>SJXQ01000846.1:556327-586693 GCA_006408695.1 Aepyceros melampus
TCTTTTAATTTCATGGCTGCAATCACCATCTGCAGTGATTTTGGAGCCCAAAAAAATAAAGTCTGACACTGTTTCCACTGTTTCCCCATCTATTTCCCATGAAGTGATGGGACCGGATGCCATGATCTTCATTTTCTGAATGTTGAGCTTTAAGCCAACTTTTTCACTCTCCTCTTTCACTTTCATCAAGAGGCTTTTTAGTTCTTCTTCACTTTCTGCCATAAGGGTGGTGTCATCTGCATATCTGAGGTTACGGATATTTCTCCCAGTAATCTTGATTCCAGCTTGTGTTTCTTCCAGTCCAGCGTTTCTCATGATGTACTCTGCATATAAGTTAAATAAGCAGATTCTCCTCACCTGATTTCAAATCCCATTTCAGCAACTTGGACTTGGGTGTGTCACTTTTGTGCACTGAGACTCAGTTTTCTCATCTGTGAAATGGAGCAGCAACTTCTGCCTTGCAGGACTGCCTGAGGCATGAGCACAGGGAGTAGCCCAGACCCCTGCATATTGTGGGGGAGCCCCAGACTCCCAATTCCTCACAGTCTCCATACTGATCTGAAGCTGGTTTCCACGCTTGTGTTAACAATGTTGACCTCCCCCCATGTTTCAGATCCGTGGCCTGAATCCAACAAGGGGACTTCACTCCATCATTTGGTGGAACCAACCACTGTCACTACCAAGCGCAGGCACTGAGGGCCAACATGAGATTTGGATGGTCCCAGGGACCCCCCCCCCCCCACATCTGTGAAATGGAGCAGCAACTTCTGCCTTGCAGGACTGCCTGAGGCATGAGCACAGGGAGTAGCCCAGACCCCTGCATATTGTGGGGGAGCCCCAGACTCCCAATTCCTCACAGTCTCCATACTGATCTGAAGCTGGTTTCCACGCTTGTGTTAACAATGTTGACCTCCCCCCATGTTTCAGATCCGTGGCCTGAATCCAACAAGGGGACTTCACTCCATCATTTGGTGGAACCAACCACTGTCACTACCAAGCGCAGGCACTGAGGGCCAACATGAGATTTGGATGGTCCCAGGGACCCCCCCCCCCCCACGAGTCTCTGAGACCTGGAACATTCAGCTAACTGGGAGTTAGTTGTACCTGAAAGCCACACAAGCTTTCTCCCTTCAGAGACAAGAACCTTGTTTATCCTTGCAGGGAAACTGCATAGCTCTCTATGGGGCCAAGAGATATCTGTGGGCCAAGACAAGTTGGTCATACTGGGAGAAGACTCATTGACCGAGCTGCAGCCTCAAGAATGAGTGAGGGAGGTCAGCAGGGACCTTCTGCAGCCCTTATCAGAGGGATATCCCAAGCCTCCAAGCCAGAACCATGACCAAGAACTCTGGAATTTCCCAGAACTTCAGCCGGTGCCTTTTTTTTTTTTTTCCCATTCTCCCCTCTGGATGTGGACTTATGTCTTCAATGAGCATTGCCCCCAAGTTTCATTCATCCAATAGTCATTACTGCCAGGTCCCTGCCAGGTACTGGAAGTACCCTGGTGAGCAAGTTAGACGTGGTCCTGCTCTCCCAGAGTTCACAGGCCAGCCTCGGCTTCAGCAGCAGCAGCAGCAAGGGGAAGTGAGGTCTAGGGGCCTGCCTTGCCAGGTCTGGGGTATCTGGGATCTTCAGGACAATAGCATGTTAAGTGATTTTAAAGGGGGCAAGTCGGGGCTGACCAGGACAAACAAGAGCCAGCCTGCTTTCAGCGGGCTTCTCTCTGGTCCTCCAGGGGCCTGGGCAGCCCTCAGCCTCTCACCTTTGTCCAGCTGCTGGTGCAAAAGTGGTCCATCACCTGCAGTCCAAAACAGTCATTAGTTGACACACAGCAGACCTGTGTTGGTTCACTAAAGCATCTCTAAGAGCTAGATAGTGTCTGTCCTAGTAAATTCTTGGAAGGAAAGAAGGAAAGGAGGGAGGGGAAGAGGGAGGGAGGGAAGGAAGTAGAGATGGAGGAAGAGAAAAAAGGAAACAGGAAGAAAAAAAGATAGCAGTGAGTGCCCTGCATTTTTTTCTTCATTTGTTTATTTATTCACTACTTATTGGCCACTTATCTTGAGCCAGACACAGTGCTGGACTCCAGGGATATGAATAAAAACAGATGAGATCTCTGCAGTCATGGAGCTTGTATTCTGGCACTTCCAGGGCAAACACACTTAAAACAGCATCCTTTGAGTTCCTCCCACAGCACAGCAGTCCCACAAAACACCCAAGAAAATGCTCCTCTGTCCGATGACCTTGAATCTATTCCAGTCCTGCTCCAGATTTTGGGAAGTCTCATCAAAAGAGGAAAAGTTCTGAGAAGCTTTGCAATTACCAAAAAAAAAAAAAAAAAAAAGGCTGATTAACCAGATCAATTCCAAACGTTTTCAGCCTGAAAAGGGATCTTAGAGAAACCAGGGGAGGTCACCTCCCTGTCTGCCTGGTGAGCCCTGCCCTCCTGTTGGGCCACATTCCTCCTCCTCCGTCTGAGCATCTTACCCACAACCTGGGGATGGAACCTGCAGCCACAGTTTCCAAGGCTTGGGTTTCCTGGCACCTGGGGGGACTGCTGCATTGATCACGTTCCAGGAAAGAGCGCTCTGCGCCATTTTCCCCCCACACATGAGGTGGCTACAGAGACGCCTCCTGCCACTCTGTTCTCGGGGCTCAAGGGTGAAGCAGCAGGAGAGGCCATGAGAAGCCGAGACTCTGATTTGAACAGCAGGAAGGCGGGCAGGAGGCCTGGCCTGACCGGAAGGGTCACGCTATCACGCCAGAACTCCAGGTTTTGGCAGTACCCGAATCCTGCTTGCCAAGGGAGCCTGGAGACTGCCAAACCCCCTTGCAGATGAAGACAAACATCAGCCTCGTGTTTCTGATTCACTCCTGCTCGGCTCATCAAACTTCTTCTAGTGAAAGCTGCTTGCACTTGAACAAGTCTAAGGACTGGCTTTGGAAATGTGATTTAGCTTTGTCCTGAGATCTCTCGGCCAGATTCAGGCCCTGCCTCTCCCACTTGCAGCCACAAGATGCACTTAGAGAAATGTATCTCACCTTTTCTGAGTCTCCGTTTCCTCATCCATAAGCCAGGAATGGTACTCACCTGGCAGCATGCACCTAGGCAATAGGTACTGTTAGCAACACCACTTTACAAAGGAAGAAATCAGAGGTCGGGGGTGGGGGGTTATGTGACTTGCCCAGTGTCACACATGGTTCCAGAGTTCCACATCTTGGCTTTGTAGACTTAAAACATACAGCCTAAAAGTTGATAGTTACATTTCATTCAGCAGGAATTTTTAGGACTTCAAACTCTCGAGGCAACATCTCAAGTAACCCTGAAAGAACTGCTTCAAGGAGTCGAGGTGGGGAGCCAGGTTATGTAGAAGTTTTGTAATAAAAGGCAGATAATTTGAACATCAAAAGATTATTGGTAGTTAAAGAAAACCAGATACCTCAAGTTAAGGAATTTAGTGCTTCTCTATGTATGGGACAATGCAAGAATCTGGGCTCACTGAAATCATCATTTGATATGCACCTTAGCTATCTGGGGCCTATACCTTGTATTTTCACATTTAGAGTTTCCTCAGGGCTTCCCTGGTGGTGCAGAGGTTAAAGCGTCTGCCTGCAATGTGGGAGACCTGGGTTTGATCCCTGGGTCAGGAAGATCCCCTGGAGAAGGAAATGACAACCCACTCCAGTATTCTTGCCTGGAGAATCCCATGGATGGAGGAGCTTGGTGGGCTACAGTCCACAGGTCACAAAGAGTTGGACACGACTGAGCGACTTCACTTCACTTCACAGGGCTCACCATAGGAAGTGACCACAGTCTGATGGCTGCTTGATGGCAGGTACTCTATTCCCTCCTGAGTTCCCTCAGGGCTCACCAGCTCACCACCAGTGGTGGCTGCAATCATTGATGGCTATGACAGGTTTGTTTACTGATATGGCAGGAAACAGGGCTTCCCTGGTGGCTCAGATGGTAAAGAATCTGCGTGCAGTGTGGGAGACCCAGGTTTGATCCCTGGGTTGGAGAAGGGAATGATTACCCACTCCAGTGTTCTTGCCTGGAGAATTCCGTGGACAGAGGGCTATTGTCCATAGAGTTGTAGAGTTGGACACAACTGAGCAACTAACACTTTCACTTTTTCATTCTATTTCTCAGCCTCAACAGACTCAAGAGCTTCTGCTGCCCCTCTGCTCCTCCCTGTGTTTCTTCCTTCAGTCTCTGTGTTCACCCATGAGTTCATCCAAGCCCCACTCAAACCTTCTAAAAGACCTCCTGATGATCTCCCAAACCTCTCCACTTCTCTGCAGCCACTCCATCACTGCCCCAGCCCTGGATGACCACAGTGTCTGCTAACTGGTGTCTTTCACCCCACACTTTCTACCAACTGATTCTCTTGGCAGCAGCCAAGGGATCTGCCTACCTAAGCCTGAACACTGCAGCTTGGAACTCACATGGTAGAGTGGGTGGAGTTTTCTAAAGAAGAGCTCAAAGGTGGTGAAACAGCTACCAGAAACATAGAGAAGAGGGGATGCATGTAGATAGGGATGCAAGACAGGAGGAGAACTGGGCGCAGAAGGGAGATGACACCCACAGAGATCACTGTCCTTGTGAAGGCAAAACACAAGAGAAAGTCAAGGTTAACTCCACTTCTGTCTTTGCCCCTCCTTTTCAGTAGTGTACCTCTGTGACTGAGCTGACCCTCTAGAAAAGGATTATATGTTTAAAAAAAAATATATATATATATATATAGTGGAAAGGACCTTGAAGAATCTTGATACTATAGGCTAGAGGATCTCCCAGCCAGATTTGTCCACACTCATCCTCCTTTTCAAACATCACCTAACTCAATCTAAACTTGGGGTTCCTTGAATGCCCCCATGCTGTCTCCTACCTCAGGACTTTTGCACGTGCAATTTCCAGAATCTGGAATACTCTTATTTCTCATAGTCCCTTCACTAGCTAATTCCTACTCACCTTTTGGGTTTTAACTTATGCATCATTTCCTCCTAAAAGTCTTTCCAGAGCCCCCAAGTCCCAGTTAAGTGTGCTCAAAAAAAAAAAAAAAAATCACCCTGGTTGAGTCCCCCCCTCATTAATTGACATCATTTTCTTATTCTTATTTCTGTTGATGGTGGTGCCCAGTTAACTATTTATTGAATGAATAAATAAAGATGTATTTGCCAAAACCAGTTTGGTCTCCCCCAGTCTATGGAACCTGAGCATAACGGGTGCCCTTAGGCACACCACACCAGAGTCAGACAGACCTCCACTTAGGAAAAGCTTCTCTGAGCTCAAAGTCAAAAGGAGGTCTTTGGCTTCTTGGACTCAGCGACAGGGCAAGCTGGTAATCGAGTGGTGTAAGAAGACCTGAGGGGATGTGAAAGGAAGCAGAGGATGGAGAAGCTGGATATGGTCAGAGCAGGACATGGGGAGCCGCTTTCATTTTCAGTGGGAATCCAAGGTAGGCAGCATTTGGTACAAAGTTTACATCCTACAAGTTCATGGAGAATCATGATAGTTCAGCAGGAACAAAGGTCTTCTTTCTGTTTCCTGAACACACCGAGCTCTTTGCTCTCTTGGCCTTTGTACTTGCTGATTCCTATACCTGGAATGCCTTCTCTCCAGTCCTTGCAAGGCATGTGCCTCATCACTCAGATCTCATTTCAAGTGTCAGCCCCTCAAAGAAACATTTTCTTGAGTTGCCTCAACCTCTCCTACAGTCAGTATCTACCTTACAAGCCTGCCTTATTTATTCCATATGTGCTATCTGTGTGCTAAGTCACGTAAGCCGTGTCCAACTCTTGTGATCCCATGGACTGTAGCCCTCCAGGCTCCTCTGTCCATGGGGATTCTCCAGGCAAGAATACAGGAGTGGGTTGCTGTTTGCTTCTCCAGGGATCTTCCTGACTCAAGGTTTGAGCTCCTGTCTCATGTTTCTTGCATTAGTAGGCAGGTTCTTTACCACTACTCCACCTGGGAAGTCCTATATTTGCCATGGGATTTATCAATGTCATTAGCAGTCCTATGTATGGACTTGCCTACTTGGTTTATTCCATGCCTCTCCTGCTATAACCCAATATTCAAACAGTGGAGCCATCTATGATTGTTTGCTACTCTATCTCCAGTGCCTGACACACACCCAAACTTAGGAATTAGGTATGATGTATAGATGAATTGGACAAATGAATGAATAAAAGAGGCCAAAGTGAAGTCCCAGCCTTTGGGAACATGGGGATTAGAAGGGTAAGAGCAGAAATTCAGTGATAATGCAAGGATATGCCAAGGGTATCCCAAGGCAACCTGGATATCTCACTTTGGTAGCATAACTCACTCCAGACCCACCTGTGACTTCCTAATACACAGTTGGGAAGTGCCCTAAGCCACCTGCTAACAGAGGAAAGCAGTGTCTCTGGCCTCTGCCTCTTAAGCTTAGAGATTGGCTGCCAGTTTGCTGGTTCTGAAATGACCTTAAGATTTCACCCATTCCCTCACCTTCTTCACCCATCCCCTTCTTCACCCTGATTAATCTATCCTGGGCACTTGAGAGGGATGAGACAGAAGTGTGGTTTTGCAAGGAATGATTGATTCTCTTGCTTACCAACTTTGAAAAAACAAAGTCCCATCCTTCAGCCTCAAACTCATGACAGCGATAATATGCCTTCAGGTTGATGTGAAATGAAAACCTCTGAGCAGTTAGAAGCCTAATGGTGGATAGGTTAAGCATGCAAGCCCTTTTGTACACCCATGTTCGTAGCAGAATTATTCACAATAGCTAAAATGTGGAAGCAACCTAGCAACCCTATGTGTCCATTCACAGAGGAACAAACAGCAAAATGTGGTCTACCCATATAGTGGAATATTACTCAACCTTAAAAAGGATGGAAATTCTGATACATGCTACATTATGGATAAAACTTGAGGACATTATGCTAAGTGAAATAAGCCAGACACAAAAAGGCAAATACTGTATAATTCCATTTATATGAAGTTATAGAGAAGTCAAATTCAAAGAAACAGGAAGCCAAGTGTTAATGGAGAGTAGAATGGAGAGTTAGTGTTTAATGTGTACAGAGTTTGAATATGGGAAGATGAAAAGAGTTCTGATGACTGCCTAACAATTAGATGTACCTAATCCTAGTCAAACCTATGGTTTTCCCAGTAGTCATGTATGGATGTGAGAGTTTGACCATAAAGAAGTCTGAGCACCAAAGTATCGATGCTTTCAAACTGTGGTGTTTGAGAAGACTCTTGAGTATCCCTTGGACTTCTAGGAGATTAAACCAGGCAATCCTAAAGGAAACCAACTCTGAATATTCATTGGAAGGGCTGATGCTGAAGCTGAAGCTCCAATACCTTGGCCACCTGATGCAAACAGTCAACGCATTAGAAAAAACTCTGATGATGGGAAAGATTGATGGTAGGAGAAGGGGACAACAGAAGACAAGATGGTTGGATGGCATCACCAACTCAATGGTCATGAGTTTGAGCAAACTCCAGATGGTGAAGTACAGGGAGGCCTTGTGTGCTACTACAGTCCATGGGGTTGCAAAGAGTTGGACATGTCTCAGCAACTGAACAACGACAATACTACTGAACTGTAAACTTCGTATGGTTAAGATGGTAAACTTTATGTTAAAAAAACTTTTTCAATATAAAGAGTGCAAATCCTGGACTCAGAACGGACCTGGTTTGATTTCTGATTCCAGTCCCACAGCTTGCTAGTTCATGATCTTGGGCCAGTTTCTTATCTCCTGTGTCTTCCAGAATACAGTCCCAAATACAAAGATCCAGGCAACTGAAGCAGAAAGGAATTTAACTCAGGGACCTGGGTGTTTAAAAAACCTTTGGAAGAGTTGGAGGAGAGAAAGTCAGCGTCTGCCCTTCAGTTAAGCTTTATGGTCATATCTGTGGTCCAAAGTCAGGAATTTTCTTCCTGCTGCAGCACTCAGGATATTACAGTAAGCCACTACTGACCATCCCAGTGGCCCTCTGTGCAGGTCCAGGACCAAGCTGGGCAGGAAGAACACAGGCTCACACGCTTGCCATCACTGCTTGAGAAAAAGATTGGCTTCTGGACCATTCTTCCTTCCGAACCTTACATCTCACTGCTCATGCAGAGAAATGTGAGGATCTGTAGAATGTGGCTACTGGACTTCTGGTGCCTGAAACTCAGGTGAAGCCTGGAAGGAGGTGAGAATCAAAAGTGACCACCATATATATATATATATATGTATACCTCCTGCCCCTGACTTTTCTCATCTCTTCCATGAGGATATTAATAACACTGGTCTCCTAGAGTCTTATTTGGATTAAATGAACTAATGCATGGACTGCCTTCCTTCCCTATTCCAGTCCCACAGCTTGCTAGTTCATGATCTTGGGCCAGTTTCTTATCTCCTGTGTCTTCCAGAATACAGTCCCAAATACAAAGATCCAGGCAACTGAAGCAGAAAGGAATTTAACTCAGGGACCTGGGTGTTTAAAAAACCTTTGGAAGAGTTGGAGGAGAGAAAGTCAGCGTCTGCCCTTCAGTTAAGCTTTATGGTCATATCTGTGGTCCAAAGTCAGGAATTTTCTTCCTGCTGCAGCACTCAGGATATTACAGTAAGCCACTACTGACCATCCCAGTGGCCCTCTGTGCAGGTCCAGGACCAAGCATGGGCAGGAAGAACACAGGCTCACACGCTTGCCATCACTGCTTGAGAAAAAGATTGGCTTCTGGACCATTCTTCCTTCCGAACCTTACATCTCACTGCTCATGCAGAGAAATGTGAGGATCTGTAGAATGTGGCTACTGGACTTCTGGTGCCTGAAACTCAGGTGAAGCCTGGAAGGAGGTGAGAATCAAAAGTGACCACCATATATATATATATATATGTATACCTCCTGCCCCTGACTTTTCTCATCTCTTCCATGAGGATATTAATAACACTGGTCTCCTAGAGTCTTATTTGGATTAAATGAACTAATGCATGGACTGCCTTCCTTCCCTCCCTCCTTTCTTCTCTCCTTCCCTTGAATCTTCCTTCCTTCCTTTCTTCTTTCCTTCCCTCTTTCCTTCCTTCCACACTCCCTCCCTTCCTTCTATCCCTCCCATTTCTCATAGACTCTCTGTGTCTCCTTCTTCCTATGGATCTCTATTAAGGCTCTGTTTCCATACCACCTCTAGGTCGGCTGGCACTCAGCCTCCAGCCCCTGGAAACCATGTCAAATCCCACTGAGGAGCGATTTCTTACCCAGACCATTATCTGGGCCATGAAAAGCCTATACCCTCTGAAAATGATGACCCCGTTTTGAAAGTAAACCAGACTTTCATTTGTATCCAAGTCAAAGGAGACAAGAGCCTACCCTGATCTGGAAAGACCCAGCCAAGGCATACCCTCTTCCCCAGGTTCTAGGACTAACTGGTTGACCAGACAAGTTGGGATATCAGCAGGTCAGGAGTCACCATTCAGAACAGAGATTCAGCAAAGTGTAGGAGGAGAGAAGGCAGGAGGTGGATGTTCAGGCCAAATGGTGTCATTAATGCCAATTACAAAAATGGCCCATTATCACCATCTAGTCATCGCCATCACAGGCGTGCCCCCCACCCCGGACAATCACCAGGATGCAGCCATTAAATGTGCCCCCTCCTCCTCTTGCTCTTGCCCTGTCCCCTGAGGGTGAGGGATGTTCCCCTGGCTGCCCCTTTACTAGAGTATCCTGAGCCAGAGTGCCTTGAGAGGTGGTGAGCTCCCCATCTTGGGAAATAATCAAGACAGTGATGACTTAGAGAGTTAGGGGTAGAGAGAATCATCATTGAATTACCTTCCAAAGTTAGACCCAAGAATCTTCGGGAAAGATATGAATTAAGTATTTATTTATTTAAATTCCCACCTTAGGAAAGTGGGCACCATTATTCAGACAGATTAGAAGCCATAGGCTCATGGTTTGAGGACTCAGAGTTACATCACTGTGACTTCAAAGATACCTGCCTTTGTCCCCTTATACTTCATTCAAAGGAGGAGTATGACTGCTTGGAGTTAAGAGTACAGGTGTAGGGGGCCAGACAGAACGGGGTTCAGATCCACCACCCACCAACTATGCATCTCTCAACAAGTCACTTCAGCTTCTCAGCATCAGATCCCAAATGAGGACAAGAGTGAGCCTCATTATGGTGAAGAAGCTAGGAGATGACGGCCATCAGGTTCCCAGCCAGGATCCCGGCCCATAAGAAGCCAGCGCTCAGTGAATGGAGTGCCGGATGTGCAGCGAAACAGCAGAAATGAGGGGCTGGCCCCAGAAAGGGATCTAGGAACGATGGTGGTAGGGGATACGGCCCACAATCACAAGACCCGAATCGTCTAAGAATCTTGGCTTTAAGCTGAGCAGACACCACCGGCCTTTGTTCTGCTCTTCCGTGACACAATGTCCCTTGGTTGGTCTGGACCCTCAGCGTGCCCACCCTGCCCTATGCCAACAGCCCACAGGTCTCCAACTCTGCTCCAGACTTGCTGTGAATCCTTTAACCATTAAACGCTGAACATCTGTTTTCCACCCTGAGAGGTTTCCAAACAGTAATTAGGCAGTAGAGCGCCCTGCTAGGGTGGTGAGAGTCAATATCATTAGTGTGGGAGGGAGTGTGGGTTAAGTGGAGGTGCCTGGAGGCTTGGCTCATGGCAGGGACGGGGCTGGCACCAGGGTGGCCAAGGCCTGGTAGAGCAGCTGCACTGCCAAACCCCCAGCTGGCTAGCACTCTGAAGGAACCAAGCTTTGAAGCTATAAGAACAGGTGATATAATCAAGAGTGCTATTTTGAGGTTAGAATAATACGATTTCAAAATCCATCCCTAAAAGATTCCATATGTCACATCTAAAGATCCTACAGGATCTTGCAAAACTTATCTTTACTTTTTTCCCTCTCTGTGTTACAACCCCCAAATCATACTGAGCCATGTGGGACATCAAGATTTATTCAGGTTGCACATTCTTTAGAGTTTGAATCAAAGCTCTTGAAACTGACCCCAACCACCTTCTCTGACCTAGCAGAATTAGTCACTCCTCTCTTTGTAAAACCACAGCATTTTATTATATCTACCTTGCTTTAAGTCTTCACTTGATGATATCTTATTTGCCTATATATTTCTCACTGGCATCAGTCCCCCAGGTCCTGAGAGATCAGCGTTGGCCATATCTTCACCCTCTTCTCTGAATCTCCAGCTCCCAGAAGAAGAATTCCTGGCATTGAGAAGGGGTCACCTATTCTTGTTGAATATGCTACTGAATATCAGGCTGTCTTGTGAAGTCCTCACCCAGCTGACCCAGCACCCAACTCTCACCTTGGCCAGTCTGAGATGGGAGCCTCCTCTACAGAGAGGTCAACCTCACTTCTAGATGCCATGACTTTCAGTTTTGATTCTGACCACTTCCAGCTAGAATGGAAAACAGAAGTTTTTTGTTTTGTTTTGTTTTAAAGTGTCTGAACATTCAGAACCACAAAGAGGAGTTGTCTATTTCGGTCCTTACAAGCACCTCTTCTCCTTTTCCCTACCCAGATTCAACCAAGTCCAGTAAAAACTGACTCAACCCTCACCCTGCCTGGAGGATCAAGTCCCAGCCACAGTCACACACACAAGCATCTCTGGAGTCTGAAAACAAAATGAGTTCCAACACCAACCATCCTTCTAGTGGTTGTGTTTCCTGCTATTTCTAAGTCTGGAAAGATTTTATGCCATGGACCTGTTTATCCTCCTCTGAGCCTCTGGCATCATCTGAGTGTTAAAGGTTCCTCAAACACATGCTCCCTCCTCATTCACTGAGTTGATATGCTGGCCTATGGAATATTCTATGACACCCAAGGTGGCATCTCAGAGAGCTGATGATCTGGCAACTTCTTTCATTCTTCACTCTTTAGAGGAATAGAAACCAGGGACCTCTTCAACTACAATGGACACCAAATAAAAAAGGAAAACTGAAAACGCCAGGGGAGACCTCGGTCCTCATACATAGTATGAGCCTCCTAGAGAAATAGCCTCCCAGGAATTTTTAATGAATCCATAGGTTTCCCTGAAGGAAAGTGACAGCAAGGTGACCAGTCAAGGAAAAGAGATGGAAGTAGCCTTCCCTCATGTTCTGCATTTTCTTCAAGTGTGGCTACTTTTCCAGCATCTCTCCTCCTTCCTAGAGAAGCCATTCATGCCTTGGGGTTGCCCTTGGTGTCACTCAGGTTGCCAACCTCTAAGCAGAACTAGTTGGATCTCAGTGTTCCCTGATTCTGAGGACTATATGACCATGAGATTGCAAATAAAAATCTGACTTCACCACTGGATGGCCAAGTGACCACAGGCATTACTTCACCTCCCAGAGCCACAACTTCACCTCCCAGAGCCATAACTTCTTTAAAACATGTATTTTGATGGTTTGCTCTGGGGATTTGATGAGATCATGCATGCAGAAGCCTGAGGGCACGTAGTGAGCCCTCAGTCACTCTTAGTCATTATTATTATCATAATTCAAAATACTAGCAAACTTCATTTGGGAGACTGCACCAGACTATGCTAGATTTCCTTGGATTCAGTCCTCTAGCACCCTGAATGTCCTCCTTTGCAGCTTTCTCCACAGCTGTCATTTCTCCTCAGTGTCTGGCTTCCCTCATTGCATATGAGCTCTAGGAGTAGATCACAGACAGCCTTGTTCACCACTATCCCAAGTGCCTAGAATAAGAGTAAGTGATCAAAAAAAGAAAAAACTGTGTCAACCTAATTCATTCACATCACATACATTCCCATCCCAGCTTAACTTCTTTTAAGTTTTTGCCCATTTCCAAGGTAACCTCTCAGTTCAGTTCAGTTCAGTTCAGTTGCTCAGTCATGTCCAACGATTTTTGACCCCATGAATTGCAGCACTCCAGGCCTCCTTGTCCATCACCAACTCCTGGAGCGTACCCGAACTCATGTCCATTGAGTCAGTGATGCCATCCAGCCATCTCATCCTCTGTCATCACCTTCTCCTCCCGTCCCCAATCCCTCCCAGCATCAGGGTCTTTTCCAATGAGTCAACTCTTTGCATGAGGTGGCCAAAGTACTGGAGTTTCAGCTTCAGCATCAGTCCTTCCAATTAACACACAGGACTGATCTCCCTTAGAATGAACTGGTTGGATCTCCTTGCAGTCCAAGGGACTCTCAAGAGTCTTCTCCAACACCACAGTTCAAAAGCATCAATTCTTCAGCACTCAGCTTTCTTCACAGTCCAACTCTCACAGCTATATATGACTGGTGGAAAAACCATACCCTTGACTAGATGGACCTTTGTTGCCAAAGTAATAACTCTGCTTTTCAATATACTGTCTAGGTTGGTCATAACTTTCCTTCCAAGGAATAAGTGTCTTTTAATTTCATGGCTGCAGTCACCATCTGCAGTGATTTTGGAGCCCAAAAAAAATAGTCTGACGCTGTTTCCACTGTTTCCCCATCTATTTGCCATGAAGTGATGGGACCAGATGCTATGATCTTCGTTTTCTGAATGTTGAGCTTTAAGCCAACTTTTTCACTCTCCTCTTTCACTTTCATCAAGAGGCTTTTTAGTTCCTCTTCACTTTCTGCCATAAGGGTGGTGTCATCTGCATATCTGAGGTTATTGATACTTCTCCCAGCAATCTTGATTTCAGCTTGTGTTTCTTCCAGCCCAGCGTTTCTCATGATGTACTCTGCAAAAGTTAAATAAGCAGGGTGACAATATACAGCCTTGACATACTGCTTTTCCTATTTGGAACCAGTCTGTTGTTCCATGGCCAGTTCTAACTGTTGCTTCCTGACCTGCATACAGATTTCTCAAGAGGCAGGTTAGGTGGTCTGATATTCCCATCTCTTTCAAAATTTTCCACAGTTTATTGTGATCCACACAGTCAAAGGCTTTGACATAGTCAATGAAGCAGAAATAGATGTTTTTCTGGGACTCTCTTGCTTTTTTGATGACCCAGCAGATGTTGGCAATTTGATCTCTGGTTCCTCTGCCTTTTCTAATACCATCTTGAACATCCGGAAGTTCACAGTTCACATATTGCTGAAGCTTGGCTTGGAAAATTTAGCATGTGAGATGAGTTCAACTGTGTGGTAGTTTGAGCATTCTTTGACATTGTCTTTCTTTGGAATTGGAATGAAAACTAACCTTTTCCAGTCCTGTGGCCACTGCTGAGTTTTCCAAATTTGCTGGCATATTGAGTGCAGCACTTTCACAGCATCATCTTTCAGGATTTGAAATAGCTCAATTGGAATTCCATCACCTCCACTAGCTTTGTTCATAGGAATCCCTTAGAAGAAATGGAGTAGCCATCATGGTCAACAAAAGAGTCTGAAAGGGAGTACTTGGATGCAATCTCAAAAATGACAGAATGATCTCTGTTCATTTCCAAGGCAAACCATTCAATATCACAGTAATCCAAGCCTATGCCCCACCCAGTAACACTGAAGAAGCTGAAATTGAACAATTTTATGAAGACCTACAAGACCTTTTAGAACTAACACCCAAAAAAGATGTCCTTTTCATTATAGGGGACTGGAATGCAAAAGTAGGAAGTCAAGAAACACCTGGAATAACAAGCAAATTTGGCCTTGGAGTACAGAATGAAGCAGGACAAAGGCTAATAGAGTTTTGCCAACAGAATGCACTGGTCATAGCAAACACCCTCTTCCAACAACACGAGAGAAGAATCTACACATGGACATCACCAGATGGTCAACACTGAAATCAGATTGATTATATTCTTTGCAGCCAAAGATGGAGAAGCTCTATACAGTCAGCAAAAACAAGACTGGGAGCTGACTGTGGCTCAGATCATGAATTCCTTATTGTCAAAATCAGACTTAAACTGAAGAAAGTAGGGAAAACCACTAGACCATTCAGATGTGACCTAAATCAAATCCCTTAGTGGAAGTGAGAAATAGATTTAAGAGACTAGATCTGATAGATAGAGTGCCTGATGACTATGGACAGAGGTTCGTGACATTGTACAGGAGACAGGGATCAAGACCATCCCCATGGAAAACAAATGCAAAAAAGCAAAATGGCTGTCTGGGGAGGCCTTACAAATAGCTGTGAAAAGAAGAGAGGCGAAAAGCAAAGGAGAAAAGGAAAGATATAAGCATCTGAATGCAGAGTTCCAAAGAATAGCAAGAAGAGATAAGAAAGCCTTCCTCAGTGATCAATGCAAAGAAATAGAGGAAAACAACAGAATGGGAAAGACTAGAGATCTCTTCAAGAAAATTAGAGATACCAAGGGAACATTTCATGCAAAGATGGGCTNGACTGAACTGAACTGAACTGATTATAATAAGACATTATAATATATTTTATTATAATTTTAAATTATTAAAGTGAGTGCTTTCAATTTGTTTTAAACTTTAAGCTGCGGAAAGCTAATATATTAGTTTTCTTTCTCTGAACTGCACTCCATGATAAACTTTTGATAATGATACTGCAATTGCAAATTTAATTATAATTGGAGGCTCAGACAGAGAATCTGCCTGCAATGCAGGAGACCCAGGTTTGATCCCTGAGTCAGGAAGATCCCCTGGAGAAAGGAATGGCAACCCATTCTAGTATTCTTACCTGGAGAATTCCATGGAGAGAGGAGCCTTGTGGACTACAGTCCCTTGAGTCACAAAGAATCGGACATGACCGAGTAACTAACACTTCTTTTAGACCTTTAATGAACTCTTTCACAGATTAAAAAAATACTACTATACAAAGCAAGTGCAGACCATCATTTACTCCTGAAATCATGAAAGAATATATATTATTAGTTAAAAGTAATCTGAAATTATATTTTGCATTGCTTTTAAATTGCAAAATTAGATAGAGGAAAGGAATTAATTTTTTAATGTATTTTAAAATAGCTTTAATGTTTTATCACAAAAAAGAAATATATGCTGTTTAATGGAGAAAAATTGGAGTATAGTGAAAAGAAAAAACGCTGTCTTTCCCTGAGAATTATACCATTTTTCATTCCCAGCATAACTTTAGGAAAACACCTCTTTTTCTACAGCCAAACAGTGTATATTTTTCTTCTTTATCCACTTTTCTTTAAAAAACAAAATGACTGTAAGAATTGTGGCAGTTCTAGGTACAGTTTAAGCCGTAGCTTCAAAACATTATTTCATTCAAATTTGATGCTTGCTTTGTGTTAGGCTCTTTGTTAGGCACTGAGGAGTCATTGTGGAACTAAGTAGGGTGTTTATAGGTTACAGTTTAGTGGAAGAGATTTAAAAAGAAACTTAAAACTGTGCCAGATACTGTGAAGGAAACAAAGATACTGTATGACTGAGATCTGCCTTAACCTGGGTGATCAAGAAGGTTTTAGGACAGCCTTTTTAAGTACTGTAGAGCTAACTGGGTTTTTTTTGATGCTCGAACTTTATTTTTATCATTGTTAATGCTTCATTAGAACCATTCACCCAACTGAGCTAATGAGATACATATAAACAAACTCCAGTATAGTCAAAATATCAATTAAGATTGGATGGAGGGAGAACAAAGAGGAAGGTATTTTCTAAATTCCTTAGGCTTAGGTAGACCTAATTTTTCTTTGAAAATTACTGTTTTAATCTTGTAAAAATTGAGCATAACTATAACATCTTGTTTATGATCTTATTCAGTTTTGAGTTTATTAGTTTTTTAAAGTTTGATTTTATTTAAAATTGTTTAGATAGGAGTGATATTTTATCAGTTCTGTGCAATCTTTGTTACATGAAGTACAGATGAGAAAGGTAACACTAATACAGAATTTAAAACAGATACTATAAACTTGGTGGTAATGATGTGTTCAAATGAAATATCTTGACAAGCAAGTGACAAATAGTTGGCACTCTATCTTAAATGGAATGTATAAAAAGTATATATGAAAGCATATCTTAATCTACTTCATGGTATGTATAAAGAATACAGTATTTTAATATAACTCCATAGTGAAGATTTTGTCTTTAACTATGATTGTATTAGAACTAGAGATGTTTTCCTCTGTGAAGATTAATGTTATATGTTTCAAATTTGGTTTGGTTAATAATAATAATAAATCTTCAAATATAGATTATTATAATAGGAGTACTCTTGCCTGGAAAATCCCATGGATGGAGGAGCCTGGTGGGCTGCAGTCCATGGGGTCGCTAAGAGTCGGACACGACTGAACGACTTCTCTTTCACTTTTCACTTTCATGCGTTGGAGAAGGAAATGGCAACCCACTCCAGTGTTCTTGCCTGGAGAATCCCAGGGCCGGGGGAGCCTGGTGGNGATGGAGGAGCCTGGTGGGCTGCAGTCCATGGGGTCGCTAAGAGTCGGACACGACTGAACGACTTCTCTTTCACTTTTCACTTTCATGCGTTGGAGAAGGAAATGGCAACCCACTCCAGTGTTCTTGCCTGGAGAATCCCAGGGCCGGGGGAGCCTGGTGGACTGCCGTCTATGGGATCGCACACAGTCGGACACGACTGAAGCGACTTAGCAGCAGCAGATGTGTTGAAAGATATTTAATGTACTTTTTAATAACTTAATTTACTTTTAATAAATTAATACATTTTGAGTCCTTAATTTACTTTTTAATAACTTCCTTTCAGCTGACAGTTATGTTTCTTCAATTTATTTTTTTAATTGGAGGATAATCGCTTTAAATATTGTGATGGTTTCTGCCATACATCAGCATGAATCAGCCATAGGTATACACATGTTCCCTCCCTCTTAAACCTTCCTCCCGCCTCCTACCACATCCTTCCCCTCTGGGTTGTCAGAGAGCACCCAGTTGAGCGCCCTGGATCATACAGCAAATTGCCAGTGGCTGTCTGTTTACATGTGCTGATATGTGTGTTAGTCTCTCAGTTAATCTACTCTCTCACTGCTGCTCTCTCAGTTCATCCCACCCTCTCCTTCCCCACTGTCTCTCAAGTCTGTTCTCTGTATCTGAGTCTTTGTTGTCGTTCTGTTTCTCAATCCCTTCCCAACTCTTTGCAACTCCATAAACTGCAGCACACCAGGCTTCCCTGTCCTTCCCTGTCTCCCAGAGTTTGCTCAGACTCATGTCCATTGAATCAGTGATGCCATCCAACCTTCTCATCCTCTGTCACTCCCTTCTCTTGCCATCAGTCTTCCCAGCATCAGAGTCTTTTCCAGTTTGTCAACTTTTCACATCAGGTGACCAAAGATTGGAGCTTCAGCTTCAGCACCAGTCCTTCCAGTGAATATTTAGGGTTGATTTCCTTTAGGATTGATTGTTTTAATCTCCTTACTGTCCAAAAGACTCTCATGAGTCCTCTCCAGCACCACAATTTGATAGCATCAATTTTTTCCATGCTCAGCCTTCCTTGTGGTCCAATTCTCTCATCCATACATGACTACTGGAAAAACCATAGCTTTAATTGTATGGACTTTGTCAGCAAAGTTGGTGTCTCTGCTTTTTAATATGCTGTCTAGGTTTGTCATAGCTTTCCTTCCAAGGAACAAGTGTCTTTTAATTTCATGGCTGCAGTCACCATCCTCACTGATTTTGGAGCCCAAGAAAATAAAATCTGTCACTGCTTCCACTTTATCTTTTGCTATGAAGTGACAGGACGAGATGCCATGATCGTAGTTTTTTGAATGTTGAGTTTTAAGCCACCTTTTCACTCTGCTTTTTCACCTTCATCAAGAGGCTCTTTAGTTTCTCTTCACTTTCTGCCATTAGAATGGTATCATTTGCATAGCTGAGGTTGTAGATATTTCTCCCAGCAATCTTGATTCCAGCTTGTGAGTCATCCAGCCCAGCATTTAGCATGATGTACTCTGCATATAAGTTAAATAAGCAGGGTGACAATATACAGCCTTGACATACTCCTTTCCCAGTTTGGAACCAGTCTGTTGTTCCGTGTCTGTTTCTAACTGTTGCTTCTTGTCCTGAATACAGGTTTCTCAGGAGGCAGGTCAGGTGGTTTGGTATTCCTATCTCTTGAAGAATTTTTCAGTTTGTTGTTATCCACACAGTCAATGGCTTTTGCATAGTCAGTGAAGCAGAGAAGATCTTTTTTTTTTTGGAATCCCTTTGCCTTTTCTCTGATTCAGCAGATGTTGGTAATTTGATCTCTAGTTCCTCTGCCTTTTCTAAATCCAACTTGTACATCTGAAAGTTCTTGTTCATATACTGTTGTAGCCTAGCTTGAAGGATTTTGAGCATTACCTTGCTCTCATTTGAAATGAGTGCCATTGTACTGTAGTTTGAGCATTCTTTGGCGTTGCCTTTCTCTGGGATTGGAATGAAAACTGACCTTTTCCAGTCCCTTGGCCACTGCTGACTTTCCACATTTGCTGGCATATTGAGTACAGCCCTTCAACAGCATCATCTTTTAGGACTTTAAATACCTGAGCTGGAATTCCACCACCTCCACTAGCTTTATTTGTAGTAATGCATTCAGTGAGTCTATCTCTGCCCTACAAATTGCTGCCCTTCAAATGTTACATCAGTAACATTTTTCTAAATTCCATTTATATGTGTCAATATGCAATGTTTTTTTTTTCTTTCTGACTTCACTCTGTACAACAGGTTCTAGGTTCATCTACCTCACTAGAACTAACTCAAATTTGTTCATTTATATGACTGATAGTCCATTGTTTATATGTACCACAACTTCTTTATCCATTCATATGTCGATGGACATCTAGGTTGGTTCCAGGTCCGGGCTATTGTAAATAGTGCTACTGTGAACACTGGGGTGCATGTGTCTTTTAGAATCATGGTTTTCTCAGGGTCTATGCCCAATAGTGGGATTTCTGGGTTACATGGTAGTTTTATTCCAAGTTTTTAAGTGATGACTCCCCACCCTGCATGTGACTCAGCAGTAGTGCCCTGCCTCCATGGCTTCCAAGCTTTCCTTCAAAAGCATTCCCTGCCACCATATCTTCTCTCCTGTCTCCTCCTGGCATCTCTCTG
The DNA here is from genome assembly GCA_006408695.1 of Aepyceros melampus. Taxonomy (NCBI): domain Eukaryota; kingdom Metazoa; phylum Chordata; class Mammalia; order Artiodactyla; family Bovidae; genus Aepyceros; species Aepyceros melampus. The sequence goes on from SJXQ01000846.1 coordinate 576,244, forward strand.
AAGTCAAAAGCAGTCCTCACCCTGGGATTGCTCTCCAAACCCTACGCTCCAGCTCCCAGCCATCACACATTCTGGTGGACTTGTGTTCCTGTCCGGGGTATGTAGGGTCACGTCCCAGATTGTCTGTGTGGGTCTCACTGTATTCAGACTGTCACCTCTCAGCTGTTTCACTCTCCAACAGTTTTGAATGCTTCCCCTCGGTCCCAACTGATTGCCCCAAATGTGGGGATTCACCCCTGCTTCAGCTTCCCCACCTGCTGGGTGCACGTCTGACCCTGCTCACTCTCTTCTTCTTTTTTCCTTCCTTCCTTCATCCTACTGAGTTTTGTGTGGCTCTGTATATTCCTTTCTGGTGGTCAGGGACTCCTGCCAGCCTCAGCTCGTGCTCCGCATGATCTTTTGCATCTGATCTGTGTTCCTGATACATCCATGGAGAGAGATGTGCCCCATGTCCACCTACTTCTCTGCTGTCTTGTCTCCTTCCTTCCTTAGGTTTTGAATTGACTTGCAGTTATTGTAGTGCTTCATACTGGTCAGTTTGTAAACCTACCAGGAAAGGAAGTACATTTACTTATTTTGATACTTGGTTGTATTTTAGAGCAGAGAATCCTAGGTAGCAAGCTGTATTCCTGGTGAATCTTTAAATATCTTGTCCCTCAGCTCTATTTAGCTGTCCTTAAATTACTATGAAAGGCTTCCCTGGTGGCTCAGAGGTTAAAGCGTCTGCCTCCAATGCGGGAGACCCGGGTTCGATCCCTGGGTCGGGAAGATCCTCTGGAGAAGGAAATGGCAATCCACTCCAGTATTCTTGCCTGGAGAATCCCATGGACGGAGAAGCCTAGTAGGTTACAGTCCACGGGGTTGCAAAGAGTCGGACACGACTGAGCGACTTCACCTCACCTCAAATTACTATGAAAGGGAAAATAATTTAATAGAATTTTACATCATCTTTTTTTCCAGATACTGGCCAAAAGAAGATCCTAGACAAAAAAGATGGGAGAAGAATGTCTTTTCAGAAACCGAAAGGGACTGTTGAATATACTGTAAGTTATTTGTTTTGGAAAAGGTGATTTCTGTTTGTGATAGTCTTATTGGAGATATTCTTTGTTTATATTGTAAACGAGACCAGGGTTCCTAATTGCCTTCTTTTAAAAACCTCTACTTCACTGTCAATAACTTTTATTGACAACAATACTTGTTTTTAGGATTTTTTTTTCTTAAAGAGAAATTTTATTAAGTGTGATATGAGGGTATTCTAGAAAATTTAATAATAGTTTACTGGGAGTTAAAGTTCTTGTGCTACAATAATTTTTATTAGACTGGACTTCTAGGGAAGCACGTACTTTTTAAAAAATGTGATCTTCATTGTATTCCCAGCAAAGATAATGAGAATGACAGAACATGGAAAAAGCAAATTGATATTAATTTTCTAGAATAACCTCTCTCATTTGATTATTTGCACTCATATATAGCCAAGTTTCTCTGTTCTAGAAATGACTCTCAAAAATGTCCTTAGTGTCAGCTTTTCATATTTCTGGTTACTGTGGAGAACTAAAGTGAGAAATCTAATCTGTGGTATGCTGCTTGTTTGATTAAATGTAAATGTTGTTAAATAATGTTAACATGTTATAAAGCAGTTATTTTAATGATATAGTTTGTCTAATATTTTGTTATATCTATTAAGAAGAAAATAGTAGGTTATAAATTTGTGTCATCACAAAGCCTTCCAGTCTTGGCTTGAGTCTTGATTATTTTTTATAAATTCTAAAAATTGAACAAAGTATAAAACGTTGAGTTACACTTTGTTTTCATAAACTGTAATTGACAGTTGAAATTTTAAGTATTTTTAAAAGGTTTGAAATGACATAATTTAGGGTAGAAATGTATTTACTACTATCAAAAGAATCTTCTCTCAAACATATTATAAACTTGAGTGTGCTCATACCTTCTCTGAGAAACTAAGAATATAAATTCAGACAGTAAACTCTTAAATAGTGTAATTTGATGCTTCATTAAGGCATAAGACTGTAGGCATGGGGCATTTCATTGTCTACATATGTAATCACACGATTGTGAAGAATTATGAAATGTTAGTTGGTTTTGAATTCAAGAGCTTACCGATTTTTTTTTCCTAATTCAATAAAACTTGTGTTATTGGTTGCAAATTGAAATTTAAATTAAGAACCGTTATTTTGGGGAAGAGCTTAATTGCAATTTGCAGTTACAAAAGACCCTTTTTATCCTTGGGTTCTGTATCCACAGAGTCAACCAACCTGGATCAAAATATTTTGGGGAATAAAATTCCAGAAAGTTCCAAAAAGCAAAACTTGAATTTCCCTTACTGGCCATTGTATTAGTATTATAAGTAACCTAGAGATGATTTAATGTATATGAAGGACATGTGTAGGTTATATGCAAATACTGTGCCATCTAATGTAAGGGATTTGAGCACCTGTGGATTTTTATATCTGTGGGACTGCTGGAACAAATCTCCCAGGATACTGTATTTTTTTATACCTGTTTCGCTGGTTCTGCTCTTGTTGATTCCAAATGTGAGTGGTCCCTTGTATCTTTTCACTTTTCCATTTACATTCTATTAATCGGAAATCTTAAGAACTTTACTATCTGAAGTGAGACCCAAACTTTTTTCTTTTTCTACCTTTCTAGATGCTTGCATTTCTTACTACTAACTTTATATTTAACAAACTATAGAAAACCTTACACCAATTCTTTCTTCATTCTTGTCCAGTGCCTACTTTTTTTCCATTTACCATCAGTCTGTTGTTCATCCAGGTTGGCATTTTTGGATTTAGCATCAGTTGCTCATTAATGTTCACACCTGTGACATTCTACAACTACTACTGTATTAGCACCTCATTCAGTCTACTCCTATATTCTCTTCAGTCTTATTTGAAAATCTTATACCTTAATCTCTTTTACATTTTTATTACTTTAAAGATGATCTACTGCTGTAGTATTATATTGGTTTCTGTGTATCATTTCTCTTGTCTGATCAATCCTGGACCTGTTGCCACAAATCTTAAGATGCCTCTGAGACATGTAACTTTATTGCTTTATATTGGTGGGTTTTTCTTAATTACTTCATTACCCCAATTAGTAATAATAGTGAAGATGAAATGTGCATTCACTTAAGTCGCTCAGTCGTGTCCGACTCTTTGCAACCCCATGAATCACAGCACGCCAGGCCTCCCTGTCCATCACCAACTCCCGGAGTTCACTCAGACTCACGTCCATTGAGTCCATGATGCCATCCAGCCATCTCATCCTCGGTCGTCCCTTCTCCTCCTGCCCCCAATCCCTCCCAGCATCAGAGTCTTTTCCAATGAGTCAACTCTTCGCATGAAGTGGCCAAAGTATTGGAGTTTCAGCTTTAGCATCATTTCTTCCAAAGAAATCCCAGGGCTGATCTCCTTCAGAGTGGACTGGTTGGATCTCCTTGCAGTCCAAGGGACTCTCAAGAGTCTTCTCCAACACCACAGTTCAAAAGCATCAATTCTTCTGCGCTCAGCCTTCTTCACAGTCCAACTCTCACATCCATACGTGACTACTGGAAAAACCATAGCCTTGACTAGATGGACCTTAGTTGGCAAAGTAATGTCTCTGCTTTTTAATATGCTATCTATTAATTCATATGAAATAAAGTAATTTTTTAAATTTTCAGATGTTACAGCAAAGTAAAATTGGTTTACAGAGAGCTTTTACCATCTCACTGCATAGATGAGAAAGTTTGCACAGAAGGGAGCAGAACTAGGTTATTTATTCATGCCTTTGGCATCAATTTGGTTTTATAAACCTTAAAAGGAAAGTGTATATTTATTGGATATTTTTAGACCCCCACATTCATGTCTACTTTTCCTGATTTTTCAAAGTCTATTACAGTCTAATTCAAAATACCCTATTAATATCATCCTTTCTTGAGATTTAACTCTAGTTATTTCCCTTCCTAAAATCATAAATTCATAAGTGTACTCTGGGTGGTTTAGGTGGAAGAGACAGTATCTCACAATGTGTTTTGTAACTTTTCTATCTCTGATATGTCGGTTCTATTCTTTCCACTTTGAATGTTCTTTTCCCTTTTCTCTGCTTCTCAAATTCTTACCCCTTCTTCAAGATTTAGCTTTAAATCTTTTCCATAAAATCTTTCTTGGACATTTAGGAACAAATACGTTGCAATGGCCCCCCACTCCAGTGCTCTTGCCCGGAGAATCCCACGGACGGAGGAGCCTGGTGCTGCAGGCCATGGGGTCGCCGAGGGTCGGACACGACTGAGCGACTTCACTTTCACTTTTCCCTTTCCGCATTGGAGAAGGAAATGGCAACCCACTCCGGTGTTCTTGCCTGGAGAATCCCAGGGACGAGGGAGTCTGGTGGGCTGCCGTCGATGGGGTCGCACAGAGTCGGACACGATTGAAGCGACTTAGCAGCAGCAGCAGCAGCATGTTGCTTTATCTCTACTCAGCTTTTGTTGTATTTGCTGTTTCATTTAAACTGCTTTTCATCTTTTATATAATCTTTTTTGTCTGTCTTTCTTTTTTTTTTTGTCTTTCTTTCCAACTAGATTGTAAATCTTTTATGCAGTAAAACTATTTAATTGCACTTCATTTTGTTCTCTACAGAGCTTTCATAATGCTTTATTTATGAAGAATTGTAAAAAGGAATATGTTGACCAATCAAATGACTTTTTTGTTTCAGGATAATTGGCAATTAATTCTCATAATTTAAGATTTCTATAAGTATGATTCATTAAGATATACTGCTTCGCAAACATATTCCTCAGCTTTGGTTTGAATATATTTTCTAATTTATCCATCTAAATGACAGGTTAGGTACATAAAGATTACTGGAATTAGCATTTTAAGTTTAATACAACATGCTTTGCTAAAGTAAAATTACTTTATAAAAGTTATATATATTTTTAGAAACTATAGTATATTGCTTTAAAACTTTTGTAAGATGAGAATCACTTGTGTTTTGTAAATTATGGTTTGTATTTTGAAATTGCTTGAAGTAGAGAACTTCATATAACTGTAATGTATGATGGTAAAGCATATATACTCTGATAATAGATTGAGACTAATTGTTAACAATTGCTAAATTTCTCAAGCTATTCTATCTCTAAAGATGGAAATATACCACTTACTAATCAAATGTAAGATTGTTCCATAGACATATTAATGATCATTAAACCTTATGGTTTAGATTTTCTCTTTTAACACATTAACTTCTTTTTCTTTTAAACAGGTTGAATCAAGGGATTCGTTGAATAGTATAGCCCTGAAATTTGATACAACGCCCAACGAACTTGTTCAATTAAATAAATATTCTCCCGAGCAGTTGTTACTGGACAGGTATCATTTTCTAAATGCGTTGATGGTTAGAAACATTCAGTTATTAAGTGTCTGTTGCAATATAATTAATTTAAGAATAATTTTGTGCATACTTTGAACAAATCATATTGGTTCTAGAAGAGAAGATTAAATGTCACTTATATCCATGTGAATTTTTAATATAATTGAAAATAACTGAATTGGCTTTTCAAATATAGTTTTAAAGAACTTTTAGAAATATTCAAAGCAGTACATATATATGATAAAAAATTCAAACTTCTTTAAGGGTAATTTATCTCAGAGTTAAAGTTTTCTTTTCCAGAAGCAACCACAGGTACCAGTTTGTATACCTTTCCAAAAATACTCTAGCCCTTCTTTCTTCTTTTTTTAAAAAAATAATTTTGATCTGGGAAAATGTTCTATTTATGCATAACTCAGTCTCAGGCTTTCTCACGGATCTAGAATGTTGGACTGTACCAGTATACAGGTATGCATTGGAAATATTGTGGATTTGGTTCCAAACCACTGCAGTAAAGCAAATATCACAGTAAAGCAGGTCATAGAATTATTTGGTTTCCTAGTGTGTATAAAAGTTATATTTACACTGCACTGTAGTCTGTTAAGTGTGTAATAGCATTATGTATAAAAAAAAAGTATATACCTTGATTTAAACCGTAATTTGAGAGAACTTTATTACTGAAAAATGCTAACCATCACCTGAACCTTCAGAGAGTCATAGTTTTTTTTGCAGTAGTCAGTGATCTCATATCAGCATAATAAACAGTAATAAAATGTTTGGAATATTTCAAGGATGACCTGATTGTAACACACAGACAGAAAATGAGCAAATGCTGTTGAAAAATGGCACTGATAGACTTGCTTGACTCAGGATTGCCCCAGACTTTCAATTTGTAAAAACGTAGTATATGTGGAGCATATAAGGTGATGCCAATAAAACAAGATGTGCTTATATTATGATTTAATAACCACAGTGAACTGTAGATTTTCTGCTTTTTGCTATTGTAAACATTGCTGTAAGGAACACTCTTGTTTGTATCTTTTTCTTTATATTCAGGTGTATCGATAAAGTGAAGTCCTAGACATGAAATGGCTCAGTTAAAGAATATATGCATTTTAAACTTTGCTGGCTATCCCAAATTGTCCTTTAAGAGGAACACCCATAATTTATAAGGATCATTGTTTTCCTTCACTGTCGCCCACAGTCTGTGTTATCAAACCTATCTAAATTAAATTTGAATCTTTTTAAACTTTGTTAAAGATTATTTCAGTAATAAGATACTTCTAATCTGAAGGTTTTAATTTTTAAAATTTATTTCTGAAGGATATTGTTAATGGTGTTTTCTTAGAGAACACCATCTGATTATTAATATTTCAGTTTGACTGAATCTTTATGTGACTGTTTTCTTTCAGGTTTTATATGTTCCTGATCCTGACTATGTCTCCAGTGTTGAGAGCTCTCCATCTCTAAGCCCCATAAGTCCTCTGTCACCAACATCATCTGAGGCAGAATTTGAGAAGACCACTGTAAGCTTCCCTTCTTTACAAAGCTATCAAGAAATGGCACTGTATATATATCATCATTATTTAATCTTAGTTTGGCTATGGCTAGAATAAAATTTTACCTCATTTTGTTAATTAAATTTGTAAGTCCTAATTTTTAAAGTGAAACATTCTTATTAAATCAGATTGCTTAAATTAACTTACTGTTAGTGGTGGTAGTAATCCAAAGATATTCATCAGCTCTCTTTAAATATCATGTAATAATTTATAAATATCATAATAATTTAAATGATAATTTATATATTTAATAAGTTAATCATATAATATCATGTTGGCTATCTTATAAAAATGACAACACTGTACCTTTGTGACCCCACGGACTGTAGCCCACCAGGCTGCTCTGTCCATGGAATTCTCCAGGTAAGAATACTGGAGTGGGTAGCCATTCCCTTCTTTAGGGCATCTTCCTGACTCAGGGATCAAACCCAGGTCTCCTGCATTGCAGGCAGATTCTTACTGTGTGAGCCACCAGAGAAGCCCATGAAAGGAATATATTACATTTATTCTCGTCATCGATGAAAATGGAAGTGAGGGTCTAATGATAGGTATTACTGGACCAAACGATGCAGGAATACCTTTTTGAATGTGGCCATACCATTTTCTCATGGGCCTTAACAAAGAGATGTATTCATAAGGGGCAATGACAAAGGAGAGTAGTGTAACCTTAGGTTAGGTTAATTTAGCTGTGTTCCATACTCTAAAGCAAAATTGTGAAAAGCTTGACTATAGCATTTTGCCTGACTAGAAACCTGTAGGGTCATTTTCTTGTCCTTTGCTTTAATCCAAATCTGCCTATTAAGTGGCTTTATTGAAAGGCATAAGATGAAAGAGAAGAGAGTGCTGAAGCTCAAGAGAGCAATAAAACCTACATGAAATTGCTGTCTTCTTCACTTGGCCATGTTGGTAAAAGAAAGGGAAAGAACAATAAAGCCATGAAACATTTTTAACCTTTAGTGTCTCAGCTTCTGTCAAAGGTGGCCCCAAAGTGTCCTCTAATATGACTAGTCATATGAATAAATTCTTTCTCCCTGAGATGAATCCAGGAAAACGGTAAGAAACATGAGTTCTTGAAGTTCCCTTTACCCAAGTGATCGTCATCACCTACTGTCTGATTGTGGTCAGTCATCAGAAATAATTCTTTTGAACAGTAATTTTATAAACTTTATATATTTTTAAAGCTAGAAATATATTCATTACTAGCCTCTAAGATAATATTCCCATGTGACTTTTTATATACAGTATCTCGAGTGCTTCTGTCTCTGTATTATAATTATCAAATGTATATTTCCCACATTCTGTGTGTAAGTTCCTTAGAAGCAAGGATTTTATGATCTTATGTTTTATTTGATATAATTCATCTGTATTATATTAACTCACATATTGTTTATTGTTTATATTTCTAATATTCACGGATGGGTTTCCTGAATGTTCAGCTTTTTAACGGCTAAAATGTTATTACCATAAAGGATTTCAGTGGTTTTTTTAAATAATTTATTTTTATATAAAATATAATCTTTGGGAATTATCGAACAGTCCCCCCTCATGTTTTCATATATTGATGAAGAAATGTGGAAGAAGATAGGATGAAAGTGAGAGTAAGTATATGCTAAAGAGCTAAAATTTACTATGTGTCATGTAAAATTCTAAGCAATTTAAAAGAATCACCATCTAAGCCTCACCTCAAACTTAAAGAGATAAGCGCCTGGCCTGGCTGTCTTTGTTTTTCCCTCTAGACCTATTCTACATCGTCCTTCATCCTTTTAGGTGGTAGCCTGCATCATGGATGAGCCACCTTGACTTTTCATTTCTGTTGGTTTTGGTCTTCTGAGAACATTAACAGAAGATAAGAGGAACAGAGGAGGAACATACTTATTCAGCTGTCTTCCTACAGGGTCACTCCAGAGTGGCTGCATTCCTCAGCAGCTAATTTCTTATCATATGACCGTTTCCACAGAGCCCTCCCTGTCGGCTCTCTCCCTTAATTCTTTGGGCCTGTGGGTGATAATGAAGGCTCAGTTCTTGTTTGCCCTAAATTTTCATATACACTGCATACCTTTGTAAATAGTTCCATTATTATTCTCTCCTAATATCATTTAAATTGGTGTGCCATCTGTTTCATCTGTTTCTTTCAGTACATTAACAGTACAGTGCTTATTTTACAGATGAGGAAACTGAGGGAGAAAGGTTAAGTTCCCTTGTGTCTGTCACTCAGTTTGCTAGTATCTGAATCAGGATTTCAAGGCAGAGTCCATGCTTTTTGAATTTCCACTTTATAGCTAGAAATTGGTAACTCAGAAACTACTGTTGCTCAGTAAATATTTGGACCTGGCTCCTAAAGATAGGTAATATTTAATCATTGTGAATGTTGTGAGACCTATCACTTTTGTACTGTGAACATTTCTTTAAAAAATTTTTTAAATCTGTCATTCTTTTATAAATATAGAAACCTTCTTTGTTTACTTCCTTTGATTTCTGTGCATCTTAAAATTTATTTATATGTAATATCATTTTAGGCTAGAGCTGCTAATGTGATATACTCAGTATAGAATTCAGAGGAAAAATGTTTAACATAAGTAATATGGAAAATGACATGATTTTAAATAGCTTTTAATTTCTGCTTTATGTTAATATATTCCACTGAAGAATGGAACGGTAGATAGCTGTATTCTCCTTAATATAAAACACTCTTTAGTGTACTCTAAGTGAAAAATAAGAAAAAGAAGAGTACTTCTAATATGGTAAGGAAATATAATTTTCTTATATTTCATGGTAGTAAGAAAATACAATTTTGAAAAACTTCTGAGAGATTCTATAGGAGGCCCAGAAGGTCTTATAGGAGAAAATATATAAAGTATTAATAGAGTTTAGACACACTAAAAGCTTCTTTTCAAGCATAAACAATTATATTGCTGCAGTTACTATTAATATTTTAAAAGTACTTACTATGCATTTATTATTGAGGAAGGTATGGTATGGTGAGAATGAGTAATTTATATACGTCACATACTTAATGAGTGGTAAAGCTGAGATTTAAACCCTGACAGTCTGCATTCAGATTTTGTGTTATATTCTTAATCACTTTTTGAACTAATTGATTAAAGCTTAAAGATTAGCAGTATGCATTCTCTGAGATTGAAACATACAATCTTAAAATATTTGTGTCACAAGTTGTAGAAACTAGAAAGTTTGTAGTAAAGAGCTGTGTGGAAGTAATATAGCAAATTATTGCTTAACAAAGCGAAAATAAAAGTAAACCAGATGATTCCGAAGTATTGCTTAGAATGATTAAAAGGTGAACAAAAATATTGCTTTGTTTCTTCTTTACTCCCAATATAAGATTCTCTGGACCCTTTAATATGTTGCTCTTCTGTTTTTATAATCTGAAAAATTTATTTGCCCGTATTCGTTTCCTAGAATGCTGTAACAAAGGCTCACAAAATGGGCAGTTTAAATCAGAAATTTACCTCACAGTTCTAGAGACTTGACATCTGGAATCAGGACGTTGGCAGGGCTATGGCGTC
>SJXQ01000846.1:587110-640323 GCA_006408695.1 Aepyceros melampus
AAGAGGGTGAGAACTTCAGCATATCTTCTTGGGTGATACAGTGAACCCATAACTTTGCCTTTTATAAAATGTAAAGACAATCACATAGTTTAGTCAGGAAGCTGTAGAAGATTTTCTAACTCTAGTCAAATAACATTTTTTTAAAAGACATTCAGTGACTGTTTTCTTCCCATATAGATGAGAGGATTATATAAAAGAGTGATGTTAATTTCTTACAGAGTTTTGGGGATCTTGAGAATATATGTGATATCTAATAAAACAAACCTCCCTCTATTTTAATCATACTAAGCACATAATTCACTGACATATTGAACTTATATACCTGAAAACAGATGTTAAAGTCATAGCACCCATGCACGAAGTTAAAAAAGTTTTAGTTAGGAATATCAATGTGGGTTGAAGAGATTAAATACAGCATATGCTTCAAAAATTGTTCTCATATATGCCATCCTTAAACTAGTTACAAATATTCCTCTCCCCCTGTTTCCCTTCTTTATTACTCTCTGCTTCCTCTCTCTGTCTTTGTTTATACTATTATATATTTAAACCAAGAATAAATTTAAAATCCCTAAAATATATATGTGTGAAGTATATTTTACCTATTATGTATATTATATATATATAAATTATTATTTTAACTTGCATGTTTTTAAATCTAAATTTTCATATGTAAATATGTAACATATACTTTGTTATATAATAAACATAAGCTTAAGTTACATATTATATTAAAGTTTAGTTCAGTCGCTCAGTCGTGTCCAACTCTTTGCGACCCCATGAATTGCAGCACTCTAGGCCTCCCTGTCTATCACCAACTCCCATAGTTCACCCAAACTCTTGTCCATCGAGTCAGTGATGCCATCCAGCCATCTTATCCTCGGTCGTCCCCTTCTCCTCCTGCCCCCAATCCCTCCCAGCATCAGAGTCTTTTCCAGTGAGTCAACTCTTCACATGAGGTGGCCAAAGTATTAGAGTTTCAGCTTTAGCATTGGTCCTTTCTTCACAGTCCAACTCTCACATCCATACATGACCACTGGAAAAACCATAGCCTTGACTAGGCAGACCTTTGTCGGCCAAGTAATGTCTCTGCTTTTGAATATGCTATCTAGGTTGCTCATAACTTTCCTTCCAAGGAGTAAGCGTCTTTTAATTTCACGGCTGCAGTCACCATCTGTAGTGATTTTGGAGCCCGAAAAAATAAAGTCTGACACTGTTACCACTGTTTCCCCATCTATTTCCCATGAAGTGATGGGACCGGATGCCATGATCTTCATTTTCTGAATGTTGAGCTTTAAGCCAACTTTTTCACTCTCCTCTTTCACTTTCAGCAAGAGGCTTTTTAGTTCCTCTTCACTTTCTGCCATAAGGGTGGTGTCATCTGCATATCTGAGGTTATTGAAATTTCTCCCGGCAATCTTGATTCCAGCTTGTGTTTCTTCCAGCCCAGGATTTCTCATGATGTGCTCTACATATAAGTTAAATAAGCAGGGTGACAATATACAGCCTTGACGTACTCCTTTTCCTATTTGGAACCAGTCTGTTGTTCCATGTCCAGTTCTAACTGTTGCTTCCTGACCTGCATACAGATTTCTCAAGAGGCAGGTCAGGTGGTCTGGTATGGCCATCTCTTTCAGAATTCTCCAGTTTCTTGTGATCCACACAGTCAAAGGCTTTGGCATAGTCAATAAAGCAGAAATAGATGTTTTTCTGGAACTCTCTTGCTTTTTCCATGATCCAGCGGATATTGGCAGTTTGATCTCTGGTTCCTCTGCCTTTTCTAAAACCAGCTTGAACATCAGGAAGTTCACGGTTCACGTATTGCTAAAGCCTGGCTTGGAGAATTTTGAGCATTACTTTACTAGCATGTGAGATGAGTGCAATTGTGCAGTAGTTTGAGCATTCTTTGGCATTGCCTTTCTTTGGGATTGGAATGAAAATTGACCTTTTCCAGTCCTGTGGCCACTGCTAAGTTTTCCAAATTTGCTGGCATATTGAGTGCATCACTTTCACAGCATCATCTTTCAGGATTTGAAATAGCTCAACTGGAATTCCATCACCTCCACTAGCTCTGTTCGTAGTGATGCATTCTAAGGCCCACTTGACTTCACATTCCAGAATGTCTGGCTCTAGGTGAGTGAGTGATCACACCATCATGATTATCTTGGTCATGAAGTTTTTTTGTACAGTTCTTCTGTGTATTCTTGCCACCTCCTCTTAATATCTTCTGCTTCTTTTAGGTCCATACTATTTCTGTCCTTTATCAAGCTCTTTGTATGAAACTAAATAACTATAAATGCTATAAATGCCAAATGTATAAATCACACATGTATTGTATTATCTACATATTGTATAATATAATTTAGCTTCAGTGCTTTTAAACTTAATTTAAAAACCTAGAGTTTATTAAGGAGTTACAATTTTTAATATGTGCTTTTTAAATGATGGTACTCTAATTATAACTTAGTCTTATATTCTTAGAACGAAATTTTATATTTGGAGTATGAGAAAACATATAACTTCATAGTAGGAGTTAGATTTATGTAGATTTTAGGAAAGCAGTTCTTTATATAGAAGAAATCTCTATATTTGTAACATCACAAATAAATAAATTACTGAGTAAGAGTTTTCTTTAGATTCTGAATGGGAGCATTGTTTTCATAATTAGAATTTTTAAACTGATTCTTTGCTTTTTAACCTGGTTGCTAAAAAGTTCAAGTCAGTGAGTGAAGTGAGTGAAGTCACTTAGTCATGTCCAACTCTTTGCGACCCCATGGACTGTAGCCTACCAGGCTCCTCCATCCATGGGATTCTCCAGGCAAGAATACTGCAGTTGGTTGCCATTACCTTCTCCAGGAGATCTTCCCAACCCAGGGATCAAACCTGGGTCTCCTGCATTGCTTTACTGTCTGAGCCACCAGAGAAGTCAAAAAGTTCAAAGCCAGATCCAAAACCCCAAGTACAGCACATAAAATTGCATTTAAGTTTTTCTTCACTCTAATATTTTTATTTTTTATTTGTATTCTATTCATTCTGTATTCTATTCTATTTCAGAATTGAAATAAATTCTGAGAGTGATAGCTAAACGTAATAATTTACACGAAATTAATGGTACCCATCATATTTACTGGTTAAGAAATGTACATTGCTTTAAAAATAACATTTTCTTTTAGATTATATTATTTTATGTTGTATGAAATAAAATGTTGATATTTCTGTGCCTTGTATGGCTTTTCCTCATCAAATTCTATATACCTTAACCTATGTGTTACCAGAGAACATTTCCACATATTTTCAGTCACTAAAGAGCAAACCTCAATAAAGCCAAGGCAGCATGGTAAAAGGAGAGTCTGTAGTTGCTAATTAGCTTATGATAATGATGTATAATAATAGTCTACAAATTATATAATACTTAATCATACTGTACAGAAAAAAAGATGGCCTTTTTGGATCACTTGTCATAAAATTGCTTTACTTTTGCACTTTTGAACAATTGAAGTGATTATTGAGGCTTGATAATTTTTAATTCTGTATTTTTAAGAACCTTTCCATCCCTAGTGGCTAAAGCAAAATTGCACAAAGAAGCTTCAGAAAGCAGTCAAATAAGCCTCAAAATCACCTTATTAAGAAACAGAATTTGTAAATTCACAGAAATAGAGAGATGCTGATGCTTTGCCATCAGTATGTATGTAAGTTAAAATGAAGTCTGGTTATGATTCCTCCAAACAATTTTGATTTCTTTTAAAGAAATACTCTTGTGCTATAATTGAAGCATTTGTTAAACTAATCTGTTTTTAATAGGATTGTTTTTAATAGGATTACATTGACAAATCAGAATTGCTAATGATACTGAGTTTTATAATAGAATCTGAGACTGTGATGTAACAACAGCAAACTGTTCTATGAGGTCTATTTTTAAGGGACATATTTGACAGTGTAAAAAGGTACATAGAGTTTTTGTGAATAATACGGTTATATAGTAGATGATGTTGTCACCTGATTTGAGAGTAAGTGAACAATATCACGAACTTTATTTGTAGTTGTGTGCCAACTGCAGAGGACTTTCCGATGTCTTTTTCCCCTTGTGTACACAGTCATTTAGAAGAATATTTGAAATGGAAAGTACATAGTATTCTAGTTAAGCTTACTAGTTGATTTTTTGGCACCGTGGGTTTTCATCTCAGCTTCATCTTACTCACTGGGCAAGTTACTAAATTTAGCTAAGTATAGGTTTGCTCAAAAATTAAGGTAATGGAAAAAATAAATAAAAGTAAATAAAGGCAATAGTATATGTCTTATGGTTTTTATAATACTGAAATATAAAGGTTCCAATTAATATTATTATTAATGTCCCTTATCTAATTATCTGTGCTAAATGAATTTATGTATGATATAAAACTCTTAGATACAGTACTGCTAGACACAACAGGATGAATGTGAAGTTAATAATTTGCATCATAAAATGAAAAGATTGACAATAATGATTTACAGTTTCATGTAGCGTTAAAATACGATTTCATTTTAGATTTTTAAAAAATATAGCTGTAGTATATTAAATGTAGTTGTGTATAGTGTTATTAACTGGTCTGTTTTCAAAAATATCTGTTGAATATCTGCTCAAGTGCCTGGGATTCAACCCTCCATTTTAGGAAGGGCATATGAAATTTAGAAAGGAGGTCTAAAAATTCTTTCCTCATATAGGCTTAAGAAATTAGATCTACTTGTTAGAGTAGGAAAAGTTATGTTAAAATTTGGTAGTTCTTTTCAAGTATATAAGAGTCTGTGAGATTGATGAAGAAGCCGTCTTATTTATTATTTCAAAAGGACAAGTCATAACTTTTAGGTATTAATTACAGTGTGGCAGGTTTTAGTTCAAAACTCTGAAGAACCTTGCTATTATATGAAAACTATGTTATAAGTTATTGTGAATTTACTCATAAAACATTAAATGCTTTTGTTAGAGGTATTTAAAACACAGATTAAAAGGCACCTGTCTGATCTTTTTACTTTTGTACATAATGCTGATCTTTGAGAGAACTATGAGTTCTATGAACTTTGATATAAAAAATTTTAATGAAATCTCACATTTTTAAGGATTAAGAATATAAGCAGTAAACTACAGAAAAGCACCAGACATACCTATGACTTTGTCCCCAACAGAACTCACATATTTTCAAATCAATTTAGTATTGTTGATATCATAGAATGTTGTTTATGGCTTCAAAATTATCTTTACTTCAAAATTATCATTAAAGAGTCATCTCTAGATCTTGTTATTTAATGTATTAGTAAAGAACCATATATACATATATATCCAATTAAAAAGTGTTTTGGTAATTGTGTTTCAGTATAATTGTTTTTCTTTGTAATCCTCTATAAAGTATTCAAAAAAAATTCCATTCTGTAGAGGAAGTCTATAGGCTTCACTGTGGAAGTGCTCCATGGCATCAAAAAAGTTAAGAACCTATGATCTAACTAATTAATACCTTATAAAATGTTACTGATAAACTCATTATAGCTTGAAATTTTAAAAAGTTCTTCAGTGAATGGATTCTGCTGAATTCCTGGGTTTCACAGACAAGCACTCACATTTTCTGTGTCCCAACACCTGAAGGATTTATTAAATGATCAGGACCAGTCCTTCAATTCAGAAGCAACTGAATGTATATGTGTGTATTGTGTGTATCTTTAGGGTAGAAATATAAGAGAGATGGTTTTCAACATTCTCATTATGATTTATATATATATGTGTGTGTGTGTGTGTGTGTGTATATATATGTAAAAAATATCATTATATAAATATATTCTCATCAAAGAACTAATTGAAAATATAAGTTTTAGCTGTGCTGGAGATCTTTTCCAAATGTAAAAAAAGTGACTTTTTTCCCAGTTTTAAATAATAAAAACATTTTGAGCTGATCTCCAGAATATTATGAGAAGGAAAAGTACTTACTGGGGAAAGCTATTCATTTGGCTTTAATTATGTGCTTAGTTTTATTTGGTTCACTGAAATGCCTTTATCTTATATTTTTTTTAAAGACTCCTGATGTAGTCTACCCAAAAGAAGCAACTCCCTCATCTGCTTTTACTGCTATTGACCTGCACGAGTTGTATCTTCAACTTCTGAGGAGGAAGAAGCATTTACTGAGAAATTTCTTAAAATTAATTGCAGATATATTACCAGTGGCAAGGTAAGAAATAGCACTTTAGAAAAACTTTTAATCATTTTTTATAGTAAAATATGCCAGTTTGCATTTATATTTTTAGTCATCAGCAACAGCACATGGTGATCATTTTAAAATAATGTTGTGAAATAGGCAGTTCTTTTCCTTCACCATTGGAGAAGGAAATGACAAACCACTCAAGTATTCTTGCCTGGGAAACCCATAGACAGAGAAGCCTGGTGGGCTAGAGTCCATGGGGCTGCGAAAGAGTCGGACATAACTTAGTGACTAAATATTCCTTCACCACAGGGTAAAAAAGAAATTTTTTTAGAAAAGGTTGGCAAGTGCAGGGTTTCTCTATCCTGGCCAGAATTCAAATCCAGTTTGAATCTGTGTTTTATCTATCACAATTGTTGATTTTCTAAGGTAGAAAACTTCTAGTATTCAAAGGAAATTAGACTAAAAGTACCACAGTGTTCAGAAGAAATCCACATATTTCTTAGAAAGTAAGTATAGTATGACACTGACTACTGACTTGAGAAGTCACACATGAAAACCATTTCTTTATAGTTGTAATTCATAAATTATGAGTATCTGAGATAGATGTTTAGTGCTATAAATTTCCCCCTGTACTGTTTTAACTGCATCCACAGTTCTCATATGTTGTATTTTTATCATTACTTTCTCTTTATTTCTTCTTTGGCCCATGGAATATGCAGAAGTTTCTTAGTTTAGTTTCTTTGTTAGTTGGAGTTTTTTGAGATATCTTTCTGTTACTGATTTCTAATGTTTTTCCATGTGGTTAGAGAACATATTTGAAAACTTAATGTTTTATAGTCCACAATGTGGTAAATTTTGATACATGTTTTACATGTGTACTTGAAAAGTATGTATTCAACTGTTATCTATAAATATCACTTATGTCAAGTTGAGTGTTATTTTCTGTATCCCTACGATTTTGTTCTATTAATTATTGACAGAAGGATGTTGAAGTACCTCTATAATTGTGGATTTGTCTATTTTCCCCTCCTCATCTATCAGTTTTTATTTTGTTATTTTGAAACTCTGTGCTTACGTACAAAAATGTTTGGGATTCTTAAATTGTCTAGATGAATTGATTTGTTTAATTATGAAAAACTGTTTATTCTTGGTAATATTCTTTGCTGTGAAATCTGCTTTGATGTTTATGGATGTAGTCACTTCAGCTTCCTTTTGGTTAGTGTTAACTTGATTTCTCTCTTCTTGTCTTATTCTTAAAGTGGGATTCCATAGTTTACATCAGGATTCACTCTATGTCCTACATTCTGTGGGTTTTGAGAAATGTATAATGACATGTATCCAGCATTGCCGTATTATACAAAGTAGTTTCATTGCCCCCTAAATCCTCTGTGCTCTGTTCATCCATCCTTTTCTTTGAACCCCTGGAAACTACTTATCTTTTTATTATCTCCATAGTTTTTCAATTTGTCGGTGTCATACAGTTATTATAGAATCCTGAAGTTTGCTTCTTTCAGACTTGCTTCTTTCAACATGCACTTAAGAGTCTTCCGTGTCTTTCATGGGCTTCCCTGCTGCCTCAGCACTAAAGAATCCGCTTGCCAATTCAGGAGATGTGAGTTCAGCCCCTGGGTCGGGAAGATCCCCTGGAGAAAGAAATGGCAACCCACTCCAGTATTCTTGCCTGGAAAATCTCATGGACAGAGGAACCTGGCAGGCTACAGTCCATGGGGTCACAAAAAGTAGGACATGACCTGGTGACCGAACAACAACAGCATGTCTTTCGTGGCTTGATGACTTTTGTTGCTGTGACTGTACAACAGTTTATCCATTCACCTATGGAAGAACATTTTGGTTGCTTTCAAATTTAGACACTTAAGGAATATAGAATATGCAGGCTTTGTGTATCAGTTCAGTTCAGTTGCTCAGTTGTGTCCAACTCTTTGCGACCCCATGAATCGCAGCACGCCAGGCCTCCCGTCCATCACCAACTCCCAGAGTTCACTGAGACTCACGTCCATCGAGTCCTTGATGCCATCCAGCCATCTCATCCTTGGTCGTCCCCTTCTCCTCCTGCCCCCAATCCCTCCCATCATCAGGGTCTTTTCCAATGAGTCAACTCTTTGCATGAGGTGGCCGAAGTACTGGAGTTTCACCTTTAGCATCATTCCTTCCAAAGAAATCCCAGGGTTGATGATCTCCTTCAGAATGGACTGGTTGGATCTCCTTGCAGTCCAAGGGACTCTCGAGAGTCTTCTCCAACACCACAGTTCAAAAGCATCAATTCTTCAGCACTCAGCCTTCTTCACAGTCCAACTCTCACATCCATATATGACCACAGGAAAAACCATAGCCTTGACTAGATGGACCTTAGTCGGCAAGGTAATGTATACTCCTTTTCCTATTTCGTTTTGTGTATACATTTATTTTTACTTCCTTTGATTGAATACTAAGGAGTGTGATTGGTAGATCATGTGGTAAGACTGGGTTTAGCTCTGTAAGAAACTACCAAACTGCCTTTCAAAGTGGCTGCCTTATTTTGTTTTACTGCCAGCAGTTGCTGAGAGTTGCTGCTGTTCCATATGCTCACCAGAACACACTGTTGTCAGTGTTTTAGATTTGAATTATGCTTGTTGGTCTTTAATGATAATGCAATTTATACCTCCCTAATAATTTGTGATATTGAGCATCTTTTCATTTGCTTATTCTCTGTGCTGTATAGTCGAGCTTTAGCTATCTTATTTTTTTTAAGTTTTAATTTTTAATCTAATACTTGCATATAAAGGACTTTAAAAGATCAACTAATACAAAAGGGCATATAATGAAAAGCAGTAGATCCATGCCCACCCTTCTCAACTTTCGCTTTCCCAACCCAGAGGCAGAAACTTTTATATATGTCTGTTTAGAGGTTAACTCCATTTGTGCTAATAATAGGCTTTTCTTAATGTTTCTTAACTTGATGACATGAGGCATTTTCTACTGATTTTCTACTGTCTCCTTGGTTTTTCTACCGCCCCTCCCACATATGGTTGTGTCAACTATTTTTAACTCTTCTGTTTGTTACCTTATTCACTTTAAAAATATAACCACTTTATATTCACTAAATATATCCACTTTAATAATATAACTTTAAATTTGTCTTACTCTTTCACTATTCATTATTCACTGTTGAGTGAATATATTCACTAAATATATTCACTTTAATAATATAACTTTAAATTTGTCTTACTCTTTCAACTAGAGACAGTATCTGAACTTCCTTGTTTAGGAGAATAACACCACTATTCCATTTCCTCCCCTCTACCTGCCAACTTGTTGCCTGTACTTGTCAAAGTTGGTTAATATTCCCATTCTGTTCTGTGACCATAATTAAGTCTTCCCTGCTTTGCCTAGAGATTTACTCTAAAAATGAAAGCCATAACTAATATTTCCATTGTAATGATTATCTAAATACTGTTTACTGAATAGCAAAGTTGAACACTGATTGGATTTTCCGTGACTGCAGTCTTGATCCACGTGTACCAGTGTTCAGATTCCCTTTCTCACTCTCCAGGTAGTGGTTGAAAAATAGTCTTATCTGATGTTGCTTCATATTTGAAGCATGTTCTCCTTGTACAGTTTGAAATGTTTGTTTTTCCCTGTAGGTTGTGTTTGCCCTTGTTTTTTCTTTTGGGATGAGGAAATGTGTGCTTTCCAGATAATGTGATTAGCTTCTGACTTTATCCATCTATCGACTAGAATTGACTCTATACAGTTGGGAGTCTGTTCACTTCTTTTTTCTAATTTGGAAGATTTGCTTCCTATTTGGGCCATTTTTGTACATTTTATCTTCACTGAAGTCATTAGTAACTTTTCCTTTTTTCCCCATAGGATGCCCTGTGGGGAGGATGCTCAGTGTCATTTCCATATGTTTGTGCTGTCTTTTGTTTTATGTACGTAAGAGCTTTGCAGCTATTTCTGAGGATTTTCAAGTTTTTAAATTCTGTTCCCTGAATTAGCTATTTCCTTGAGATTCAACTTCTCATTATATCTTAGACTTTTTGGTTATATTGGAAGCTTTCCACAAATAATGATTGCTAGTCATCAATTTATATGAAAATATGGCTCATTGGCAGGACAGGCCAGCAAGTGTGCTTTGTGCCTGAGGTGAGCGGGTCACTTTACTCTAGAGGAGGTGAGCTAGGGGTGGAGGTCAACTATCCTGCTGCCTCCCCCAACCTCAGTGCCACAAAGTTAGTTGCTCTAAATATGTAGATGCAGGCAGATGTTGAGAATCACTGAATCCACGACTTAGAAGTAGGGGAAGTTAATACATAGCTGCCAGGCCAGGTCGAAGAAGGTTATCAGCATGCAAGTGAGTCCCTTGGCAAAGGGAAAGTACCTAGCCATGGGTCGAGGCCAGGCATGACACCTGTACCACAAGCCCCGTAGACAGGCTGCCACAGCCATTGGTCTGGTGTAGCCACCCATTCAGTGCCCAGAGCCCAGCGCTTCCTGCTGGCTCTGTGGCCAGATGGACACACAGGGTGGGAATTGGTCGGGGAGGTGGATTGTGTGGCCGCAGATAGAGTTGCTGTGCAAGGCAAATACCCTCCTCCTCTAGCTGCCCTTGGGCCACTGTGGTCCAGTTATCTATTTTAAATATAGTAGTGTGCAAACTCCCAGTCTCTCTCTCCACCTTGCCTTACTTCTGATAACCCTGAGTTCTCTCAATCTGAGTCTATTACTGTTTTGTAAATAAATTCATTTATATAAATTTTTTTAGATTATACACGTAAATGATGCTACATATTTGCCTTACTCTCTGATTTACATGACTTTGTATGATAAGTCTCTGGGTCCATGCATGTTGTGTATTTGGCATTATTTCACTGTTTTTAATGACAGAATAATATTCTATTGTATATATATGCCACATTCTCTTTATCCATTTCTCTGTCTGTGGACATTTAGCATGCTTCCATGTCTTGGCTGTTGTAAACAGTACTGCAGTGAATATTGAGATTTGTGTATCTTTTCGAACCATGTTTTTTTTTCTTGATATATGCCCAGAAGTGGGATTACTGGAGCTCTATATAATAGAGTAGCTCTATTTTTAGCTTTTTAAGTAACTTCTATACTGTCCTCTAAAGAGGCTATAGAAATTTACCTTTCCACCAGTAGTGTAGGAGAGTTCCCTTTTCTTCACACCCTTTCCAGCATTTATTGTTTGTAGATTTTTTTAATTAAATGTTTTAAAATTTTTAATTACTTATTTTTGGCTATGTTGGGTCTTTCTTGATGCCCATGGACTTTCTCTGGTTGCAGCAAGTCGGGGCTACTCTAGTTGTGGTACACAGGCTTCTCATTGCAGTGGCTTCTCTTATTACAGAGCCCAGGCTGTAGGGCCTGCAGGCTTAGATGCCCTGCAGCATGTGGAACCTTCCTGGATCAGGGATCAAACTTGTGTCCCTTGTTTGGCAGGCAGATTCTTAACCATTGGGCCACCAAGGAAGTCCTGTAGATTTTTCTGATGATGGTCATTCTGACTGGTGTGAGGAGATATCTTCCTGTATTTTTTGATTTGCATTTCTCTAATAATTAGGAGTTTGAGCATTTTTTTTCAGGTATCTCTTGGTCATCTCTATGTCTTCTGTGAAGAAATGTCTGTTTAAATCTTCTGCCTATTTTTTGATTGAGTATTTTTTTTTAATTGCTGATCAATTTGATTATGATGTGCCTTGTTGTGGGCCATCATCAAAAAAATATATAGGTGGTCCAGTGGTTAAGAATCTGCCTACCAGTGCAGGGGACACAAGTTTGATCCCTGGTCCAGGAAGATTCCACATTCTTGTCTTGTCTTGTGAAAGAAAGTCATTCATGTCTGACTCTTTGCAACCCCATAGACTATACAGTCCATGGAATTCTCCAGGCAAGAATACTGGAGTGAGTAGCCTTTCCCTCCTCCAGAGGATCTTCCCAGACATCAAACCCAGATCTTATGCATTGCAGGTGGATACTTTACCAGCTAAGCCACAAAGGAAGCCCAAGAATACTGGAGTGGGTAGCTTTTGCCTTCTCCAGCAGATTTTCCCGACCCAGGAATCGAACGGGGGGGATTGCAGGCAGATTCTCAAGGAGCAACTAAACTTGCATGCCGTAGAGCCTGTGCTCTGGAATGCGAGTTTGAAAATGAGATTAAGAATGTATATATTAACTCTGTTGACTTAAAAAAATGCACAACATGCACAGCACCTCAGATAGCTCTGAGAAACTGTTCAAATAGGTAGTGGGGAAGCACAGTATATATATGATTTTAGTAAAGGGGGAATACATGCAATCAAGCAACAATTTTTGGTAGGAAGTTTCCGCTGGTCTCATGAAGCTTCTTCTAGTCATAGGAAACAATTGTTACCATGAAGAATTTTAGTGCTTTCCTAGATATGAAGAGATGCAAGAATTGGCTCATAAAATCAGCTCCTGAGTATATCTAACTCTCAAAGACCTGCCCTATCAGTTTTCCCAGAGCAGAGAGTGCCACGTTTCTGCTCTCCACCCTAAACTCCTTCAGGGGATGTTGAAGGTCAGCAGCTGCAGCAGCACACAATTTAATCTTTGTAGAGGTAGATGGCAAGCACCCATGGCAAACGCCAGTTAGTTGACAGGGCCCCATCATGGTCTTAAATTCAGTCATACTTTGGGAGGCATTTCATGGCCATCCATCCCACACAGCTAGGAAGCTCATTCCTAGGTGATGATTTTGCTGATAGGCCATTCAATGTGCTATTCCGGGACTAGGTCTTCAGAGTCAAAGATCTCTGGACATCTGTCTTCTAATTATGATCCAGGAAAGTAATCCCTCTTCTTTTATCCTCCCATGTCTAGAATTCCACTATTACAGTCATTGATACCATGCAGAACTATGTATTTGATCAACTGCTTCACATTACCTAGTCATCATTATTTCCATTGGAGGTTCAGTTACACCTTTGGTATTGTGAAAAACAATAATCTTGTAAAACTGGCAAAGTACAAATAATATAGCTAGCAATTTTATTAAGATCATAATTAGAATTAAGCCAGGAACTTCTATTAGGTTTAGCCCAGTGTATTCTCAGATCATCTGATGTAGTCTGTTCTATACTAATCTTTATCTTTCAGGGAAATTATATATTGGCACTGTGCATAAAGCTCCCAGTCCAATTTCCTAGTGTTACTAGGCTGGTTATCCTTAGTATAATTTAATTGCTCTCAAGATTAAGTGCTAAGTCACTTCAGTCATGTCTGACTCTGTGACCCTGTTAACTGTAACCCACCAGGCTCCTCTGTCCATGGGAAGGGGGGCCCTTAAATCTGAAATGACCACAGCCTGATGTTAACCTCATAAATCCATCCCATAATTTTGGGAGGTTTTTTCCCTTGGCTGAATTTTGCTTGTTCTGATTGAGCTTGAGTAACTTAGAAGAAAATTCATATTATGACCAGGGTCAGAGCAGGCATTATTAATTGGCCAGATGAGAGATCCCACTTACTAATACTAAATCACTTTATGCAGAAATCAAAGAAACATTGTAAATCAGCTGCTGCTGCTGCTAAGTCACTTCAGTCGTGTCCGACTCTGTGTGACCCCAGAGACAGCAGCCCACCAGGCTCCGCCATCCTTGGGATTCTCCAGGCAAGAATGCTGGAGTGGGTACTTCAGAAGTAAATAAATGGATAAATAGTATGGGATTGAAGAATTTTTGGTACTTGAGTTGGAGTAATTAATGTTTGTAACTCAAATGTGGAGAGATTATAGTATAAAGCATTGGACTTTTTGGATTTTGGATCTTAGTCCTACCAGTTATTAGTTAGCTGTGTTGTTGATTATTTATAACAAATTGCCTAGCCTCTTGCTTCCATTCTCATTTCAGAACTGTAATTATGAAGAAGAAATGAAAAATATATGTATAAAAATGGTACATACAAAGCATTCAGTAAATAATAGCTAATATTAGTGGGATCAGCTTCTTAGGTACTTCAGTTTGCTAATTTTTAAGATTAGAGGGTTGGATTCTTTGTATTGCTATTTATATAAATATATTTTAAATGTCATAGCTTTTCATGATTAAAGTAGATGCCATATGCCTTAGAAGTCATGTTAAGTTGCTAAGTCGCTTCAGTCATGTCCGACTCTGTGCGACTCCATAGACGGCAGCCCACGAGGCTCCCCCATCCCTGGGATCTTCCAGGCAAGAATACTGGAGGGGGTTGCCATTTCCTTCTCTTCTAAGTCATAGAAGTCATCTAATCTATCCTATGTTACAGATGAAGAAGCATCCCCAGAGGCTGTGCTTGCCCAAGGCCACATAACTAGGCTAGCAGAGTCAAGTAAAGTTGAGACTTATTTTTAAAGATACTTTAAACAGAGTATACTATTTTCCTTTTATAGTGGATTGGGTTATTAGGCATATTATTTATTAAACTTGCATTGTCTACATGAAACTATTTGATACCTTTGGTGAGGGAACAACACAAGAAGTTGTGTGCAAATTAATGTGAAAAAGGCTGATGCCTTTGGAGGACTGTAAAGTCCTCCTTACATTACTGCAATTATCTTGCTGATGTAACTCAACAGTTTACTGAGGCTTCAGATTTTAATTCCTGACTTGACTGATTGACAGTGAAGATAATATTCTTTGAACTTTGCCCTGCTAACAAGGAGAATTTACTGGGAAAATTTGGCTATTATTAAAAACATTTTCATGAGAATGCCATAGTGCTTGAGTGTACTACTTTTGTATAAGGTAGGTGGCCTAATATGGGAAGAAAATCAGTAAAAATATCTAAAATAATTTTTGGAAATGTAAACTTTGAAGATTAAACATTATTTTCTTTTTTCATCTTAGGGCACAGTCAGTGGTGTATTGCTAGTTACACCAAATAATATAATGTTTGATCCACATAAAACTGACCCATTGGTTCAAGAGAATGGCTGTGAGGAATATGGCATCATGTGTCCAATGGAAGAGGTGATGTCAGCAGCAATGTACAAAGAAATTTTGGATAGCAAAATAAAGGAATCCTTACCCATGTAAGAGTGATATTTATACTCCTTTGCAGTTTTTTTCATCTAGTTAGTTGACCTTGGTCTAATAACTCTTAAGTATCTTTTAGTAGTTTTATTATAGATGTTTTTCATTTTATCAGTAATGAAACATATATAGTATTGAAAAGATTATTCTTTATGCACTGGAATAGTTAGGAATTGTTTTAAATTGATATTTGCATATTTGATCAGAGAACCTGATATTTAAAAGTAACCTGTAGTATTCATTTAATTCAGTGTTTACCAGCCCTTTTTCTTCAGATTCAGAATTCATAATTCTAAGTTATTTTTATTAGTAATTTAATATAAGTAATCAAGGATACCTTTCAAATTTTCCATAGAAGAGCCTGGAGAGTTGGGTGTGGGATTTGGGAAAGGTCATGAGCAAAGACTTGACATTGATAAAACCAGAGCAGCTTTGTCTTTTATTTACTGATTTATATGTTTGCGTCCTTCTCTCTCAGGAAAGTATAAAATTAGGGGAGAAGATCCACAGATTGCACAAGTGTAAAATTAACCTTGGAATGTACTGGTTATGGAATTTGTGTGTTTCAGGTAACAGGTGTGAGGTTACAGGTCAGCACAGCTTGTGAAAGTAATGACAGAGAGCAAAGGGAAGGATAATAAATAAAAGAAGAAAATAAAAGATAGGTATACAAAGAAAGGAATAGGAAAGTACAAAGGAATAAAATTGAAATAGAAAAGAGCTTCCCTATTTCTTCATAATTTGTCATTCCTTTGTCAATGGTTTAAAAACTGTCTTCACTTTAACTGATACTGAGATTTCTGTCCCTGTAATAACCTACAAACTTGATAATGATTGTTTTAAAATTAACCTTTGTGAGATAGAACTACTTACAAAAGAGAGAAAGTTATTTTTGTCTCTGAGGCAGACTACATAAATTGTTAGAATACCTAAGGTAGAATAAAATGATTTATTTAAGAATGTCCATTATACCTCCCACCCCAATAGATAACTGTTTTGGCGTAGTAAACTCATCTTTAGAGGTGCAGATTATTCCTAAGTTTGCCTCTACTGTTAGTTATTTAATATATCATCATCCAAAATCAGTCTGAGCAAATAAAGGTTACTGTGGCAGGTAGAGAGGTGAGACAAAGGTGAAGGAATGAAGGATTAGATTAAAAGAGAATCAGGATTATAGTCAGTCATGAGTGAGATCATTTTCTCTTGCCCTGATTTTCCATTTGTGTTAGGATACTTTGGGCTTTTATTGAGTATTATATGGTATGGTCCATAACTATTCTACACAGATGCTGTGGAACTCTTCCTCTTGTAAATCACTTTTTTATCATTTAGAACATCACCTGGAAAGACCATCTATTTGATCCAAACATTTTTTAAAAATTACTCCAAAAAGAGATTTCTTTAAATCTTGCCTTATGAATTGATTAAAAACAAATATCCGGCAACAGATCAGATAAATGAGTCGTGTGGTTTTGCAGAATAATGTTACGTATGGTAAAAATGAGGTGTATAAATTTTATTGGTTTTCTTCTGTCTTATATTGGGAAGTTGATTTCAAAGGTATTGTTCAGGAACAATAGCAGCATGACTGATACTAAAAAAAAAAAAAGTTACGACACCTATCTAAATCTGTGTCCTGTTGGATTTACTTAACTTTATCTCTTACCTAAGGGTCTTCTACAGATAGTTTCTCAAATCTTTTTGCTGAGTTCCAGGACTCTTGCCTGGAAAATCCCATGGATGGAGCACCATGACATGCATGCTGCAGTCCCTGGGGTTACAAAGAGCCCCACTTCATTTTCTTTCAGGACCCTATATGTGCAGTTTTAGTCGATCACCAGTAGATGACACTGTTACATATTTAATAGCACAGACCAGATGCTTGGATTTCTTAAGGTGAATCAGTCAGTGCAAGGAAAGCAGAGAGGAATTGGACGTCAACCAGTTGATACTTTTTTAAAACTAAAATTTACCTATCCTATTCACAATAAAATTATGTTTATCATTATAAAAATATCAAATACTAGAATAAGAGGAAAAGAGTTACCTAACTTCACCATCCAGAGGTCACCGATAAATTTTGTGTCAACTTACTTCCCAGTCTTTTCTAATTCTCAAACTTCCATAAATATTCTTTTCCCACTAAAAGCTCATGTTGTTTCCATTTACTAGTTTTTAGCCATCATTTTAAATTGTTGATTTGAATATCATGCTGTAGTGTTTGTACTGCCTCCATGCAGAACTTACACTACCTAATCTTTGAACATTAGTGCTTGTATATTACAAATGGCATTAAACATGGAAATCTAGAAGTAACAAATCATTCACCTAGCTAATATCTAACCTGTTAGCTGAATAAGTTCTCTTAGAATTGTTACTGGAACCATGAAGAATTCCTCTAAGTACTTTTGCCTTGATTCTGTTCAGTTTGATTTTTAGCTTTGCATTTGAGTCATTTCTTTTAGTTTAATTTTTATTTAAAATCTATATAAGCACTATGTATGTGTACATAGTATCAGTCAGTGTGCTTTATTACACATTTAAAATTTTAATCAAAACTTTATTTAAGCCTATTTTTTATATTTTATCAGTGAGTAAATTTTGGTTTAGAATTACAGCTTCACCCAAAAGTTGTGTCTTCAGCTTCTCTTCAGGTAGATCAGTTCAGTAAATCTTACACTGATATTTCCCATATCTTAAGTAGTTGATGCAAAAACTTAATTACTTGTTCTTTATGAATCAGTTTTTTAGTATGCTATTAAGAGATGTATGACGTCCTTTTAGAAAAGCCTTTTCAGTGATATTAATTCAGTGTTAAGTTTGTGGAAAATAAAATTCTTAATTTAAAAAATAATAACTTTAAATTTTGTTTACCAACAGAGAGATAGATCAGTTATCAGGAAGAGACTTCTGCCATTTAAAGAAAGTGACAAGAAGTAATACTGATGAACTAGACTCAAGAATCCGTGATGCAGCTAATGATAGTGCCAGCACTGCTCCTAGGAGCACTGAGGAGTCTCTTTCTGAAGATGTGTTCACAGAATCAGAACTCTCTCCTATTCGGGAGGAGCTTATTTCTTCAGATGAGCTACGACATGATAAATCATCTGGTGCGTCATCAGAATCTGTGCAAACCATCACTCAGAGTGGAGTAGAGTGTTTGACGGTCATATCAGAGGCTGCTAGTACTCCCGATCACTTAAAATCTGGTTCTGGACATACTGCCAATGAAGCTGGGACTCTTTCTCTTAAAACTGGTGTAAATAATCTTGAAATGGCCACTAAGGAAGGAGATGAAGCTGCAGATAATCTTCAAAAAATATCAGGTCTTAAAGAACAAGGCACAGGTATAAAAAAAGATAGCCAGGATTTTCCTCTTAATGAAAATCCACTGCATCAAGAAGAAGTTGAAAAAGAAAGTATACCTTGTGGGGAAGCAATAGAATTTAAACAAAAGCAAGTTGTCAACAAAGGAAAACAAGGAAGGGAACAAAATCAGGATTCAGAGACTGAGGTAGAAGAGCTACGGAAACTCTGGAAATCCCATTCCATGCAACAACTAAACAGCAAAGGGAGAATATTCAACAGGTGTCACAAAAAGAAATTAAGCATAAAATAGCAACAGCCGATATAGAAGGTAAGTGTGGAGGAATATATTAGGTTAGTTTCTCTTACTGTGTATCGTCTCCCTCTCTGCTCACTCACTCAAAAGCTGCTGTATCTTAGGCCATTCTGAAGGACAATCTAGTGGCCCTTGACGGAGGTTTCTCTGGGACAAGTACGTAGTGTCTGGTTTCTACTGTCTTATCTCACAGTGGATTGCACACATAATGAGCATCTTTCCCACCATGTTTAAGCATTCCTGATTCACTGCATTCTGTCTTTAAACAATTTATTTCTTGAAAATGCGCACAAGTCTATAGTACCTATGATTTCTCCCCCTGCCCTTTTTTTTTCATTTAGTTCTTGGTATGTTACGTCATTAGAATACTATTTAAAATTGTGTAGTGTGTTAGTTGCCCAGTCATGTCTGACCCTTTGCAGCCCCATGGACTGTAGCCCACCAAGCTCCTCTGTCCATGGAATTTTCCAGGCGAGAATACTGGAGTGGGTAGACATTCCCTTCTCCAGGGGATCTTCCCAACTCAGGGGTTGAACCTAGGTCTCCTGCTTTGCAGGCAGATTCTTTACAATCTGAGCCACCAGGGTAGCCCCTTAGAATTGTATATATAATATCATAATTGCAATTTGTAATTGCCAAAGTTATATAATCTCTTCATTTTTTAAAAGTGTAATAAGACATAAAATCTGTTTCTGAAATTCTTCCAGATATCCACAGGTTTCATCATTGTCTGGTTGTTTTTCTTTAAAAAGCAGTACTGAGGAGACTTCCCTGGCTGTCCACTGGTTAAGACTGTGCTTCCAGTGCAAGGGGCCCAAGTTCAGTCCCTGGTCGGGGAACTAAGATCCCAGATGCCATGCACTGTGGCCATAAATGAATTAAAGATTTTTAATTTAAAATAAATAAAAAGCAGAACTAAGATAAATTAATACCATTTTCTCTTTCAATTTTGTATTTCATACTGTTTCCTTTTGAAAATTATAGTAATAGTTTTTATTTCTACTACACAATGATTCTGCTTTGTACATTATGTTAAAAGTGGTATAACTCAAGTATCTTAGCTAACATTTCTCATATTCTGTTGGAGTATTGATTTCAGATTAATATAATTTACATATTTTTATAATTAAAATTTTAATTGTTAAAATATGCATAAAATAAGATTTACGAGTTTAACCATTTTTAATGTAAAATATAGGAGCTTTAGGCATAGTCACATTATTGTACAACCATTACCACCATCCATTTCCAGAACTTTTTCATCTTCCTGAGCTGAAACTCTCTGCTTATTAAATCATAACTTCCATTCTCCCCTTCTTACAGTCCTTGGCAAGCACCATTCTATATTTTCCCTTTTGTGTGTGGCTTATATCCGTTAGTATAATGCCTTCAAGTTTCATCTGTGTTGTGGTGTGTCAGAATTTTCTTTTGATATAAAGCTGAATAATATTCCATTGTACACAGCACATTTTCTTTATATGTTCATTTGTTGATGGACATTTGAGTTGTTTCCACCTTTTGGCTGTTGTGAATAATAATGCTGCTATGAACATAAGTGTACAAATTGTTTGATTTCCTTCTTTCATTTTTTTTTTTTTTGGTTATATACCAGAAGTAGATTTGCTGGATTCTATGGTAATTCTGTGTTTACTTTTTTGATGAACCATTGATCTGTTTTCCACAGTGGCTATACCATTTTATAGTCCCACCAGCAACACACTAGGGTTTGATTCAGTTTTTTAAAACAGAGAATTTTCTTTGCATTTAGATATACTGAGATATACTGTATATAATTTACATATACTGAAGACCTAAGGATTATATTCAATAGATGTTAAGTAATTACCTTCTATAAAAGATTGAATATTTTTTCATTATTAAGAGTTAATGTTCATGAAAGAACTTTTGACAGATATGTTGCTTTTTAGAAAATTTATGAAAAATTACCTGGAATTCATCACCTGGAGTTGATCATTGTTATATTTGGTTCATTTATCTTTGCTCTTCAGTGCGTATGTGTATCTAGATACACACATTTGTATACACATACATATACAATATAGATATAATTTGTGTATATCTTTATATGTGTATGGTTTTCATATGAAATTAGGATTACATGTAGTATAGTTTCTTGCTTTTTTCAGTTCATATTTTATGTCATGAACATTTTCCTGTGTCGTCATACAGTTGACCCTTGAACAACTCAAGGGTTAAGGGGTAACACATACTCCTCTCCCACATTCAAAAATTTATGTATAACTTTACAGTCTGCCCTCCATATCTGTGGTTCTGCATACATGGATTCAACCAACCATGTGTAGTATTATTTGAAGATCTACGTATAAGTGGACCTGTGCAGTTCAACCCCATGTTGTTCAAGGGTCAACTTGAACCCGTGTAGTTCTTTCATGGTTTTTAATGGCCCTGTAATTTAGCTATTTCTGTATTTATTAAGACATTCAGTTGTTATTAACAATTCATATTATTAAGATTGATGTGACAAATGCTGGCATAGATAATCTTTATTTGATATGTTTGTGTTTGGTTGTCTTATGTTCTGAAATCTTTGAAAATGATAAAATGTTGCATTCTGGTTGACCCAGTAATATAGTAGAGTACTTGTATTTTATTGCATTTGTTTGGGTGCAGGGTTTAATTGGGTTTTCCTGTTATGACATTACTAAATGGAGAAAGTTTGGTAGATAGGTTTAGATAGGTGTTCCTGGATTGCTGCTATTTGGTTTCTTCTTTTTTGTATGTGCATATGGAGGGAGGACAAGACAATTAGTTTTAAGTAGCTAATTTTAAGGAACTTGAGATTCTATATAGGGAAGTATTCAAAGTTTCTGATCTTTTATCATAAAACTATATAATATAAATATACAATGGAATACAATTGTGAGAAGAAGAGTAAAAGTTCATTCTTTTAACCTGATGCAAATGCTGGGGCTCAGATAGATTATGTATCTTGCACAGTGTTACACAGAAAAAAGCCATGCTAGTATCCAGATCTCCTGACTATAGCAAAGTGCTTTTTTTTCCATAGTATGCCTCCTTTGTAAGCTAATGTCTAGTTTCCTGAATTGATCCATATTGTCAGACCTTCAGTGTGTCTATGTCAGCATCTGTGGTTGGAAGGGTTAGAGATAATTCAGGTTTAATAAACTAAACAGATGGCTGAATCTAGCATATTGCTTTTGTCACACCTTCATGTGTATGTAAGCTTCAGAAACTTTTTTACTCAATTTTTTCTGTAACAATCATATTATAGTAAAACTTTGAAAATTCTGCAAACTTATTTAGATATTGTTCTAGAAAGGTGATACAGAATGTCCAGAATATTATATATGTATGTGTATGAATAATTACTTTAGTGTGGTGGTTATAAAAATTTAACCAGAATTTCTGGATCTTCCACATTTTTTCCTAATACCCTTAAACATAATATCAGTTCATAACTTGAGTGTTAGTTTATTAGTCTTGCTATACTTGTCACTTTTGATGGAAAAATATATAAGCTACTTAAGAGAATTCACCTTTCAGTAAATTAACATTTTATTCTGTAATTATTTGTCAGAAGTTTAGAGATAAACGTTACTTAGTCTAAATTGTTTTAAATTATTCAAACATGGTGTATGAGAATTGAATAAAGACTCTATCTCAATTCTAGGTTCTGCACTTTTAAAGGAAAAGAGAAGGCATCGATTGCATAAGTTCTTATGTCTCAGAGTCGGAAAACCTATGAGAAAAACATTCGTATCTCAAGCAAGTGCAACAATGCAACAGTATGCACAGAGAGATAAGAAACATGAATATTGGTTTGCTGTGCCACAAGAAAGGTAAAACAGTAACAACAAAATCTGGAAAACATTGAGATTCCTTGAGTTGAAATTATTTTGTATAACGATTCACACCAGTAGCAAAGTACTGAAATAGTTTATGATTAAAACCTGACATTAAATCTGTTCAAAATCAATTAGCTCCTCTTTTATCCTCTTTAATTTATCCCAGTGTTAATTTAGTCCCCTTTGTGGTATAATACAAAAAATACGAACATATACCTCGTGTTACTAGTAAACAGTCATAGTTAAAATGTTTTAGATCAAGAAGGTTCATTAAAATATTAACTGGTACAGCCCCACCTCAAGGCAGGAAATGATACAATTTCTTTTTTTTTTAACTTTTTTATATTTTGTTAACTGGTATAGCCAGTTATCACTGTTGTGATAGTTTCAGGTGAACAGCAAAGGGACTCAGCCATACATATATCCACGTATCCATTCTCCCCCAAACACCCCTCCCATTCAAGATGCCACGTAACATTGAGCAAAGTTCTGTGTACTATACAGAAAGTCTTTGTTGGTTATCCATTTTAAATATAGCAGTGTGTATATGTCCATCCTAGACTCCCTAACTATATATAATTTCTTTTTTAAAAATTTCATCACATCTTTTCTATTATAAATGCTTGCTATATACATAGCATTAAAATAGCTACTAGAAGGATCTGGTCTTCAAATTATTTTTTATACTCACTGAACAGTAAAATTTCTCATATTACGATTAAGCAATATTTGTAAAGGATATCTGTTATCACAGTATTGTAAATACTGACATTTTAAGTTCACTGGATCATAAATAATGACATTCTAAGTTAAGACTTACATTTATCTTTTAAATATATCCAGTGGGATTTAGATAATGTAACAATTTGCCCTTTACGGTTATATGATTATAAACACTACTTGAATATGCTCTTCTAAAGCGGTTAAAATTTGCATCACTACTTTTCTCTTTGAATTTATATTTCAATTATACTTCCTCATAGAATCTTATTATAGGTAGTATATTTTTATTCCTTTTTACATTTTTTGCAACAAATTGCATATGCTTACACATTTGTCTGGGGCTTCCCAAGTGGTGCTAGTGTTAAAGAACTCACCTGCCAAAGCAGGAGACATAAGACGCCAATTCGATCCCTGGATCGGAAGATCGCCTGGAGAAGGGCATGGCAACCCACTCCAGTATTCTTGCCTAGAGAACCCCATGGACAGAGGAGCCTGGCAGGCTACAGTCCATAGGGTCGCAAAGAGTCAGACATGACTGAAGCAACTGAGCATGCATGTACATATTTATCTGTCTGTGTGTACTGACATTACACATGCTAAAAATTTTCTGTGATTATTCTCCAAAGATTAAAGGATCTAAGGCTCCCCCTACTTGTTAACAAGTCGGCCTGCCTCAGTTTAATGAGTGCTGGCAGAAAAGAGTCACAACAGCAACAGTCACAGCTCTAGCACGTGTATGAGTTCTTTGAGCTTCACTTCCCACAGTTGGGTGTGAAGAAGGCCAAGTGACAGCTGCATGTGCCATGGGTTATGTTAAAGAAGAGGAACCATAAGTTTAGGGAACCTAAAACTTCTATAATGTACAGTAAGCGTGGTTTCCCTTTGATCCAGAGTAAGATACTAATGGGCTTTCCAAGTGGCTCAGTGGTAAAGAATCCATCTGCCACGCAGGAGACAAGTGTTCAGTCCCTGGGTCAGGAAGATTCCCTGGAGAAGGAAACAGCAACTCACTTCTGTATTCTTGCTTGGGACAGAGGAGCCTGGTGGGCTACAGTCCGTAGGTTCACAGAAGAGTCAGGCACAACGTAGCAACTAAACTTTCACCACAAGATACTGAATATTTCTGCCTTCTAAAACCATGCTATGCTTTGTTTTCTGTGCAAACATACATGAAAAGGTAGTGCTGAACAAAGGTACACAGTGCCTCTGCCCATAAGACATGCAGAAATCCAAGAGAAAATTGTCTTTCAACACCTACATTATTCCAAATATTAATTAAACCTGGAAGAACATTTTATTATTAAAATTATTACTAATGAACAGTTGATCAAAGCAACATGAATTATAATTTATCATACATAGCTCTTATACATAAAATGTAAAATATAGGAAATGTCTTAATAAAATAGGGCTTTCACCCGATTAGTTTATGTATCCATTGATGAATATTATTCATTGAAATGATAAGACTCAGTGGCTCAGTTCTGCCCCCTCCCTTTTCTTTTTCTATAAGTATTAAAAAGCTTTGTTCATAAAAATGTCTATGAAACTGAGTTTTATTATAATGTCAGTTCTTTAAATGTATTTCTGTGTATATTCTAAAATTAATCATCTTTCATCAAAGTTATTTTTAGTAACCATCATTTGAATAGCTTCATTCAGTTTTGTGGAAATTAGTGAATT
Organism: Aepyceros melampus; assembly: GCA_006408695.1. NCBI lineage: Eukaryota > Metazoa > Chordata > Mammalia > Artiodactyla > Bovidae > Aepyceros > Aepyceros melampus. The sequence goes on from SJXQ01000846.1 coordinate 612,198, forward strand.
AGAAACCACCTGATATACAAAAGGTCTTTTCAGAGGTTAAAGCGTCTGCCTGCAATGTGAGAGACCTGGGTTCGATCCCTGGGTTGGGAAGATCCCCTGGAGAAGGAAATGGCAACCCACTCCAGTATTCTTGCCTGGAGAATCCGGTGGACAGAGAAGCCTGGTGGGCTACAGTCCACGGGGTTACAAAGAGTTGGACACGACTGAGCGACTTCACTCTTCACCCAGTTTTTAAAATCTTCCCCTGTCTCAATACCAACTTCGGGCAACCTGGAAGTTTTTATACTGAAAGTTTTTTAACTATAAAGACATGTACCATTGTAAAATTCTGAATGAGTGAGGATGGTACTTTAGTGAAAGCAGAGAAGAAACAATCTGCAAGATATCTTAACCATGCTATTCTCAAGAAGATGAGTATGAGTGAAGATTACCATATGGAAACGGAAGAGAAAGAGATTGATTCCCTTAGATCTATCTTAAATGTCTGTGTATCTCTTGGAAAGGCTTTATATGTTCCTCTGAAGACTTACTTTCAAGAATATAATAATAAAATTCTTTTCTTTCCCCCGTCACCTGAATATACAGTACAATCTGTGCGTTCAACAAAATGTGATTAGAATAATTTAAAAATATGCTGTGATTTGCATAATTCATGAGTACATGAAAGGCAAAGAGCCAGATACTCTGATCTGCCAGTGATACCAAGATGATTACAATGAGGTATTCAACCCTATTATATCTTTAGTTAAAAACAACATAAGGATTTATTTTTCTCCTTAGTGTTGGCTTTGTTTTAATTTTTGCATGGAATTTTTCATTTTAATATTGTCCTTGCACTTCGCTAATGTTCATTAAAAATTAGTTTTATTAGGATTTCAAACTTTATTGTATTTAAGGCTTTTATGAAAAAGTTGCTTCATAGAAACAAATTATCTGAAAGATGATACTTAACACTTTTTTAAAGCATTAGTTGCCACATAACAAATGACACTATTAAAAATTTATTTTATTGAAAACAATGTCCAGGACAGTGATTATTGATTGTTATATGTTAGTAGAGAGGTTTTTTTTTTTAATATGAATTTATTTACTTTAATTGGAGGCTAATTAGTTTACAGTAGTGTATTGGTTTTGCCATACATCAACATGAATCTGCCACGGGTATACACATGTTCCCCATCCTGAACCCCCCCTCCCAATTCCCTCCCCATACCATCCCTCTGGGTCATCCCAGTGCACAAACCCCAAGCATCCTGTATCATGCATCGAACCTGGACTGGTGATTCGTTTCACACATGATATTATACATGTTTCAGTGTCATTCTCCCAAATCATCCCACACTCACCCTCTCCCATAGAGTCCAAAAGACTGTTCTGTACATCTGTGTCTCTTTTGCTGTCTTGCATACAGGGTTATCATTACCATCTTTCTAAATTCCATATATATGTGTTAGTATACTGTATTAGTGGTTTTTTTCCTGGCTTCCTTCACTCTGTATAATAAGCTCCAGTTTCATCCACGTCATTAGAACTGATTCCAATGTATTCTTTTTAATGGCTGAGTAAAGTAGCTGCTACTGCTGAGTCACTTCAGTCGTGTCCGATTCTGTGCAGCTCCACAAACGGCAGTCCACCAGGCTCCCCCGTCCCTGGGATTCTCCAGGCAAGAACACTGGAGTGAGTTGCCATTTCCTTCTCCAATGCATGAAAGTGAAAAGTGAAAGGAAAGTCGCTCAGGCATGTCTGACTCTTAGCGACCCCATGGACTGCAGCCTACCAGGCTCCTCGGTCCCTGGGATTTTCCAGGCAAGAGTACTGGAGTGGGGTGCCATTGCCTTCTCCGGAATAGAGAGTTTTTAATCACTTTTCAGTTATCCATACCAATTAAAGCCAACAAAGCATAGATGTTTGAAATGCGTGTCTGACCCTTCAGATAATTTTTATTTCAGGGATTTAGGCTTTATTAAACAAAACTGAAAGAAGGAACATAGAAGTTAAATATATTAAATTTCTATTAACCTGGGAAGAACCTGTATAGTGGTCAGGTTTCAAAATAGGTAATTAGAGTAAGTTGTTAGTTGTATTTTAGATAATTAGATCATTGTGTGATTGAGGTTAAAATGGTGAGTTCGGTTTTCCTTCTCATTGTCAAGTTTCTTTCATGAAAAGAAATGTTGCCATGAACAGCATCTGAGCTAGTCAAAACCAAGCTGAAGAAAATCCTAATGTAGTTAGGAGCTTGACAGAACACAGCCTCAAAAGTTTAAGTTAATGTCTTCCTGGTAGTGAGCTTTGTTTTATTTTTAAATAAAGAATAGTGTATGTAATATGTTGTATATTTTAAGTCTTCAAGTTTTGTGAAGCTGTTTAACAAAAATAATTTTTAGATTCTTGCTAACAACTCAGAATAGCAGATCTATTAATTCATAATCACTCATTCTAACAGGACAGACCACTTGTATGCCTTTTTCATTCAGTGGAGTCCAGAAACATATGCGGAAGATACTGGTGAATATACCAAAGAACCTGGATTTATAGTAGTAAAAAAGATTGAAGAATCTGAAACAAATGAGGATTCTACTAATGAAGCAGCAGCTAGAGAATGGGAGGTAAGGGGAAAATGTGAAGCTTTCATTTCTCTTTTTTCTTTGTATGAATTTATAGTTTTAGAGTTAGCAAAGTTCAAGTGATCTTTAAACGAGTAATATTTTAAAGGTTCACTGTCCTTGTATATATGTGTTTATTGAATAAATCTGATTAGTAACTTTAGTTTATTCCTTTTTGTCATTTCCCTTTCGCTTTAAAATGCTAGAGAAGCAACCTGTCATCAGTAAAATGCCTTTTATTGAGTGAACTTTAGGAATAATTACTGTTATATTATTTTCATAAAACATTTATTGCAGATCTAATTCACTTTAATGTTATCTCCTTCATGGAGGAGGCATAGCAGTTATTTAACACATTCATGGAAATTAGCACTCCTTCTAAGCTCATATCCAAGCATTATCTTGACATCAGTTTAGCAACATGCAAAGAAAATAAGCTGATGCTAATTTTACAAAGTAATGAAAGTTTTATGCTCTGCTCAAATTTACTGAGCTTGTATAAATGGTCAAATTGACACTAAACAACTTTTTTTAACCCCTCTTAGATCTGTCTTTTAAAATTGCATGTTATGATTTTGCATGCTTTGTCATGTGGGATTGATAGAGTGATGTATCTGGTCTTTCTTTTGTTATGGTTCCCTGGGTTCACCTCTTCATGCATTAGAAAATACAGAGCAGATGCTAAAATGTGATAATAAACTGAATCAAATTTTGTTATCCATCTGGTGGTGTTTGTGATTGTGTGGTGAATGTGGTATATATGTACTTAACATGTATAATGATTAAAGGTATACATGGCATGTCTTTTGTTTAAAATGCACACCTGATTTTGTATGTGCCCCAATCCATTCCATGTAGTATATTCAGAATCAGTTTCTACTGTGACTACGATATAATGGAGGAAAAGAGTTAACATATATTGAGCATTTATTTTGAGTTATTTTAATATTTAGACCAATATTATTAATCTCCCTACCAGCTTTCACAATAGCCATGAACTGGAAACAACCTGAATTCCTGTCTGCAGGTTATTGAATAATAAAAAAAAAATTGGAATATTTATAAAATTCCAAATAATTAAGCAACAAAAAGGTTCTGTTGATACAACAGTATGGATGAGTCTCACAGAATAAAAGAAGCCAAGCCAGACATGAAAGACTATATATTGTATAATTCTATTTACATAAAGTTCAAAAGGGCAAAACTAGTCAAAAGTCCACCAGACTACCTGTTTCTGGGAGCTTAGGGGCTATCTAGGCTCAGGAGGGAACTATAGAGTACTGCAGGTGATCTGTTTTTATTCTGGGTGATGATTTACTTAGGTGTTGGCATATGCAAAACAATCCTTGTGTATTTACAATTTAGATTTAGAAGACTTTTAAAATAGCCCAGGTGATCAAGGATGTAAACCTATACTAAAGCAGTAACAAACAAAGGTAGAATGGAAAGGGATAAAATCAAGTTTTTAAAAAGGTATTACTTAGCTAATGGCACCCAACTCCAGTACTCTTGCCTGGAAAATCCCATGGACGGAGGAGCCTGGTGGGCTGCAGTCCATGGGGTCGCTAGGAGTCGGACACGACTGAGCGACTTCACTTTGACTTTTCACTTTCATGCATTGGAGGAGGAAATGGCAGCCCACTCCAGTATTCTTGCCTGGAGAATCCCAGGGACGGGGGAGCCCTGTGGGCTGCCGTCTATGGGGTCGCACAGAGTCGGACAGGACTGAAGCGACTTAGCAGCAGCAGCAGCAGCTAATAAAACAGGATATAGTGACAGATGATGGTGAAGGACTAACTTGGGTGGCAAGGTAGATGGCAGTATTCTCAGTCAAGTCAGAGAATTGACAGTTTTCTCTCTTCTGAGATTGAAACACTTAATTTTGAAAATAATAGACTTTAGTACTAATTTTTTGAGTATTAACTTTTTATTTAAAAGGGAGCATCTTAATTCTTATGGACAGCTCTACAGATTATAATTTCTAAGGAAAAAGAGTTTTCTCACCTGTTTTCAACTAGAATTGATTCAAATAAAAAGATGATAAAAAATTAAATTTTAGAAACTTCCTGCTGTGTTATCTAGAAACATTTTGCTGCACTAATAGAGTAGCCACTAGGTGACATGTGGCTATTGAATACTTGAAATGTGGCTAATGCCACTAAACAAATTTTTAATTGTTTAATTTTGATTAAACATAAAAACCAATACTTGATTCAGTATTGGATGACTTTTGGATATGTTTTGAACAACTTAGATATAGGAATTCTTTTAAGCTATAAATTTCATAAAATCTCCATATGATCTCATAAATAAGATCGATATTTCCTGTGAAAATCTGGTTATCTGCATTGAAATGTAGTTAAAAATGCTAATTCCTATAAATACAATAGCTCCTCACCGCTTGTACACAGCTGTTGAGCAAGGAAATATGGCTAGTCCAAATAGAGATAATCTGTAAATATAAAAAATATGCTGGTTTTTTAAGATTCAGAACTGAAAGAAAAAAATGTAAGATATCATTAATTCTTCCATTGATTATGTTGAAATGATGTTTTGGATATATTCAATTAAGTAAATATATTAAAATTGATTTAACTTCTTTTTTCTTAATGTGGCCACTAGAAAATGTATAATTGCATGTGTCTTGCATTGTATTTCTCTTGTATAGTATTGGTCTAGTGCCTGATAGCTACTAAGTACATAAAAAGCTGGGCTGTTTTTTTTCCCCATCACAAGTCTGTTCTTGACCTTAGAGTTCACTCTTGGTGCTGTACACTCTGTGGGTTTGAGCCAATGTAAGAGAACACAGAGAGTATTTTAAATGTGCAAAGGATGTTTGTTAAAAGGGAATTTGAGGTGGATGAACCTCGAGCCTGTTATACAGAGTGAAGTAAGTCAGGGAAAAACAAAATATTATATATTAATGCATACATATAGATTCTAGAAAAATGGTACTGATGAACCTACTTGCAGGGCAGGAGTAGAGATGCAGGCGTGGAGAACCGACTTGTGGACACAGCAGGGGAAGGAAAGGATGGGACAAATGGAGAGAGTAACATTACATATATACACTGTCACATGCAAATTAGATAGCTAGTGGGAAGTTGCTTTATAACACAGGGAGCTCAACCCAGTCGTCTCTGACAAATTATAGGGGCAGGAGGGAAGTTTAGAAGAGAGGGGATATATGTATACTTATGGCTGATCCCCAGTTTTGTATGACAGAAACCAACACGACATTGTAAAGCAATTATCCTCTAAATAAAGATCAATTTTTAAAAGGAAATTTGACTAGAGAACATACATAAAATAAGAAAAACTCAAAATTTCTACCGAGGTTAGAGAATAGGTGACTTAAAATTTAAGATGAATTTGTTATGAATTTAATTCATGCTGATACGAAATTTCTACATTGAGGAACATTTGCCTATGACAAACTTACCTTCTCAACTTCTTTTCTGTTCTCCCTTCCTATTCCCCCTTCTCTTCCCCCTACCTGTGTAAGTACCGTGAGGGCAGGGTTTTATGGGTTTCATAACACTGCTCTATCTGCTGATCTATGAACAGTTCAGTCATATAATTCACCCTTTGTAAATACTTAACAGCATTAGTGAATAAATTTGGACACAGATTAAAATAAATAATATAATTTGTACTTGTTAACAATTGGTCTAAAATAAGTTCTTATGTCACTTGTAGTAAATATTTTATCATAAAGCCATAGACTCTTAGAGTTGAAATTAACTGACAGTTCAGCCTCTTTCATCTTACATCATTCTTGATTCTGCTTTAGCATATTTAGTGATAGGAAACTTAACTACCTCAAAGGGCAGTGCTTTTCAGTTTAGGACAGTTTTGTTAGAAAGTTCTTTTAGTGAGTTTAAAGAAATATACCTTTGTACGTTTAATACGTTTATCTTTGTTCCTTCCCGTGCACATTAGTAACAACAGAATTTTTCCGTGTAATATGATAATATTATAATTATCAGATATTAATATTTAAATATTATTCTTTATTATTATCTTTTTAAAAAATCCTCTACCAAGATTATTTTCACTGGTACTTCTGTTTGACTTTAATAACTCTTCTTTGATCTGACACTGTCTTCATCACTACCCTAAAAGGACATTAACTGTAGCATCTCAAATTAATAAATGTGCATCTTTATAACAAGAAAAAATTTATAAATCTGAAACAATTTAAATTCCCAAATGTGCAAATTAAAGGTCAGTCCTACTGAAGATAGAAAGGGTTGGAATTAGAGAATTAGATATGATGAAAAAAGGAAGGAAGAAAAGAGAGCAATATTAGAGATTTTGTACAGCGAATTCCAGAAAGAGGTGAGGGCCGCAGAAACCTACTTTGCTAGCAAAGAGAAAAGATAGATGCATTTTAAGATTGTTAGCAGTAAGAACCCTTTATGATACTTTAGAACTAAGATTTCTGAATACTTGGAGAAAAAAATCTGAGAAATACTACATGTGTAACTCAAGATGTGTGTTGGATTGATGTTATTTAATATGTACACTTTATTCATATTTAGTCATTAGTATAAATATAGTTACCATAAAACATCAGCTTATCTCACCATTGTTTCTTTTTTAACCGTACTATCTTGAGTATCTTAAGAATAAATTCTTCTGCTGTTGGTAGTTCAGTAGCCCCACCTTGCAGCTGAAGCAGAACAATTTCTACAATTGGTAGTCTTCTCTGTTTTTCTCCAGTACTCAGTTCCAGAAATCAGTAAAGCATGTATACTGAGGAAAATGTATTATGTGGGCTTTTGCAATTTTGTGAGAAATATTCCTTTTTCATGGGGATTGTTTTTATGAATTTTCATTGAAAACACACTAATGGCTTTTCAACAGTGTAAGGAAGATCCTGAGGGGAAGGTGGGGAAAGATAACTGTTGACCTCCTACTATTTGCTGTTGATTATGCTTTTATTTGATTAATACATAAATACAGAGATTAACAGTATAGTGAATTTGCATGTACCACTCAGCTTTATCAACTTATTTCATTTATAATCCTTTTCTACAGTTCTTCACATTTCTTCACAGGTGATAAAAATGTTTAAAATACACATAATATGTTTGTATTTTTACAATTTGGTGTTTGAGTCAGCATCCCAGCATGTGGCATTTAGTTCTCTGACCAGGGATGGAACCTGGGCCCCCCCTGCATTGGGAGCGCAGAGTTTTAGCGACTGGGCTACCACAGAAATCACAAAGCCTGCTTTATTTTTAAGATTCATGTGAATTTTGCATTATCTTAATTCATCTGATATACATAAAAAACCTTTTAAAATTCCTGATCATGAAATAAAAGTGATGCTACAGTAGTGAAGAAAATTATTCTGGTTTACTCTTCACTTCTCACATTGCCTAAGTATTGACAAAAATATCTTACATTGAATTTTTGGTTTCTGATATGACTTCTCCATTTTTATGTGCTTGACATTACTCATATTTTCTCAAAATGATCCAAGCTTTCATTTTAAGTGAAAATATAAAGGTGGCACTCGTGGTAAAGAACCTTCTTGCCAGTGCAGGAGACACAAGAGATGTGGGTTCAATCCCTGGGTCGGGAAGATCCCCTGGAGGAGGGTGTGACAATCCACTCCAGGATTCTTGCCTGGAGAGTCCCATGGACAGAGGAGCCTGGTGGGCCATGGTCCGTAGGGTCACAGAGTCGAACATGACTGATGTGACTTAGCACACTATGCATAGATGTAAATTTATTGGCTACTTATTAAATAAACCTGTACAAAGGTTTTGTAATTATGCCAAGTATTTTATAATTTGCTTTCTGATGTAATTTTGTAAATCATTTATAGGATTTTCCCATTTTGACATTAATTTTTAGTGTTTAATTTTATAAACACTTTAAAATATTTAACCTAACCTTAGCAATTTAGGCTGTAAAATTTATCATATTATATCTTCAGTGATTTGGTCTTCCACCTGAATGTGATAATTACCATGTGGAATCAGTTCTGTTTTCTTATTTGTCATTAAGTTATTGCTATAGTGTATTACATTTCTCAGAGAAGACTGAGCAGTTTCATATTGCTGCAATTTTAAGAACCAACAGTTTCAGGAGTAGTTAGTGTTATACTTCTTAAGCTACCAGACAATGAGTATTCTGGTGTTCATTTTCTTAAAGACGTGGTTTGTGTGTGTGTGTGTGTGTTTTTGATTAAAGTAGCAAGTAGTGCCAAAATTAAAACTGAGTCTATATGTAAAACAAAGCAAAATTCCTGATCTCTTCTCAGCCTAGTCAGCAAAATCCATACAGAATTGATTTTGTTCAAAATAAAAGTAGTCTCTATCTCTGAGTCACTAAATAGAGCTCACATTTCTCACATAAAAGCAATTAAAAATGAATATACTTTTGTAAACAATTGAATCTCATAGGATTACAAATCATAACACCAAAATAAATTCAGTAAATCTGAAACTTCTGTAAATCAAAAACATTAAAAACATGAGTTAACACAAATTATCTTGTGTAATATTTCCATATTGATTTATTTTAGACTTCTTTATTGAGGTATGATTGATATATAAAAAACTGTTCATATTTAATATATACAACTTGAGTTTGGAGACAAATATACATCCATGAAAAATTAAGGCTTAAATTGAAGAAAGTAGGGAAAACCACTAGATCTTTCAGGTATGACCTAAAGCAGATCACGTAACGATTATACAGTGAGAGTGACAGATAGATTCAAAGGATTAGATCTGCTAGACAGAGTGCCTGAAGAATTATCAGTGGAGGTTCATAACATTGTACAGGAGAAGGTGACCAAAATCATCACCAAGGAAAAGAAATGCAATAAGGAATAGTGGTTTTCTGAGGAGACATTATAAATAGCTGAGAAAAGAAGAGAAGTGAAAGGAAAAGGATAAAGAAAAAGATATCTAAATACAGAGTTCCAGAGAATAGCAGGGAGAGAGAAGACAGCCTTAAGTGAACATTGCAAAGAAATAGAGGAAAACAATAGAAAGACTAGAGGATCTCTTCAAGAAAATTGGAAATACATTCAAGGGGAATATTTCATGGAAAGATGGGCATAATAAAGGACAGAAACAGCAAGAATCTAACAGAAACAGAAAAGATGATGAAGAGATGGCAAGAACACACAGAAGAACTATATAAAAAGGTCTTTATGACCTTGATAACCATGATGGTGTGGTCACTCACCTAGAGCCAGACTTCTAGAGTATGAAGTCAAGTGGGTGTTATGAAGCATTACTATGAACAGAGCTAGTGGAGGTGATAAAATTCCAGCTGAACTATTTCAAGTCTTAAAAGATGAAGCTATTAAAGTATTGTACTCATTACAGCAGATTTGGAAAACTCAGCAGTGGCCACAGACTGAAAAGGTCCGTTCGTTCCAATCCCAAAGAAAGGCATCACAAAGAATATTCAAATTACTGCACAATTGGACTCTTTTAACATGCCAGCAAGATTATGCTCAAAATCTTTCAAGCTAGACTTCAACAGTACATAAACTGAGAACTTCCAGTAGTACAAGATGGATTTAGAAACAGCAAATGAACCAGAGCAAATTGCCAACATCTGTTGGATCATGAGAAAAGCATCTACTTCTGCTTCATTGACTACACCAAAGCCTTTGACTTGTGGATCACAACAAACTGGAAAATTCTTAAAGAGATGGGAATACCAGGCCACCTTACCTGCCTCCTGAGAAACCTGTACACAGATCAAGAAAAGTCAGAGTGAAAGTGGCTCAGTTATGTCCGACTCTTTGGGACCCTATGGACTACACAGTCCATGAAATTCTCTAGGCCAGAATACTGGAGTGGGTAGCCTTTCCCTTCTCCAGGGGATTTTCCCGACCCAGGGATTGAACCCAGATCTCCCACATTGCAGGCAAATTCTTTACCAGCTGCACCACAAGGGAAGCCCAAGAATACTGGAGTGGGTAGCCTGTCCCTTCTCCAGTGGATTTTCCTGGCCCAGGAATTGAACTGGGGTCTCCTGCAATGCAGACAGATTCTTTACGAACTGAGCTATGAGGAAAGCCCTAAGCAGCATTTAGAACCGGACATGGAACAACTAATTAGTTCAAAATTGGGAAAGGGGTATGTCAAGGCTGTATACATATATATATATATACACACACACACATACATATATATATATATATAGCCACCCTGCTTGTATAACTTATATGCAGAGTGCAGCATGCGAAATGCCAGACTGGATGAAGCACAAGCTGGAATCAAGATTGCAGGGAGAAATATCAATAACCTCAGATAGGCAGATGACATCACCCTTACGGCAGAAAGCGAAGAGGAGCTAAAGAGCCTGTTGATGAAGGTGAAAGAGGAGACTGAAAAGCTGACTTAAAACTCAACATTCAAAAAACTAAGATCATGGTATCCAATCCTATCATTTACTGCAAATAGATGGGGGAAAGCGAAAACAGTAACAGATTTTATGTTCTTAAACTCCAAAATCACTGTGGACAGTGATTGCAGCCACAAAATTAAAAGACACTTGCTCCTTAGAAAAGAAGTTAACGGCAAACCTAGAGTGACTTCCCTGATGACTCAGAGGGTAAAGCATCTCCCTACAATGTGGGAGACCTGGGTTCAATCTCTGGGTTGGAAAGATCTCCTGGAGAAGGAAATGGCAACCCACTCCAGTATTCTTGCCTGGAGAATCCCATGGATGAAGGAGCCTAGTAAGCTACAGTCCATGGAGTCACAAAGAGTCAGACATGACTGAGTGACTTCACTTTCAGTTTCAGACAGCATATTAAAAAGCAGAGACATCACTTTGCCAACAAAGGTCTGTCTAGTCATAGCTCTATAGTTTTTCCAGTAGTCATGTATGGATGTGAGAGTTGGACTGACTATAAAGAAAGCTGAGCGCCAAAGAATTGATGCTTTTGAACAGTGGTGTTGAAGAAGACTCTTGAGAGTCCCTTGGACTGCAAGGAGATCCAACCAGTCCATCCTGAAGGAAATCAGTCCTGAATATTCATTGGAAGGACTGATGCTGAAGCTGAAACTCCAATACTTTGGCCACCTGATGCAAAGAACTGACTGATTGGAAAAGACCTTGATGCTGGGAAAGATGGAGAGCAAGAGAAGGAAGTGACAGAGCACTAGATGGTTGGATGGCATCCCCCATTCAGTGGACATGAGTCTGAGCAAACTCCAGAAGATGGTGAAGGACAGGGAAGCCTGGCATGCTGCAGTTTATGGGGTTGTAAAGAGTCAGACGTGACTGAGCAACTGAACAACAATATACCCATGTAGGCATCACCACAACCTTTGCCATAAACATTGCCCATCTCCAGAAGTTTCTCATCTCTTATTATTTTGTAATAAGAACACTTAACATAAAATTAACCTTCTTAGCAAATTTTGAAGTATATGTTTGGTACTGTGCTGTAGAGTAGGTCTCTAGTGGACATGAGTCTGAGCAAACTCCAGAAGATGGTGAAGGACAGGGAAGCCTGGCATGCTGCAGTTTATGGGGTTGTAAAGAGTCAGACGTGACTGAGCAACTGAACAACAATATACCCATGTAGGCATCACCACAACCTTTGCCATAAACATTGCCCATCTCCAGAAGTTTCTCATCTCTTATTATTTTGTAATAAGAACACTTAACATAAAATTAACCTTCTTAGCAAATTTTGAAGTATATGTTTGGTACTGTGCTGTAGAGTAGGTCTCTGGTTCTAGGCTATTAAATGTTTTCATATTAGCATTTAGCATGTGAGAGTAATTATAGTCTGTTTTGACTATTACTGATATTACTTATGGATGTTAACTATCTGTAAAGTTTTGAACAATGCTTTGCTTTCTTTATTAATATTTGTCCTCAGTTGGTAGCCAAAAGCTGTAGGCTATAAAATTTCCATTAAAATCCAAAATGTTACTTAATTTATGTTGTGAGAAGGGATGAATAATGAATGACTGTTTTATGATTTTTAAAATTAAAATATGTTTTTTAAAAATGCTTCATTTTTATAGTCTGTCATTTTACTTTTGTAATGCTAAATTGGTATCTCCTTCAGGTTCTGGGTTATCTGGCCAAATTTAAATGACCTGGCATTACATTTTCTGAGTATAATACTCAGAAAAAAAAAGGGATACAGTGCAGGCAGGAGAGAGCTGGTGGCTCTGCCTCCCAGGCCGCAGGGGCGCCCTGAGCCCCCGGCGCCCCCACGCGCGTCTCCAGAGTAGAATCGTCTCTGTTGACCTTGAACAGTGTCCTGTTCATTTTAATGTAATATGACTGATGGAGATGAGGTGTCCTCTACTTGGAACAAATATGCTCCTTTTTCTTGCAGTCTTTAAAAATACGTCCATCTAAAAGCCAGTAGCTGGACCCCCTCACAGAACTTCTAAGCAGAGATTTAAACTTTTAAGTGAACCTATCTGCTAGAAGGAAGTTGGGAAGAATTTAATGATCAGGGGAATCCATTATTGTTATCTACATGTGGAAACTTTCTGTCTTGGATATTTTATCTTTTTTTTTTTTTAACCTCAGTGTTCACATTTTTCTGGAAGAAACCACTGTGCACAAAACAAATTTTAATTCTGAATATGTCAAAGAATTGTGAAGACGAGAAGTTTTAATGTTTTATAATCACCTATGAAATGTTCTCTTTGTATTTCTGTTTATAAGTAAATTTTGTATTGATTAAATAAAACATTTGATTTAAAATGAGGAAGAGTAAAGTGAAAGGTACATCTGATTTCTAACTCTTATTCAGACTTTGGTACCAGCTCCCCAGGGCACAAGGTGGGGTGACCTTGGTCCATGTGCCGAGGCCTAGGAATGGTGGACAAAGGGTATCCCTGTATACATAAAGCGCTCATCAGTGTGCGCTGATGGTGAGTCCAGTGAGCTGTGATGGCCACTCCGTGACCCTCACCATCCTGCATGGTCTCCATTACAAAACACCCTGCTTGTATCCATATACACTGCAGGTGTTGCTGTTAACATTTGCATATTTATTTTAACCAAAATGTTATTCATATTAAATGTTTTTTCTTTAAAATGAATGTATTATGTCTATATCTCACCAGTGAATAATTATCTTATGCCTCATATTTCAATAGTACTGTAATATGAACTTTTGTGAAATACTTTTATTTTGTTATGCTTCAAATACACATACTAAAAAGACTCTGTTGTTAGCTTTGAAAATTGTATAATATCCTAATATAAATAAAAGTATAAAACTAAAAAAAAAAAGGGATAGAAAGGATTTACTGAGATCATTTTATGTATGCTAGGTAGGTATTACATTCATTAATTAAGAAGCATTTGGCTTCAAGAAACAAAAAAAATCACAATTAAAATAGCTTAGACCAGTTGATTTTTCCTTTTTAATTGAGGTATAAATGACATATAACTTATTAGTTTCAGGTGTATCACATTATGACTTCACATTTGCACATATTATGAAATGGTCACCACAGTAAATCTAGTTAACACAATACATACTTAAAATTTTGTGATAAAATATTTTTAAAATCTACTGTCTTCAGTTCAGTTCAGTTGCTCAGTCGTGTCCAACTCTTTGCAACCCCAAGAACCACAGCACGCCAGGCCTCCCTGTCTACCACCAACTCCCAGAGTCCACCCAAACCCATGTCCATTGAGTCAGTGATGCCATCCAACCATCTCAACCTCTGTCATCCCCTTCCCCTCCTGCCCTCAATCTTTCCCAGCATCAGGGTCTTTTCAAATGAGTCAGCTCTCCGAGTTTCAGCTTCAACATCAGTCCTTCCAATAAACACCCAAGACTGATCTCCTTTAGGATGGACTGGTTGGATCTCCTTGCAGTCCAAGGGACTCTCAAGAGTCTTCTCCAATACCACAGTTCAAAAGCATCAATTCTTCAGCGCTCAGCCTTCTTGTTTCCATATCTTTGTTGTTCAGTCACTGAGTTAGCTCTTTGGGTCCCCATGACCTGCAGCATGCCAGGCGGTTCTGTCCTCCACTATCTCCTGGAGTTTGCTCAAACTCATGTCCATTGAGTCATGGATGCCATCTCATCCTCTGCCACCCGCTTCTCCTCTTGCCTTTAATCTTTCCCATATCTTTTTCCTTATCTTAGGTATTATAAATAATGCTGCAGTGATTATGGTGGTACATGCATCTTTTTTAAAAATTAGTTTTCATTCTTAGATAAATAACCAGGAGTGGAATTGCTGGATCATATAATAGTTCTATTTTTAATTTTTTAAGAACCTCCATATACTGTTGTTCATAGTAGCTACACCAGTTTATCAATACAATCCAATCCCACCAGTAGTGCACAAGAGTCTCCCTTTTCTCCATATTTTCTCCATGTTTTTTATATCTTGTTTTTTTGATAATAGCCATTCTAACTGGTGTGACATAATAGTTGATTGTGGATTAGTTGTTTTTCAAAGTATAGTCCCCAGACCAGCAGTAGTATCTAGGAATTGTTTAAAAAGTTAAGGAAATTCACTGGTGGTCCAGTGGTTGGGATTCTGTGCTCTCCCTGCTAAGGACCCAGGTTCAGTCCTTGGTAGGGAAGCTAAAATCCCACAAGCTGTGGCACACCAAAAAATTAAAAAGTCCATTCTCAGGCTCCACTGCAGTCTACTTATCAGAAAAGACTCTGATGCTGGGAAAGATTGAGGGGCAGGAGGAGAAGGGGATGACAGAGGATGAGATGGTTGGATGGCATCACCGACTCAATGGACGTGAGTTCAAGTAAACTCTGGGAGTTGGTGATGGACAGGGAGGCCTGGCGTGCTGTGGTCCATGGGGTTGCAAAGAGTCGGACACGACTGAGCGACTGAACTGAACTGATGCATGGTGTGTGTGTGTGTGTATTTTAAATCTCATTTAAACCACGTTTTGGTATGCATATTTTTAGTTACAGAAATTCTGACTGGAAGTAATGATAGGTTTTCAAAATAGCATCCCACTACCACCAAATTTAATGTTTGTTTTACTTGTGAGGCAGTGCGGGGATGGGGGTTGGTGACCACAGTTCACTGTATTTGTAAGAGGACTCTGTTGTACAGCTGGTGTAGAGATGGTTATAGTGTGTCTGTGAGGGGTTGTGGGAGAGAGATCTTAGGGTAAGTGTGATGTAGAGCTGGTTGGGGAGATATAAGAGTGGCTGGTGTGAGTGGCAGGGTAGATGTTCATCAGAGGTGTACTGTGTCCTATCATATGCACATCCTGGAATGTGGAGAAAGGAGATGTGGGGGTGGTACAATGCGTATACTAGAAAAGTGGTTATGTGTGTGTGAAGGGCGGCCTTGTGTGCACAGCTTTGTGTGTATACACAGCAAGGTAGAGGGCGAAGAGCAGGTTTAATTTAAAATGGAAGAAATATTCAGTGTATCATTATAATACATTCAGTGTATTATTTACCTGTAGTTAAAAGTCAGGTAATCTAGATATTTTTTGTTTATAGTCATAATAATATTTAATCTTAAAAATTGAGTTACATTCAGGATACCCCTTGTTAGTGAAGTATATAGGCATAATAGATAATAATTACTTTTTCAAGAAACTGTTAGAAAATGCAGTTTAAAAATGGGCTGCGTAATACTCAGAGGAATTTTCAGGTCACACTGAATATTTGTACAGGATTTATTTGTAGTAGATTGGCTTCATTTGATAGTCACTCTGAAAGTTTGAAGGGTCCTCAAAGGATGTTTTAATGCTTAAAAATACATATAAGATGAAATGTTATAGGATTCTTAGACATAAATAAGGAACAATTTTATGACTGTAGAAACAGACAATAAAATGTTAATTGAAATCATTTGTGTACTTTGGAAGGGACTCTGGAAACTGTACTGATTACTTTTTTTATGACTGAGGTACTTTTGGTGTATTTCTTAATGTACTGGGGTGTTTGGAAATACGTGCTCTGTATCTTTAAACCTTTGAGTCCTTTCTTTGCACATTTGGGTACAGTGCAACCAAACTTAAACATGGGAAATCCTCTTTTCCCTCCCCAGCTTAACAGTCTCCACTCAGGACTATCTTTGCAATGGATACTACTTAGTGATTAGCTCTCTGTCTTGTCAATCAAATCGTTGTCTCCAGCAAACTGTTTTGTCACTGTAGTAGGGCTCTTGTGCTGGAAATGGATCTTTGACAGAGGAAGAATGCTTTTTAAAACAGTTCTTAGGAGATGATGTAACTTAATTTGTCCTGGAAAGGAAATGTCTCGTCTCGGTATGGGAAAAAGGGGAGAAGGCATCAACCAATTAATCAAAAATATACTCTGGTAAATCTTAGTCAATGATTTCAATTTCTATATTTACTAGTCTTTTTATGGTGACATTCTGCAGAATTATGCAATTTTAAAATTTAAACATAAAGAATACTTACAGAATTCAATATTGTATGATTGTAAAAAAGTACCTTCAAGTTATTTCTGCTAATCCTAAATATCTTCAAAAGGAAATAAATAAGGGACTATGATTTTGGTTTGTCAAAGTGTTTTGGTTTTCCTGTTTTGCATCAGCAGGAAGTTATCGAATTTTTATTACTGCCTTAATTTTCAAGTTAAGCTTTGTAGGAAAATACTCAGAATTTTGTTTTCCTTAAAAATGAGTACATTTTTGTTTTGCTTAAAATAAGTAGAACCTTCTTAATGAATTTTTATTGATTGGATCCCAAACCAAATACCATTTATAATTTAGTGTATGAAGACTATTGTTTTAACCATATGAGAAAAGACCTTTTTTAAGCTATCCAAAAAGTTTCAAGCATTACTGCCTAATACAAAACCTTAAATAATATTCTAATAAAGAAAAATCTTAGTCAACCTTACTATTATAAGACTCCTAGGTACTTTTTGGTATAAGTATTTATGCATTATTTGTTAGAAAATGTATTGCCCATTGTTCTTTCTTTGGTAGTTTAGGATTATATCTTGCCTTATGAATGTTCATTTTATTTGTACTATAGTTGTAGGTGATTTAAATGAGACTGGATATATACTTAGACCCCAGAGTGACTTAGAAAGTTGCCCCCAGCAGCTTGCCACTCTCAATTGTGTAAAAATATCAAAATGATTTCTGTTAGTAGTGCTTTAATTTGGCTGAGAGTACTTTGTTAAGTCTTTATTTTTAAGTTGACGATTTCAAGTTTTTGTTTATGAAACGTCACCACAGAGGGTTTAGTCATCTGAAATGACTGGATTTGTTAAAATTCTGATCAGATTAGATTAGTCAGTTAACACAGCTCTTTTTTAAACCAAGAACAGTGATGCTATTCATATATTTTTAATTTTCAGTTTGAATTAACATTTATCATTAGTTTGCTAGTATTGTAATATAGGTCATTACAAGTACAGGCAAGATGTGGATAGTTTGAACTTTATAGGTCATTATAGTGTATATCGGGCTTCCCTGGTGGCTCAGAGGTTAAAGCGCCCGCCTGGAATGCAGGAGACCTGGGTTCGATCCCTGGGTTGGGAAGATCCCCTGGAGAAGGAAATGGCAACCCACTCCAGTACTCTTGCCTGGAGAATCCCATGGAGGGAGGAGCCTGGTAGGCTACAGTCCATGGGGTTGCAAAGAGTCGGACACGACTGAGCGACTTCACTCACTCACTCACTCACTCATAGTGTATATCACACATTTATTACAGTCACAGATTCATTTTCAACCTTATAGTAAGGTGTTAACGTGATTTTGTGAGACATGAGAGCATGCTTCTCATTGGTCCTTAGTTCTGCACATAATTAAAGTTTATATATAATACTTCATTTAACCTTCACAATAAGTTGCAAAGTCTGTAGTATCACTTGGCATTTTAAAGGTGAGAAAATTCATACGGACTTATTACTGAACTAAGCTGTCCTGGAGAACAGAGACAGCTCAACCCTAGCATATTCATTACCTCACCATGATGTCTTTGAGAGTTTTATAAGATGGTACAATATAGTATAATGTGTTTTGGTGTGTAGACAAGCTCAGGTCCCCATTTTCTAACTGTTTTCCTTGCTTTGGAGTAGAAATCTGAGAAGCTGTAGGGTAGGAGAAAGGCTTAAGAAAATTTGCCATTTGCAACAATATGCATGAACTTAGAGGGTATTATGCTTAAGTGAAAGTTATAGAAAAAACAAATACTGTATGTTATCACTTGGATATGGAATCTAAAATGTAAAACAAAGTAGTTAGTATGACAAAATAGAAACCATTTTACAGATATAGAGAACAGGGAATACAGCTGATATTTTATAATAATTATAAATGGATTATAATCTATAAAATTTTTGAATCACTGTTGTACACAGTGATTGATAAAGTCAAGCAGGCTTCTTCAATATGGTTCTTACTTAAGCTAACTGGACAAAGATTTAACTTCATTTTGTATCTTTTAGAGCGTATTCTACCTATTAGTCCTGTTAGTTCTAAAGATGGCTTTTGCCAGTGTCTCTGTCCCCAAGGTGAACTTCTTTTGCTCCCTGCCTCTCCAGAACTCCAAAATCTGCAAGCAGATCTAACTCTGGCTCCTTTCAAATTACTGCTTCTGTCCCAAGCTTTTTAGAGTATGTGTGGTCTTTTAAGACTGAAGTCTCCTTTTTCCTACAACTCTCTGGGTCTCCTGAAAGGAAACCCCACTGGTCTTCAAAGTTAAACATTCTGGGGGCTCGGTTTTTCTAGCAAAGGACACCCACGTTTGGGAACCTGGTGTGGGACTCAGACTCCTTTGGAGAGAGCTTGTACAGTTATATATGGCAACCCACTCCAGTACTCTTACCTAAAGAATCCCATGGACGGAGGAGCCTGGTGCAGGCTACTGTCCATGGGGTCACAAAGAGTCGGACACGACTGAACGATTTCACTTCACTTCTGCAATTATAGTTAGCCCTCTATTTCTGGTTCACCTACCAAAGGTATGGTCTGGACTGTACCATGACTCCACCCCTCCTGCCCATCTTCATTATATCTTCAGTTGTAAAGATCTTTTCTGGTAGGTTCCAGTCTGTTTCACTGATAGTTGTTCTGTGAATAATTCTGATTTTGCTGTGCTCGTGTGCTCAGCGTCTTTCTACTCAGCCATCTTGCTGTCTTATTTTTAAAGGCTGTTGCAGAGTTTATTCTGATGTATAATGTAAATTTAATAATTTACTTAAAGCTATTTATATATTTTATATACCCATATACTCTGCCTTTTTTGTGTTTGTCAATAAATTGTAATTGACATGAAGATTTATAAGCTCATTTTAAAAGGGTGTAAGCTTAATCACATTAAAGTCACAAAATAACTAAATATTTTTATATTTGTTAATATTTAAAATATTAAACATCACTTTTCTCTATCAATTCTTCACTAGATTTTGTCATATTTCCCTTTTTTGTTGTTTCCTAGGCCCTCATATATGACAAGATGAATTTCTTTTTTATATTTTAGGATTTTTATATTTGAAAACACATGATGAATTATTTACATCTGTGTAGAAATTAGCTCACAGCTAGAATTTTAAGAAAAACAATTTAAATGTAAAGCTCTTTCCAGTGACCTCAGCTGAAGAGTGATTATAATACTGATTTTAAAAAATTATTTGTACTAACACTGTAAACTTACCATGAGTTTTTTAAATTTAATCCTCAAACTGTGAAATGTTGCTACTTTCACCTTCATTTTACAAAACAGAGACATATGATAGTCATATTGCGACCAGAAGTCGAGGCTGTGGTTTGAATCCAGCCATTCTGTTCTGGCTCTAGGCTGTGCTCTCAAATTCTTTGCTGTGCTTGCTCTCAAAATCATCAGAATATAACCAGAAGAAGGGGGTTGACATTTATTTCGTACATTTATTGTATCAGTTTCTACTTTATGTATATCTTATACATACTGTTATTTATTCTTCATAAAGTGCCTAAGATATGATTATAATTTTCATTTGAAAAACCAGAAATAGAGAGATTAAGTTTGATTGCTCAAGTTCACCCAACTAATACAATCAGCCTTCCTTATCTGCCACTTCTGCGTTCTATGGTTCTGCATTTGCAGATTCAGCCAACCACAGATCAGCATTGTTTAGGAAAAAATTCCATAAAGTTCCAAAAAGCAAAACTCGAATTTGCCACGTGCTGGCAACTATTTCCATAGCATTTATATTGTATTTACAACTATCTACATACCATTTACATTGTATTAGGTATTGTAAGTAATATACTGGAGAAGGAAACGGCAATCCACTGCAGTTTTCTGGCCTGGAGAACCCATGGACAGAAGAGTCTGGTGGGCTACAGTCCATGGGGTCACAACAAGTAGGAAATGACTGAAGCAATGTAGCATAGCAAGCACAGGTAATATATAGTTGATTTAAAGTATATGAAAGAGGTGTGCATAGATATATGCAAATACTTTGTCATTTTCTGTAAGGGACCTGAGCATCCATAGATTTTGGTTTCAGTGACAGTTTCTGGAACTGATCCCTTAGGCATATGTAGGAATGACTGTTAAAGAGAATCAAAATTACAACAGAGGAGTTTTACAGCTAAACCCACAATTCTTTCTGCTATACTGCATTTCCTACCTATAGTACATATTCATGGGAAGTTTAACAAGTGGTTATATATGCCTTATTGTATAAACCACCTCCTCTCTGGTTACAACATAATTGAAAAAAGGACATATATAGATATATTCAGTGTAAAATATTTTTCTTTGTTTATTTGACTGTGGTAGTTGAAAAGCATATTTATTAGTATGTGAGTTGTGAGACCTAATGACAAAATGAGTCTCTTTGATCCCACTCACTCACTCACTCACTATCCAACTTAAGAACTAGAATGTTACCAACGAACCAGTATCATCCTGTGTGTTCTTTCTCTTTCTCATCTCATGTCACCTCCAGATTGGTAGCTACCTCCCTGAATTTTGTTACCATTTCCCTGCTTTTCTTTAATTATTAGATTTTATTTTTTGGAGCAGTCGAAGTTGATAGAAAACTTGAATGGAAAGTACAGAGAGTTCCCATATACCCTCTTTCTCTCCAAACACAGTACCCCTATTATTTACATCTTGTATTAATGTGGTAAATGTTATATTGTATAAGCTAGTATTATTATACATCATTACTCAAAGTCTGTAGTTTGCTTCAGGTTTCATTCTTTATGTTACACCTTCTATGGAATGACATGTATCTGCCATTATAGTTTTCATTGCCTTCAAAATACCCTGTGCTCTGTCTGTCCATGTCTACTTTGCCCCACCTGAAGACCAGGGAACCACTGATGTTTTCACTCTTTCTATAGTTTTGCCTTTTCCAGAGTATCATATGGTTGGAATCATACCATATGTAACCTTTTCATATTAGCTCTTTCAGTTAGTAAGATGAATTTAAGGCTCCTTCCTGTCTTTTCATGGCTTGATAGCTCATTTCTTTTTAGTGCTGACTTTTAATATTGGGCTTCCCTGGTGGATCAGCTGGTAAAGAATCAGCCTGCGATGTGGGAGACCTGGGTTCTGTCTCTGGGTTGGAAAGATCCCTTGGAGAAGGGAAAGGCTACCCACTCCAGTGTTCTGGCCTGGAAAATTCCATGGACTATAGGCCATAGTATCACAAAGAGTCAACATCACTGAGCGACTTTGACTTTAGTATTCCATTGTCTTAACATACCATAGTTTGTTAATCTGTTCACTTACTGAAGGACATTTTGGTCACTTGCAAGTTTTGACACTTAAAGAAAAGATTGTTACAAACATTTGTGTGCAGATATTACGTGGACATAAATTTTCAGCTCATTTAGGTAAATACCAGGGAGTATGATTGCTGGATTATATAATAAGTGTATTTTTAGTTTTGTAAGAAACAGCAAAATGGTTTTCCAAAGTGACTGTACTGTTTTGTCCTTTACCAACAATAAATGAGAGTTCCTACTGGTGATGATGAGTTCCACATCATCACCAGCATTTAATGTTATCATTGCTTTCATTCTGAAGACGTTTATAGTAGTATCCCATTGTTTCTTTAATTTGCGTTTCCCAGATGACATATAACATAGAGCATCTTTTCATAGTCTTGTTTGTCTGCTCAGATGTTTAGTTCATGTTTTTTTCTCTCGTTGTTTTTAAGTTCTTTGAATATTTTGGATAACATATTTATCAGATATAAATCTTGCAAAGATTTTCTCCTAGTCTGTGGATCATTTTTGTTTTCTCTGGACAGTGTCTGTCACAAACCAGTTGTTTCTAGTTATAATGAAATCCAACTTGCTTTTGGTTTTATATCTAAAAAGGCATCCAAACCCAAGGGCACCTAGTTATTTTGCTGTGTTATCTTCTAGTTATTTTATAGTTTTGCATTTTACATTTGGGTTTAAGATCCATTTTCAGTTAATTTTGTGAAAAAGTGTGGAGACTTTGTCCAGTTTAACTTTTTTACATGTGGATGTCCAGTCGTTCCAGCACTCTTTGGTAAAGACCATTCTTCATTGTGTTATCTTTGCTTCTTTGTCAAAAATCAGTTGACTGTACTTGCCTATATCTAGGGTCTGTATCTTCCATTCCATTGATCTGTTCTTTTACCAGTTTCCAGTGGAGAAGTTAATGGCACCTCACTCCAGTACTCTTGCCTGGAAAATCCCATGGAGGAGCCTGGTAGACTGCAGGCCATGGGGTCACTAAGAGTCGGACACGACTGAGCGACTTCCCTTTCACTTTTCACTTTCATGCATTGGAGAAGGAAATGGCAGCCCACTCCAGTGTTCTTGCCTGGAGAATCCCAGGGGCAGGGGAGCCTGGTGGGCTGCTGTCTATGGAGTCACACAGAGTCGGACACGACTGAAGCGACTTAGCAGCAGCAGCAGCAGTCTTGATTATAATAAGTCTTGAAGTTGAGTAGTGTCAGTACTTCCATTTTCTTCTTTTCCTTCATTGTGTTGGCGTTGGGATCTTTCTACATAAACCCTAAATAATCAGTTGCGTATATCCACAGAATGACTGAATAGGATTTTTTTGGAATTGTGTTGTCTATAAACCAAGTTGGGAAGAACAGATGTTTTTTTCTGTACTAAAATGAATAGTATTATTTTACATTTCAAATTCCCTTTACTCATTGCTGATATATAGAGAAGCAGTTGACTTTTGTATATTAACCTTATATCCAGCTAACCTGCTACAATTGCTTATTAATTCCATTGGTTTTTGTTGATTTTTTTAGAATTTTCTTTACAGATAATCATGTCATGTGCTTAGAGTTTAATTCCATCCTTCCCACCTGTATACCTTTTATTTCCTTTTGTTGTTTTACTGTGTTAGCTAGGTCTTCCTAGAATATTGAGTAAGAGTTGAAAAGTATTTTAATTGTAGGATTTTTTTTTTAATTAGATGTTCTTTATCAAGTTTCAGGAGTTACTCTCTGTTCTAGGTTGCTGAGAGTTTTTATAATGCATGTGAGATTTTGACTAATGCTTTTTCTGCATCTGTTTATGTGTAATGGAATATATCAGTTGATTTTCATATATTGAAATATCTTGCATATCCGTTGCATGTGTGCTGTGCTAGGTCACTTCAGTCGTGTCTGACTCTTTGCAACCCTCTGGACCATAGCTTGCCAGGCTCCTCTGTCCATGGGATTCTCCAGGCAAGAATACTGGAGTGGGTTGCCATGTCCTCTTCCATGGGATCTTCCCGACCCAGGGGTTGAACCCATGAGTCTTAAGTCTTCTGCATTGCTAGGCAGGTACTTTACCACTGGCACCACCTCCGAAACCCCTATCCCTTAACATACCTGCAGTTAAATCCCACTCGGTCACTGTATATAAATCTTTTTTTATATGTTATTAGATTCATTTGTTGAAGCATTTTTGCATGTGTGTTCATTAGAGATAGTGATCTGTAGTTTATCTTTCTTCATATGTCTTTATTTTTTATTAGAGTAATGCTGCCCTCATCAAATGAGTTGGAAAGTATTTTCTCTGCTTTTATTTTTTGGAAGAGATTGTAGAGAATTGCTATAATTTATTCCTGTTTGATTGAATTCAGTAGTGAATCTTTCTAGATTCATTGGAGATGCTCCAAAGCTAGAGATCATGCCACTTTGGGTTCCTTTGTAAGCACAAACTCAGCTGTGATGGGGTATGCATGTTTCCTTTGCAGAAGTCAGTATCATTATATTGGCCAGATGAAAGTCTGTTAATTTTTCCTTTTTTCTATTATCTTGTCTGTCATAGCTTTCAACAAGTTTGCATAGCTTTTGATAGAGTTACCTTAATGTTTACTGTAGCTAATTCATTTTAGTTGGCTAGAACTAGGTCTGGTACTTTATGTTTTACAAGACTATTAATAATTAATTTAATAGATATAGAGCTACTCCAGAGGATCTGTTTCTTCTTGTATGAATTTAGTGGTTTGTGTCTTTTTGTGAATTGGTCCATTTCATCTGGTTTTCAAATTTGAAAGTATAGAGTTGTTTATACTATTCCATTATTATCAACAGTGATGGCCTCCATTTATGATATAATTTATTTTTATGTTCTGTTTTTTCAATTTTATTAGTTAGCCTGACTAAAGATTTAAATTACAACTATTGAAAACAGTAGTTGTAATTTAAGGCAAAAAGGAGCAAAGTTTTAACATAATCCAGGTCTTATTTTGTAATAAAGACTTTGTCATATATTATGAAATGAGAACAGAGTTTTAGGTAGTTTCAGGATGCTATTGTATGCCCTTCTTTGTTAGCTACAACAGCTCAAATTTAATTCCCTCCTTTTTAAAAATATTTTTGGATATCAAAGTAAATATAAATAGCATTGTTAGTAACATTTTTCTTTCTACATCATCTCCCTTTACTAAGGAATAAAAGTAAGGAGTAAATGAGAAATGAAAATTCTACATTCACAGATATCTCTGTTAGTCTGCAAGGTAGTTGGGGGAAGGGAGATTTGTTTACAGTATAATCCTAAGGGGAAGTCCAAGAAAGAGAACTGTTGAAGCCAAGCAAAAGACACTCAGTTGTGTCCTATTCTCTGCAACCCCATGGACTGTAGCCTGCCGGGCTCCTCTGTCCATGGAGTTCTCCAGGCAAAAACACTGGAATGGGTTTCCATTCCCTTCTCCAAGGGGTCTTCCCAACCCAGGGATCAAACCCAGGTCTGCCACATTGCAGGCGGGTTCTTTACTGTCTGAGCCACCAGGGAAGCCCAAGAGGACTGTTAGACCAAAGCATTGCTCTTATTTCTAGGAAAACGTGTTCTTCTTCATGACATTTACAACAACTATACATTTCCTCTTTTTTCAGCTTCTGTTGTTAGTTGTGTGTCTCACTGTAATAGGGATGAGTGGATTTCATTCTACCTTTACGTTTGTAATTTGTTGAAAGTGAATGCTTAGGCAAATACTTCGTGAGAGTCCTTTGTCAAGCAATTCCTACATGTGGGATTTAACAGTGTATCCAAACCTACTTTCACCTTAAGAAATGACTTTTCAGCCAGACAGCTAATAACACTTAGTTAGAAGGTCTTGATTTCCTCAACAGTGTACTTTAATACTTGGGAGTATGATACAGGACATTTTGTAGCAATCTGTCCATTTTCTACTTAGGTTTAATCTTTTGGATAAAATAATACTTGCTGTACATGGATTATGATTTACTAAGGGATTGAAAGTTAATTTGAGACTAATTTCATATTCACCATATATACTAGGAATCTGTATCTCTTTATTCATTTTGATGGGGGAAGTATATTTCTTTAGTTGCTGGAGGAGATAGATGGCCTAAGGCTGAGCAGCTGGAGTTTGTTCTTTATGCGCAGATATTCCAAGATGAAGACAATAGCAGGAAGAAGGGGAATCTGAGCCTTGCCGAGAATAAAGCTGATAAACCATATAGTTCTCATTCTCAAAGTCAGAGACCTTCCTGACTACACATGCACAGAAAGGCTTCTCAGAGGTCAAAAGGTGGGGGGTGGGGAGTGTCTCCCCATAGTAGATGACGTCAGTCTACCCATAGGCCTCTTTGCAAGAATCCATCTTGTCTAAGAGATGTGTGAACACACATGGGAGGTATGTGGGAAAAGCCAGAGACAGTTTGAGAACCAGGCAAAGCAAGGTGATTGGCCAAAGGAAGCCCAGAGGAAAATGCCCCTTATAACTGTTTAAACTACCATGAATGCAAGATGTACTCCCTGAGTTCACTGATGTGAGTCTGTTCATAACATACCCCTTTTCCTCCTAATAAACTCCTTGTTTCACTACATTTTGTCTCTGTGGGCGTTCATTTAGATAGAGCTGATGAGTCAAGGGCCTTGTCGCTGACCACTGTGCCTGGTGGTCCAGTGGCTGGGATTCTGCGTTATCACTGCCACGACATGACTTCAGTCTCTGGCCAGGGAACTGAAATACTGCTTCAAGCCAAGGCTATCCGAGATCCTAGTCATTCGATTTCAAATCTTTCTTCTTTATTAATTTACCTGCACTTTTGACAGTGTGTATATCTCCATTCATCACAGCATGAGTAAATATTTAAGGGTAAGGAGGTGGTGAGTTTGTAAGTTCAAGAAAGGAATATAGTTTAAAAAAAAAAATAGAAAAGTAGGTTTATGACATTAAAGAAACTATGACATTACCAGATATAATAAGCTTATAATGGCAATTTATGGTTCCCTCACTGTCAGTTCCTGTTCTAGGTGATGTTGGTACATGGATTATAACTGATCCCTTTGTGAGCAAATTCAATCTTACTGTCCTCCAGGATGTGTGTTTTATATGGTAAAAGAAGAGCTTTAAGTGTAAGATAAGTGTCGAGTGGAAGAATAGAAAGGATGGAAAGGAATAGTTAAGTCATATAATTTGAAACGTCTTGTATAGAAAACTCCTATAGACTGAATACCATAGGAAAACAGAAGAAAAATATAACTGATCTTTAAATATTTTGTAGAAAGTTCTTTTTGTGCCTTACAAAGGGAAGCTGTGATTTTTAGTTTTTTACTTTTAGTACCTCATTTTTCTTTCATGCTTATTGAAAATGCTATTCTTAATTGAACAATCTTTAATATTTTTAAATTTAAATTTCAGAGTAGGAAAACTGGGCTTCCCTGATAACTCAGTTGGTAAAGAATCCGCTTGCAATACAGGATACCTTGGTTCAATTCCTGGGTCGGGAAGATTGAAAACTGAAATGTTTTAATATCAAAAATAGAAACCAAACATAAATATGTATACTCTTCAGCATTATCCTCTGGTCCTTAGGTAAATGATGGAAAATCATAACTAAAAAATAAAAATTAATTTTAAAAAAATCCCTGTTTACTCTGTGGTGGGCACTATATGCAGTCCTTCATGTGCATTTCATTTCTTTTTATTTACACAGAAACACTGGTAGGTACTCTTATTGTTTTCTTTCCTTTACGTACTTTTTTTTTTATTAATTTTTATTTTTTTAGTTTGTTTTGCTTTACAATACTGTATTCGTTTTGCTACACATCGGCATGAATCAGCCACGAGTGTACATGAACTCCCAATCCCGACCCCCACCTCCCCTCTCCTGCCCC
>SJXQ01000846.1:640632-718826 GCA_006408695.1 Aepyceros melampus
CCTCCCGCCCCACACCCTCTCTCTGGATTATCCCCGTGCATCAGTCCCAAGCATCCTGCATCCTGCATCAAACCTAGACTGGTGATTCGTTTCACTTATGATATCACACATGTTACACTGCCACTCTGCCAACCCATCCCACCCTCTCCCTCTCCTACAGAGTCCAAAAGGCCATTCTATACATCTGTGTCTCTTTTGCTGTCTTGCATACATGTTTATCATTACCATCATTCTAAATTCCATATATATGTGTAAGTATACTGTATTGGTGCTTTTCTTTCTGGCTTACTTCACTCTGTATAATCGGCTCCTCCTTTACGTACTCTTATTATTTCCTCTGTCTTATTATTCCCATTGAGAAAAATAGATAAAGGAGGAGGAAAACCTAGTTCCATCCAATTCCCCAGAGGTTGAGATCATAACCACTTTAGGTTTCTTTGTAAGTAGAGAGTCAGCCTATCACATTGTATGTGTTCTTTGCTTTACGAAAGTCAATCTAATAATGGCCAGAATGAGAAAATCTGTTCAGTTTCTTTTCTGTTTTTTTATTCTCATGTCTCTCATTGCTTTCACCAAGTTTACCTAGCTCTTTATAGAGGTGACTGATTCCTTTTAGCTGGCTGGAATAAGAACCTTTTTAAAAAACTAGTTTAGAAGTCTAAACTCTTGTGGGTCAGTTGGTTTAACTGCATTTTGTGGCCAGAACCTCTACACATAACTGTTTGATCACAAGAGGAATTTGTCATAGCTCAGGAGTATTCAGCACATATTATAGCACGACCAGAGTTCACTGTGTTATGGTTGCTGTTTTGTTAATTATGTCATGATCTGAAAAAGCTGTAGCTGTTGTGTCAGTCTGAGGAAACTTGTCTGTTTTCGTGGGCTTTTTATAATGTTTATTCGTGGGCTTTTTATAATGTTTATCTGTCATACATGGCTTTCAGGTTCAGCAGTGTGCAACAGACTGGTCTAGACAACTATAGAAGATACAGAATTTCCCTTAGTAATTTAGAATG
This sequence comes from Aepyceros melampus, assembly GCA_006408695.1. Taxonomy (NCBI): domain Eukaryota; kingdom Metazoa; phylum Chordata; class Mammalia; order Artiodactyla; family Bovidae; genus Aepyceros; species Aepyceros melampus. The sequence goes on from SJXQ01000846.1 coordinate 641,649, forward strand.
TAGGAAAGCATTCAGTTTTAGTCACAGATAACTGCTACAGTACCAACTCTAAAGTAGTGCAGAGGAGAGGCAAAAACTTTCAGTTCAGGGTTATTTAGAAAGACTGAAGTAGACATGCCTGAGAATACAATTAGATATGCTTTTAAAAATCTAATTTTCTGTTTCCGGAGCTTATTTTTCTTATTGTCTTAGGTTTTAAAATGTGCTTCATATCTTTTTCTTGCTCTTCCACTTCTTTGTTATGATACAGACTGTATAGCTTGGGTATATGCTACCTTTGCCAAGAAGAAATTTTTCCAGCATTGCTCTTAGGATGTAATGCTTGAGTTAAACTGATTGGGAGAGTTGAAACTACCATTTTTTTTGTAAACTGCAACACAGTTAGATTTTAGATGTTATCTTTGATGTTAGCAAACATGTTATATTTCATATAGCATTTTTTTATAAAGGACTGTGATGCTACCTAGTCAAATTTTGCCTACATAAAACAATCCATAAAATAAACCTTTTACATTGTGTACTAGTAGTAGTTAGTTGGATATGGTAGTTATTAAGTTAAATATATTCATGTGTATTTCACTGTAGATTAATAATATTTAAATCTCTTTGGATTTTCAGCATGGAGTGGGGAAAGAAATCCTAATTACACTTCTCTTTCCCATTTAAACTTCTCCAGTTTTTATTTTATTTGGGCTGTTTTTCTCAACTGTCAGTGGAATTATTCTCTTCCTGTCTCCATATTCAGGTAGTGTCAGTGGCTGAGTATCACCGCAGGATCGATGCTCTAAATACTGAAGAACTGCGCACACTCTGCAGACGTCTCCAGGTGCCCCCTTCAGTAGTTTAAACCCCTTCAGAGATTGAATACTTCCTATTTTTAGTGTCTTTCATCAGAGCAAATCTCTTTTTTGAAGGATTTGTTTTGACTGCAGCACTAAAATGCCCCATCAGAAAATTCCTTTTTGTATTAATAAGAGAGCAGTATTGCCTTGAAGAGCTGTAGGGCTATCTTTTCTGGCATCTTTTCACTATTAAAAATATTCAGAGGAATTTTCTGTTATTTTAGAACTGTTCTTAGTATTGTGTTTCTTAGATTGATGAGGAGTTTTCATTTAACACTGGAAGAATGTTGAGTTTGAGGTTGAATCTTTACTAAACAGTATCTGAAAGATGTGGTACTATGGAGAAATGTTTTAAAATTTAATGGATAGCAAGGTTCTCTTTAAGGCTATTTCAGTTGTATCAACCTTACATCAAATATCTTAATGAGATGAATTGTTTTTGTCCTTGAGGTTTTCCTGGTTGGTATTAGAAATATTTTGGAATAGTATTGATTAGGCACTAGAACTAGATGAATTATTTAAAAATATGTGAAATAACCTTTTTGATTTTTCAGAAATAACTATATATTTGAACTCATTTTTCAGTTTTGTGCATTATTGTGTGTTTTTCTCTTTCTTAATAAGATATGCTTTCCTGATTTTTTTTCTTTTAATGCTTCTCATGCTGCCTCAGATTTTTTTTTAACCTTTCACATCATCAAAATAAGGGTAAAACATGATGTGAAAGAATTAATATAGTTCTCATCAAATAACAATACAGTTCTAGAACATGTATTGGTTGAAAATGTATGTTGTTAAGGTTTGCTAAGAAATCTGTTAAAGGAACAAAATAATTTAGCAAGATTTCATTCCTGTGTGGAGTCACAGTCGCCGAAAATTGCTGCATTTTAGTTATCTGCTCCAATAGAATTCTGTTTTCCGATTTAAAAGTTTCATCAGTAATACTTATGTTTTCATATATTTTACTTTCTAATATTATTGCATTTTATAGATTAAATTAACATGAAAAAGTGCCAACATAATACATTCTAAAATAATTTATTTTGATTTAATGAACATTTTTTTCATTTTAAGAATATCAATGAGATCGTTTTCATCAAACAAACATATATACATTCTTTTCAGTGCATCAAATTGTTCTAATTTAAAAAATAGGTTTGTGAAGAAGTTAAGTTTTAGGTGTATTGTTTGGTTCAATTAGATTTTTTAAAATTGTGTTTAGAAAGTAAAAATTTTAAAGGCATTTAAAAAAATAACAGTAACCTTTTCAAAGCATATAAAATCACATATACATGCACACCAATGAAGCATTATACTTTTTATTGTACTATTTTTTAAATTAAAATTTTGACACCCAGGAAGTTTTCTTAATTAGTTTTGGCAAATTTTGTTTACCATGAAAAAAATAATCTCATAAAAATATCTCTTTAAATAGCACAGAGAAAAAAGCAGGCTAGCTTGCTCACTTGTGCCCTTCAACAGAAGTATAGTTTGCATGCAATTTACCCTTTTTACACAGAAATAACAGGGTTTACCTTTCAATACCTGTCCTTATTCATGTAGTAGATGAGGAAAATGTCTTCTTTAGCAGAAATCTCTTTCTACGTTAGACATGCCATTGTTATTAGATGGAGCATCTTTTGCCTTCTACAATCCTAAATTAAAGCTTTAGCCACCTTTTTCAAGGTATAAGATTTTATATCTCTCAAAAGGCTAAACATTTTAAAGGTTTGTTGCAGTTTTACATTAATATGTTGCCTCTGTCTGCTTCTTTAGATTACTACGAGGGAAGACGTAAATTCAAAGCAGACTACTCCAGTGAGAGCAGACCTGGAGTCTGAATCTTTTCGACCAAACCTCAGTGATCCCAGTGATCTCTTGCTACCAGATCAAATTGAAAAGGTATGATACACCCACTTTTGTACATTTCTGATATGTGCCCATGAGAGTAAAATAGCTTCTTTTTAGTTGATTTAAAAACTGAAGAAGCAGGGTTATTGCTCCTATTCTTACTCTTCAATGAAGAAAAAGTAAACAAATTATAGCAATTAATGTAAAGGAAGATATTAGGAGATTTAACCAGACTTTAAAATAAATGCCAATAGTAATTTAGGTGAGACAGTACAATAGCCAGTATTTAATTTCTTACTGTGTGCCAGTTACCTGCTTTATATAGGTTATCTAATTTAGTTGTTGCAGCCCCTGTAGGAGTTGGATACTCTTATTGTCACATTTGTAAATGAAGAAACTTTGTTTTAGAGAGGTTTGAATAAATGTTCAGAGCCATACAGCTGTAACATATTGAAGCTTGATTTCTAATTCTGAGAGTCTTACTCTATATTTGAGAGGTGTTAATAATCAAGGTAACAGTTCATCCGATATTTTTGTTAATTTGCTAGAGGATGCAAACAATAAGGAATCCATTTTTCTTGCCTCTAATGTATATATTGTTTGATATGATTCTTTCTTTGTCTAATGAACAATTAGTATTTCATACCAAGAAATGTACAGACTTCAAGCATCTCTGTATCTTTCATAATGATAAATACTTTCTACTGTTACTTTCATAGCCTACCTTTTATAAAGTATCATTTAGTTCCAACTGGCATTAATATTCTGCACATTCACAATAAGAGGCTATCAAGTGTATGTTAACAATTTATTTTTCAAAGCTTACCAAGCATCTTCCACCAAGAACAATCGGCTATCCATGGACTCTTGTTTATGGCACTGGGAAGCATGGCACAAGCTTGAAGACCCTTTATCGAACAATGACAGGTTTAGACACTCCAGTGCTGATGGTGATCAAAGACAGTGATGGGCAGGTATGAAAAGTAACACCATAGACACCTTACCTTTTAAGAGATGGAAGTAGCAGGAATTTTAGCATATTCTTTTGATAAAAAGCATTAGTATATTTTATTAAGTTTGTTAATTACTGAGTGCTGTTGATATGCAAGGCAACGCTGAGTTCTGCAGAGGGATAGATATGAGCATGAATAATTAAATAAAGAGTTCCTACCTTCAAAGAATTACAGTCTGGTAGAAAAAAATATTAAAGTATGAGAGTATCTCTACTTTTGCCAAACAAAATATGCCTAGTATAGTGAGAACCTATAAAAAGTAAAAGAGGTGTTTATATTGTTCATTTCTGTCTGAAGGAGATAAGAGTGAGGTTCAGGGAAATGGTGAAAATTGACAGTCTTGAAGTGTGGAGAAAGTTTTGAAAGTTAAAGAATTGTGTGAGGATGAGACAAGGACGAAGTCACAGATAAGCAAGAAAAACATTGGTTATCTCTGAAACAATAGTTTCATAAACGGACAGAAAAATCTTTGATCGTCAGACATGGTAGCTTCCTTTGGGGAGGTGGAGGTGGTCATGTGGAGGACACACAAAGGGAGTTTCTGGAGTGCTGGTAATGTCCTGTTTCTTAATATGAATGACGGTTAAATGGGACTTTGTGCTAATTCCATATCGAGCTATATAATTATATTTTATACATATATATATTTACACACATACACATACCTTACAATAAGAAAATCTATTTAAAAATTAAGAGTATGAAAATAGAATATGAGGAGATATAATAACTATAGAAATCATCAATCAAACTCTACATTCCCATTTTATGATCTGAAACCTTAGACCCAGAGATTGACTTGTCCAGGCCTCTTAGTCATTGTGTGCTTGTACTGTGTAAGGCCAAGGCATTATAGTACTGAACAATTCAGACCCAAATTCTGTCCTCATGGAATTTACCATGTAATAAAGAAAAAACTAGCATAGCTTTTTAGTAGTAGAATGTTTACCTATGCTGGAGGGTTTTTGCTTTCTTAAGTTCTACAGCACCACAACAGCTGTGGTCTTTATTATACGTACATTGTCATCCTGAAATGCGTCTACCACTTTTTTAGATTTGTCTTTTTTAATTGTTATAATGAACATCTTTCTAGGTTTCAAAACTAGGAAAAATCTAGCATTTTCCCACTGAGAAATTGCTATGTTTATACCTGCCAATAATATGAGTTGTTTAACAACTGATCATGCTTCTCTGTTTAAATACAGATAGATAAAACTATGGTATATTTCCTTTTTTTTTTTTGTATTTTACTTATATATAATGGGCTAATGCTTAAAGAAACAAATTGATAGTTGTGTCATTGAACATGCTTTTTTTAATCCTTAGGTTTTTGGTGCATTAGCATCTGAGCCATTTAAAGTGAGTGATGGCTTTTATGGTACTGGAGAGACCTTTGTTTTTACATTCTGTCCGAATTTGAGGTAAGGACAGTTACTCCAGTTATATTCAGTTTGTGAAGAGATGATATCATGGACAGAACATTCAGTCTGGAGTTTTGCATACTTGGATTTGACTTTCAGTTTCTGCCTTTTACTGTTAACTTAGCACTTTATTTTTTTTTTTCCCCTTACCATTTTCACCTTCAACTTTCCTGTGGATAGAATGGGAATCATAAAATGTAGCAGGGTTGTTTGAAAATTGAATGAGAACCATATATGTGTAACACGTGATATGGTACCAGACACACATTGTGGGCCCAGTAAGAAGTATACATCATAATTACTATTTTGTTTATGAATTGTCATTGTAAAATTTCTAGAAACCTTAACTTACTAAATAGGTTTTAATAATGAAAGTCAGTCTTAAAAACTTAAAAAATAAATCATTTGGGTTTAAATCAAAAGTGATTACCTGATTTTTTTTTTATTGTGACTTGACTAAAGTAGATACATTCTAATGCCAATAAGATCTAAAATTTTTAAATGTACCTAAATTTTAGTGAATGTACAACTCTGTTTGAAGCATCGAGTGCAGACTTTGTGTCTCTAATATAGTCTGGTGCAGCATGTCAGACAGTTCCTAGGAGATAAAATTTTAATCTTGAAAATAGGAACTAACATAGTTGCTTTAAAAAAAAAAAAAAAGAGTTGTCTTTAGGTACAGCTTCTGGTTAATCTGGTGAGCCACTTAAACCCAAGTTTGTTAGAGTTTTTATTGTGTTACCAAATTCTATTTTGTTCATGCCTTCCTGGTGGCTCAGTAAAGAATCTGCCTGCAGTGCAGGAGACCTGGATTCGATCCCTGGGTTGGGAAGATCCCCTGGAGGAGGGCATGGCAATTCCAGTCTTCTTCCCTGGAGAATCCCCATGGGCAGAGGAGCCTGACGAGCTGCAGTCCATGTGTATGCAAAGAGTTGGATGCTACTGAGTGACTAAGCACAGCTTATAGAAAGTGAGTCTCAGTCGTGTCCGACTCTTTATGACCCCATGGATTAACAGTCCATTGAATTCCCCAGGCCAGAACACTGGAACAGGTGGCCTTTCCCTTCTCCAGGGGATCTTCCCAACCCAGGGATCGAACCCAGGTCTCCCGCATTGCAGGCAGATTCTTTACTGACTGAGCCACCAGGGAAGCATGAACAAAATATAATTTGGTACCACAAGAAAAACTCTCTTAACGAACTTGGGTTTAAGTGGCTCACCAGATTAACCAGTGCTTTCCATTCCTTCCATAAAACATATCAACTGAGGCCTACAGCTAGCTGGAAGCTTGTAGTTGTTAAAGATTTTGGAAGTTTCAGTTGTGCTTGTTTTCTGTCCTTTTTGTGATACTGTTTCTACCTGTTAACTAACAATGCAATTAAATAGATGTTATGTATCTATGAAAAAGTGTTAAAGTTTATTGAGAACTATAATGAATACTTCGGAAAATGTTTATAAAGACGAGGTGCTAGAAATTGATGTTGTATTATTACGTTTAGGTAGAACTTCCATGAAAGATTGAAAATATTTAAGAATATTACTAGAAGGTTTTTGTTTTGTTTTGTTTTGTTTTTGCTTCTCTGGGTCTTTGTTGCTGCACATGGACTTTCTCTGGTTGTGGAGAGTAGGGGCTACTCTCTAGTTGTGGGCTTCTCATTGTGGTGGCTTCTGTTGTTGCAGAGTACAGGCTCTGGGGCCCGTGGGCTGCAGCAGCTGCAGCTCATGGGCTCTAGAGCACAGGTTTAGTAGTTGCGGCACATGGGCTCACTTGCCTGGCGGCATGTGGGATCTTTCTGGATTATGTATTGAACCCGTGTCTCCTGCATTGGCAGGAGGATTCTTAACCACTGGACCACCAGGGAAACCCAACATCCAGGAGTTTTTACCCTTGAATTTCTCAGATGTTTTTATATTCATTGCTCTTTAAAGAAAGTGAAACTGAAAGTCATAAGCATGTTACTTGTTTTTATGAGAATAATGATAGAGCAGTGCATATCCAAAGAAAAGACCTTGGCCATATATCAAAATATTAAAAGTTATCAAATTAATATATATTTATATTTGATGTCCCTGGAAGAGGGAACGGCTACCCACTCCAGTATTCTGGCCTGGAGAATTCCATGGACTCTATAATCCATGGGGTTGCAAAGAGTTGGGCACAACTGAGCAACTTTTACTTCACTTAAATTTGATGTTAAAAATAGCATCTACTCAGTTTTTAGCTGATTTACGTTTTTTAACATTTCTCATTAACTATTGAATTCTTGATACCTATGTAGTCAGAAAAATTTGTATATATGAAGAAATAGTAAGATTTGTGTATTTAAATTATGTTGCAGTTGAACACATGCTTTCAAATTTAGTCTTACAAACACTGAAAGCAAAAGCACCACCCTTTCGCCCCAAACTTTTTCTGTTCTTGTTGTTCTTCTTGCTGTCTATCTAGGCTTTATTAACTATTTGGAATTCAGGAGAACTAACTATAGTAATCATTTTCATCTACATATTTTAAAGGTTTTTTTTTTTTTTTTTTTTTTTTTTTAGGTCTTTAAGTGGACAGGAGATAATATGTTTTTTATCAAAGGAGACATGGATTCACTAGCTTTTGGTGGTGGAGGGTAAGTCTCTTGAAAATTTGACTGTGAGATTTTAAAAGAAACTTTAAGAATTCATTTGTGTTGTCTTTAAATCAGCTATCTTTGAAAAGTTTTGACATTGGAATTCTAATTTATGTATTATGACTAATTTTTATATTATGACTAAGAAAGTATATATTTGCAGGAAAGTGCATAAGTGTAATATATGAAACCCTTGATAGAATATTTGTTTATTCATCTCAGAATGCTGTTTAGTTGATTCCCTTTCGATTAAAACCCATCTTCTAGAGTACAGTGACTCCTGATATTTGACAGAGAAATATACTAATCTCTTCGAGCTTCTCAAATTTTCAAAAAATTATGATGATTTATTCTGTCTTTCAATTTATTGTTTTTAAAAAAGGTCTAAAATTTTTCATATTATTCTACCCTGGAGACTATTTGGATTGATATTTTAAACAGTAGATGTTTGTTTTCCTGTTAAAAATTTTAGTGATCCCACCCCTCCACCCCTACAAAGTTTTCAGGGCTTGTTTTCTTATTTATTTTGTTGTTAGCAGTATGAGTAATCAGCAGTTTGATATGATTTGCTTAGCATAGCAAGCACTGCAGGAAACTTCGGTTCCTTATTCTGGTATTCCAGCTTCATTTAGTCTGCATGGTGTTTGTAGATAGATGGCTCTACTGCCTCCTAGCCCAGACTCCTTAACCAGCCCTTGGCAGATGTGACCGCCTTCATTTGTTACTTCTCTGTGTCCTTCAAAATAAGACATAATACATACTAAATAATTCCTAAATTTATGTGTTATTTATTTCCTATATTTGAGGATATATATAATAATAATAATTCATTCAGGTTACAGAATCTTATTAGCCTAAATATGCATCATCCCAATTCTAACAAATTCTCTTAACAACTTCTCTGTAGATAGGTATTTGGAAGACATGATTTCAGTGATTAAAAATTAAGCATGGTTATTATAGCCTCTGAAGGACGTAACTGGGTAACTAAAAACAATGTTGTTTTTAGTTATTGGAATCAGCTTATGGTATTCATATGTTCCAGTTACATCTTCTTTGGTGGAGAGGAGCAGTCAATCAGCCCTACTCTAAATGGTAGCCTTGCATATGATTCAGTTAGTTCTCCATGAAAGCCTCATAAGCAAGTGGCTTATAATTTCAAACTGTTAAGCGTGCCTTTAGTCTTTGAAAGTAATATACACAGTGTCATTAGATGTCAGCTGGAACTTGGTTTTGATGATACACCATAATTCCAGCAAGCTAAACTATAACCATTGGGTCATTTGATAACAAATTAGAACAATTTACAGTCTTTGAAGAAGGAGAGTATGGTCTCAGGAAATGGGAAGAAAGAACTTGATATTCCAGAATTCCAAACAGGAGCCCCAAAGAAATCAAAATCATGTAACAGACTGATATAGGATTTAGAATCAGACCTGATTCAAATTCTCAGCCTCAGCACACATTATGTGTGGGACCTTGAACAACTCAAGTCTAAAGTTTCCTCAGCTGTGAATTGGAGATTGGACCCTTAACACTAACCACACTTTTTATTTTAGATGATAGGGAGGTTTCATGTCTCTGAGAAACTCATATTAAATATGTTAAAATCAAACAGCAGAGAGACATTTATAATACCAGACAAAGAATAACAGAGTAGTGCCTGCCTCAAAAGTTAATTCTTTGTGAAATTAATTTTAGAGGGTTCATTATATTCCTTGCTCTGTATGTTCAGTGGTTTTATAATGGGATGAACAAAAAAAGGTTGTCTTGTGCCAGTGTGGAAAGGAGTAGAGAACAGTTTGGAAAAAAGAATGAGTTTAGAGTTGTTGGATATTGAAATGTCTCATTAAATTAATATTTTATAGCCTCTGCAGTAATTCTTTTATAACTTAGGGCATAAGTATTAAAAGACTCTTATTAGAACTATTCTCTTCTATATATTACAGGGGAGAATTTGCCCTATGGCTTGACGGAGATCTCTACCATGGAAGAAGCCATTCTTGTAAAACATTTGGGAATCATACACTTTCTAAGAAGGAAGATTTCTTTATTCAAGACATTGAAATCTGGGCTTTTGAATGAATATAATGCTCTGTCTTAGCAGGATAATGGCCCAAACCTGACATGGACAAACAAGCATTGTTTGGAAAGTTCAAGAAGCAATACAATGTAATATGTAGCTCGTGTTTTAAAATTAGTTCATATCACCATTTATTATAGCTATAATTTTGGAATTTATTTTTTAAATCATGTTTCTGTCACAGACGTTTTTAGGTTTATACCATGGCATGGGTCCATGGAATATAACAGCTTAGGTTTTGTCAAAATTTTGGTAGCATTTTGATCATAGTGACCACCTCATCTATAATCCATGTTTTTTCAGTCTCCTAATAGGATGGTGCTCTTTTGTTGAACCTATTTTGTTTTTTTATTTTTTAAACTATATTGATTGTTTTACTAAAGTAGTCTAACTAGAGATATCTAGGGAATGAATACATGATACTGCCGTTATCTGTGAGGTTGGCACAAGCGACTATTGGACATGCTCAGCCTAGTTACTCTTAGAAAAAAACATGCCAAAACAACACGTACTTCATAGATCACTGAGTTCTAGTTTTAATTCACACTGCTGCATTCTCTTTATTAATTTTGCCTGTAATCTCAATTTCATTTTAATAAAAATGAAATTTGAGGAGAATTCATATTGTAATAGACCACAGTGCACATGGTCTTCAGGTTTGGGCATATGCTTTCATCATTGAATTGTCTGATGAAGAGTTATAAAATGACAAAGGAGAATGAGAACTTGATGATTCTACTGGATTTAATATATCAAGCAAGAAAATATCTATTTACATATTTGTAGCTTAGCAGGGCATTATCATAACTAAAAAACTATGAAACAGATGCATATTTCGTCAACATATTGTGTCAGGTAAACTGTTTTATAGTTCTGTTGTTTTAGCCTTGTTGCACACCAACTCCCAAAATATAGGTTCCTATTCAAAAGGAAAAAAAAAAAAACTTGTGATTTTTTTTTTAAGTGGTATATGTTATTACCATTAGCATTTGCTGTTACAAAAGGGCAATGATTATAGTAGAATATTGTAACTCAGTAGACTTGTTGAATATGCAGACTTACTGTCAAGTGACCTCAAAAAAAAAGAAAAGATAGAAGATGTGTATAAGAGACAGCTTTGTGTGCATGCACATGTGTGTGTGTCAGTGGGAGGGGAACGGGGCCCCAGGGGAAGTACCAGCTCAGACTTCTGTCCTGCCTGCTGGATGGAATAGGACTTTGCTGACAACTCTTGGGTTTACCTCTCTTTGATGTGTTTCCTGATCGCATCTGGTACTGAAAGGGTACGATGCTCATCCTTTCTCCCCTTTAAGGGCAATAAGAAGCTAGGCAGTGACCTTGGTATCATAGGCAGAAGAATTGGACCCTGCCAGTTTGTTCTCATAAAAACTGATGGACATCCTCATTAAGCCACTTCATGCTTCCTGGCACATAATAATACTATAACTGAAAAAAAAAAAAAAAAAGAATCCTGCTGTTATACATGTGACAGTGACCTTGTGCTGAAATTTCAGCTATTCCAGATAAACACTGTATATTATCTTGTAAATTAATGTTTAAAGGTAGTTTTGTTCTTATAGAAAGTGTTGATTGCCAGGTTGCTTATAGCACTTTAAATTATTCTAAAAATGAAATTATAAGCCAAATATGTTGGCTTAAGTAGTTTTAGTTGTATAGTACTTGAATATATTTAGATCTTTTGAAAATTTAGATAATATCTACAGAAAGCATAATGCTAATGAAAAAGAAAATCTGATATTCTATTTAATATGCTATTGCTGAATACGCATAGAAATGCAGGGCATCGTTTCTTTGTCTATGTAAAGCTCTCATTAAAAGTTACTAACAGTGTATAGATTAAATGTTTACAAAGTAGGGAACTGTAAATAAATATATCAGTTTTGCCCCCTTTGGTCTTCCACAGCAGTATTATTGTCTTTGTGGAGTTGACTAATCATAAAAAAATCCTGTATTGGATTTCAGTTACAATAAGGTCATAGTGGTGTATACCAAATAAAATTAAATACATAAATAAAAATTTGAATTTGTATTTATTGAACAATCAAGTAATTTTTTATTTAAGAAGTCTTTGATTAACCATACTACTGTCTTTTACATGTGAAAAATGCTTCTAGAAACTGGTGGTTGTGGTAATATTAATGATGGAGGGATGAATTAAGTGGAGGGAACACCACAGTTTAGAAAATGGGGATGTAACAAGGTACTTGGCATGTGAGAAGCTCACGTAAGAGTGTTTGTTATTTTTAAATTATGTCACTTTTTTTCTTTTTTTAGTGGAGAGTTCATAGCAAGGTAAGACTAATTTCATAAAGAGCTTTGTTTTTGTACAATGTCAAGAAATTTATTTATCTCACAGGAGCAGTTAAGAAAATTTGAGTAAAGGAATGACATCAAATTTCTGCTTTAAAGAGATATCTGTGAAAAATTATTAATAGAGATAAGGAGACCAATAAACAAGCCTGTTGAGAAGTCAGGAGAAAAATTATGAGACTGAATATGAATAGTAGTGATGGTGATAAGAAAGGAGGCATGGATTTGAGAGAGACTGAGGAATTAGGGTTAACAAGATCTGGTTATAAGTTGGATGTCAGAAAAAGTTAAGGATAGCTGTCGGGTGCCTAACTTAGGAATGGGGTACATTATTCATTGGGATGGGTAATCTACAAAGAATAGAAACAATCAGCAGACAGGGAAATCAGGTTTGTTGTGAACCTTATTATAACATAACATGAGAAACTAGAAAGTAGACTGGGAATGGGGATTATTATTCTGTTCTGATAGATTAAAAGTTTTAAATCAACATTATATAGGTAGTTGTTGAAGCCACAGTCTATGTATGAGATGTCTTTGGAGATTATAGAATGAGTGAAAAGAAAATTCTTGACATAAATTTTGGAGTATAGTAATATCAAGGGACAAGATGAAGAAAAGGCTCTAAGCTTCCATCTCAAGCAGCTAGAAAAACAGCAATAAATTGAACCTAGTGGAAATAGAATGTAGGACAAAGTAAAGATACAAGTAAAAAAAATTAGAACAAGCATACAAAACAAAATCTCAGTAAAATTGTGAACCTACAGCAAGATTAAGAAAAAGACAAATCACTGTTAAGAATTATTTAAATGGCGACATCATTGGGGCCATCAGGCCTTAAAAAGATAGGATATTGTGAAGAACTTTGCATCAATGAACCTGACAATGTAGGTGAAATGGAAAAATGTTTTTGAAAATAATTTATTAAAACTGACCCTATGAAGAAATACAATTTTTGTATTAAAGAAATTGAATCTCTTAATTAAAAAAAAAAGCCCTTCCCCCAGAAATCTCAACCTTGTATGTATGTTTCTACTGGGTAATGCTTTTTAAGTTTTTAAAGGAAAATAAAATGATCAGTTTTACATGAACTCTTCCAGGCTGCTAAGAAAAGAGAGAACTTCAGTCTCTTCCGTGATCATCTCTGTGGAAGCATAAGAAACATTTGATCAACTTTAGTCCCTGTTTATGATTTTTTTAAAACTTAGCAAATTAGGGAAAAAATGATCTTCCTCAAATTAGGGAAAAAATGATCTTCCTCAACCTGATAAAAAAGTTATCCTTGAAAAATGTACAGGAATCATCATCTGTAATGGTCAGTTATTGAAAGTTTCCTCCTGGAAATAGGAAACCTGACAATAATAACTACTTTCACCACTTATATTTAGCATTATCTTGGAAGTACCAACCATTTCAGTAAAGCAAGAAGAAGAAAAGGCATAAGGATTGGGAATGAAAGACATGTCATTTGTATATGACATAATTGTGTACATAGACATTTTTTCCGAAAAGATCCAACTGTTGAAACTAGTTGATTTAACAAAGTCACTAAAGACAAGTTCAGTATTAAAAAAAGAAAAATACATATAAAAACTTTCTTTTTATTCTTTCTAAACCAACAACAAGAAAATGAAGCTTAAAATAATGTCATTTTGTAATGCCATTGAAAATATCAGATATATAACAAAAAGATAAAGACATAAGTGGGAAGTATATACCATTAGGGACCATACTGATGATCTGAAGACATAATTGAAGGAAATTATTTCTCTAAAATCAGTCTGTATTGGCAGTGAAAATCTCAGCCAGAATTTGTGGAAATAAGCTATTCTGTGATTTAACATGGAAATTAAACGCAAAGATTAAAGCAGTGCTGAAGAATGGACTGTGGTCTTAAATACCAGATATTCATGATCTATTAAAAAGATGATTAAAATAATGTAGTATTGGTCAAAAGATATACTGAATAACCGATCAAAGTTAGAGAGTCTAGAAACAAGATTTTTTTAAAAACTGGCACTGCTGCTCAGTGAAGAGAAAATGATGCCGGTTTAATGGGATATCTGTATGGAAAACCGAATCTTAACCTATCTCATACTGCATGCAAAAGTTACAAGTTATAGATGTAAATGGTAAAAAACAATAATGCTTTTAATTTGAAAAGTATAAGAGATACTGAAGAATAATCATCATGACTTTAGAATACCCATACATAGGGCAGAAAGCATTAACTATAAAGGGGAAATTGATAAATTATACTACATTAAAATTATAAGAGCTTTTCACCAAAATAAAATATTGAAAATGAAAAGACAACCGTTTTTGTAATACACAGAGCAAAAGAAGGTCTTATATACACAATATACAAATGACTATGAATCAGAAAGGTAGACTTTGTCAGTTGCCAGTTCTGGAACTGCAGGAGATGCCGGTTTGATCCTTGGGTCATGAAGATCCCCTGGAGAAGGAAATTGGAACCCTCTCCAATATTCTTGCTTGAGAAATCCCATGGACAGAGGATCCTGGCAGGCTACAATCCTTGGGGTCATAAAGTGTCAGAAACAACTAAGCGACTGAGCATGCACACGCCAAGAGTATTAAATCAGCCTATAAAACCTAATAAGTGAGTTAACTTTGGAAAAAGTTTTGCCAGTATTCTAAACAGCTAACTTTGGCCAGCAAATTTTATTCCTTGTATGTACCCTACAGTAATGTTTATATTTGTTTACCAAAATATATGTACCAGCATGTTTACAAAAGAGCTGTTTGCTTGCTTTCTCTTTTCCCAGTCGTATCTCCTCTCCACTCTATGTACTTCCCTGACTCACCTATTTTACTAAGTCTAATTCTGTTATACTTAATGTAAATGTTTGCTTGCATCTCCTAAGAACAAGTATATCATTTTTAATAACCATAGTAAGTGATTGAATTCAGGAAATTTAACATAATCCAGTAATATGATTTAATAAAAAAATCCATTTTTTAATTTCACCAATAGTCCTAATAATATCTTTTAAAGCACTATTTTTCCTGATCCATAATCTAATTCAAGATTCTATATTGCATTCAGTTGTTCTTTTTGATCTCCTTTAACCTGGGAAAGCTCATTAGTCATTCTTTCTATTTTATGACAGTGATGTTTTTGTTGATTGATATTCAGGATTGTTGAATATCCTTCAATACGGATGTCTGCATTTTTTCTGTATTTAGATTATACATTTTGGACAGGAAAAGAGAATTGATGTGCTTCTGTACCATATTAGGATGCACACAGTGTATGTTTATCCTTTATTGGTGATACTTTTGTTAAAATAGTATCTACCATGTTTCTCCACTGCTATCAATTTTTCCCTTTGTAATGAATAAGAAATATGTAGGGAGATACTTTGATATCATAGATACCCTATTCTTCAACAAATTGTCACAGTGTTTTTGGTATCAATTAAGCATTTCTTTCCTGAATTACTAAAAGATTGCAAAATGATGATCTTTGTAATTTTTTTATTCCCAGCACATTTGTCTGTCAGGGTTTACTGTAAGGAAGAACTTTTGTTTCTCCATCATTTGAAAATTATGTTGTTATTGTCATGGTTTGTGTGCGGGTTGGAGAAGAATTTCCAGACATGAGACAGAATGAAAGGAGATGGACTGATGGGTTTATTCTTTGCTTTTTTCAATTCAGTACATCAAATAATCTATTTCTGTCCTAGATTTAACCAATGGGAACCCCATCATACTGACTTCTGTGTGTTTCTCCATTTTCTTGAGCACTTGCTTGCTTTAGGTACAGCAAGATGTTTCAGACTTACCTGTACTTTCTGTAACCCTGTCCTAAAATCAGCCATTTCTTCCAGTTAGATGTGTTTCCTCTTAAGGAGAATGAAATTTTGAACACTGAATATACTTTACTTGTTGCTGCTGGGGTGACATTACTAGAGGCAGTTGCACCAGAGCAAGAGGGCCTGATGCAGGTGCCCAGCGTGGGCCAGGGCATGCCCTGGAGTGGTCACAGAACCAGCCAGAGCCTTGGGTGTTTCCAGTCTACTTCCTTTGCCTTTGTTCCTGGGAGTAAGCAGGCTGCACTAGCAGAGTCTCCGTTCTTATACCCCTCTGATAAGTCACGTAAGAGGACTCGCCTTCCCAGCGTTGGACTCTAGCTCTGGGGGGTATGTTTCAAGCCCTCAGTCCCCAGCCAGGATCCCCGAGCCTGTGACTTTTGCCTCCTCCCCTGTGTGTTCCCTGCTCAGGGTGTAGCTCTTGACATGACACTTCTCTTCCCTTCCTACCTGACTCTGTGTGGATCTTTCTTTAGAGCCTTGCTTGTAGAATAGCCTTTCTACCAGTCTCCAGTTTGTTTTCAGAAAGGGTTGCTCCATGTGTGCTTTCGATGCATTCTTGGGGTGGAGGTGAGCTCAGCTTTCTGCTCTGCCATCTTCATCCACCCCCACCCTACCTTTTACTTATTTTTTTAGAGCTGCATTCATGTGAAGGTACTATACTTTTCAACCATTTTCCTATATGTATTGTTTTACTGCATTATTTTACAATTAAAACTAGTACACACTGTGTTATGTATTTGTGTTTTCATATTGTATCTTGAAGTTTTAGGATTGGAAATTTTTTCTTTTCTTTGACAAGGCTTTACCAGGCTGAATGGAAGAAGAAAAGACCATCCGTGTAACAAATAGCTTAAATGGAGTGATAATCAACTCTACTCTTCAGAGGATTTATTCAAGTGAAGACATGTCCGTTCAGGGCTTCATGGCTTTTTCTTTTCTTTTTGCCTATGTGGAGAAATATCAATGTAGTTAACTATTCCAAGGCAGAAGAGTACTATTAAAAAAGAATATAATGTTATGATTTTTTAAGACACCATTAGATATTTTAAGATTTGAGTTTAATGAGATGTGATTTTTTTTGTCTTTAAAATGGATGGAAACTTTTTTTTTTTTTTTTTTTTTTGAATTTTGGTTCTGGGTCTTCGTTGCTGTTCCTGGGCTTCAGTTGTGGCACACAGGCTTGTTGCAGTGACTTCTCTTATTTCGGAGCATGGTCTTGAGAGCTCACAGGCTTCAGTACTCACAGCACAGGGACTCAGTAGTTGTGGCTTAGTCTTTGTGGCATGTGGAATCTTCCGAGACAAAGGGTCGAATCCATGTCCTCCACATCAGCAGGCAGATTCTTTACCACTGAGCCATTGGGGAAGTCTATAATATTTCTAATATGGGATTTTTGTCTCCTCAATCTTCATTACCACGTATGCTTCATATTTTAAAATGAGAGTATCCTACTAAGATCAATTTAGCAGACTTGATCCTTATTGCGATAACTCATGGCCTTTATACCCACATTGTCATTTTCCCTCACTTATCTCTTTCTGTAAGCATATGGGGAAGGGAGAAAAAGAACCAGGTGTGGCTTTCTTGACATAAGCCATTTTTGGCCTAAGTTATTTTGTGATCAAGCCTGGCCACAGTGCTTGACCTTGGACAGATCTCAGTAATAAATGGATTTAAGGGGACAAAAAAAAAAAAATTGGAAACCATTACCAGCAAGAGAAATAACAAGAGCAAAGATAGTTGTAAAGACTGCTAGTTCTCTGTCAATGGTTAAGGCTAGCATAAAGCACTGTCTTTGCAGAGCTGGTTTGCAAAACTTAAATCCTAACAACTAGATCAACTGGAGTCTAAGGGATAATGATGTTGACCTTTTCTGACCGTCATGTTATTAGTCAACTAATTGAACTCTGCCTATACCACCCAAGCCCCTTCATGAATATGCCTGTACCAATAGCTTAAATTTCCCCAGTTTTGCTGTTCAGAGAGACACTGTTTTGGAAAAGATCCCTGGTGTTCTCCTTACTTAGAGCAAGTAATAAGTCTTCTGCAATTTGGCTTGGTTGTATCTTATAGCAAACTCAGTTTTCAGGTAACATTTCTACACGATCAAGCCTACTTTATCTTAGTCATAATTTTTTTTTTTTTTACTTTATTTTACTTTACAATACTGTATTGGTTTTGCCATACATCAACATGAATCCGCCATGGGTGTGCACGTGTTCCCAATCCTGAACCCCCCTCCCACATCCCTCCCGATAGCATCTCTCTGAGTCATCCCAGTGCACCAGCCCCAAGCATCCTGTATCCTGCATCGAACCTAGACTGGTCGATTCTTATATTAAACATGTTTCAATGCCATTCTCCCAAATCATCCCACCCTCTCCCTCTCCCACAGAGTCCAAAAGACTGTTCTATACATCTGTGTCTCTTTTGCTGTCTTGCATACAGGGTTATCGTTACCATCTTTCTAAATTCCATATATATGTGTTAATATACTGTATTGGCGTTTTTCTTATATACACAGCATTTAGTATACATACACAATACATTGTGATACTTGTGTAAGAGGAAAGGCTGGGGTGGCGAGGATTCCTAAGCTGGTTTGGGGAGAGGGTGAAGAAAACTTAGAAAGTCTCTGAGCTAGACTTTTAAAGCTTTTTTTTTTTTAAAAAAGGACTATGTGTGTCTGTTCTTCACACTCTACCCAGCACATAGGAGTTATTCTGGTGTGGCAAAATGTTGTGAAAATGGAGGGAAAAAAAATTGTTTGGGGTGGAAATAATAGACATCCTCAAAGGAGGAGGAAGGACAGAGATTAACATTTTTTATTGAAGCCCTAAAATGTGCTAAAAATGCTCTGTGGGTAGGACTGAAGATAAATGTGAAGGGGCAGTAATTAGTTGGTATGTGTGGCCACACATGATAGCTTCACAGTTCTGAGTTATATTCGGAAAGAGGTCATTTACTTGGAAAGAACCAGGTAGTTGGCAACATAATTGGCAACAGCTGAAGCCCTCCAACCTCTACACTTTGCATGAGGAAATAAATTCCTTTTGTTATTTAAACCAGTTTCTGTTACAGAACTGAAAGCAGCTGAGCTTTATGTCAGAAGATAAAACCTGAAAAAGTGACAAATTCTCCCTTTTTGCTCTAATGTGGTCTAAACAATAACAGCCATAGCCACACCACCTTGGAACTTGTTAGAAAAGCCAATTCTTGGGCCCCATCCCGGATCTACTAAAATCTCGGGTGCACCCAGGGATCCTTAGCAAGCTTTCGAGGTGACTTTTCAGCATGCCAAAACTTGAAACCTCTGCAGTGCTGAGCGACTCATTTGCATTTCTAACAAGCAACAGGTGTTGCTGATGCCCGTGGAAGGCAGCTCAGCCTTTAAGTAGCACCTCTGAATTCTCTGTTCCCTGAGATGTTGAAGCAAACAATTCAGAGATTTGAAGAGTGTGCACTAAGTTTTCCTCCTCGTCAGAGGTAAGCAGTAACTGCTTATGAGCTAATTCTGGCTGGTTTCTTTCCAAAAGAAGAGGTGACTAACTTGGAGAATGTGTTTTTTCTCTGTGTCTGTAGATAAGGGATAAAAGTATATCCTGTTGTTACCAAAAGTAGGGTCTGGCTGCTTGCAGGACTGGAATTTCTTGGTCAAAAAGTCAATGTGATGTTGTTCTGTTAGAGACAGGTTGTTTTTATGTGAAGAGACAGGGATGCTCCCCAAATCTGGGCGCACAGTGCCATGAGATAATCCTTGTTGGTATTCCCAAAGAGTTTTAAGATTTTTCTTCGTTACGAAAGAATTCAGAAACAAAGCAGAGGTTTAAAAAGTAAAATGAAAGTCTACTTAAGGAAGAATACACTGAGAAAGAGAGCAGGCAGTCTGGTGAGGAGCTGGGTATCTACAAATGGTTGACTTTAAAAAGATACACAACGTGAAAGGTGATTTAAGTTTTATTTGGGGTAAAATGAGGATTGCAGCCCAGGAGACGGCACCTCGGATATCTCTGAGGAACTGCTCCAGAGAGGGGTGGTGGAGGGGGAGGTGTATGTGGGTGGGGGGCAATATGTGTGATTCATGCAATAAAATGCTTATCCTTACGAAAAGGTTCTCTGCTAGTCACGGTGAGGAGCTGATGTCACCATGAAGGGATTTAGTGCTTTCTAGCTATGAGAAGATACAAGGATTGGGCTCATAAAATTAGTTCCTGAAAATGCCTATCTAAAGACCTGTTTGGCCTTGAAGGTCCCTGCTCCTTTCTCCTTGGAATAGATTTTGTTTTGTGTCCTCCAAGAGTTTGTTTCCCTCAGTCCAGTGGGAGTTCTGTAATGAAATCTCGCTGACCTCAGAGTCAGATTCCCTGAGGATTCTCAGTGCTTTTGCCAGATCCCCAGATTGGAAAGTCTTTGTGGGGCCTAGAACGTTCGCAAGAGTGCGAGGACTTCTTTGGTGTGATTGTTCTCCAGTTCTGGATAGCCCACCTGGCAGGTCTATGGTGGAGCTAATGACAACCTCCTCCAAAAGGACCATTGCCTCCACCTGCTGCACCTCTCAGAACCTGCAGCCAGACCCCCTGTGTCCGTGGCAGCCACTGCTGACCCATGCCTCCACAGGAGACCCTCAAACAGGCAGATCTGGTTCAGTCTTTTGTGAGGGTCACTGCACCTTTCTCTTGGTCCTGGTGACCACAAGGCTTTGTTTGTGCCTGCCAAGCATCTCTGGCGGGTATGAGCTTTGATTTTAAATGTGATTGTACTCCTCCTACTGTAACAGGAGGGAAAGGGGTAGGGCACAACTTTTGAAAGAGTGAAATAGCCCAAGGACACAACATAAACTGATTGGAATCAAATGGGACCACGATGGCAGACAAGACTAGAACTTGATCCTAAGTCAGCAAGTGAAATGACACACCCAGAGGTGGCATGACAGTTCCAAGGCACTGTTAAAAGACCAAGGAGTGGGCTGTGGCCTAAATCCCGGAAATCTCCGCCCCTTCCCCAAAACAGCTGGAATCTTCCTCCAACTCATTAGCATATGAAATTACCCAGGCTATAAAAACTATGCCACATTTCACAGCCACCGCATTCACCCTCTGCGATGGCCCCCACTCTGTGGAATGTGCTTTGGAATATACTTTAAAATAGTATTACAAAAACAAGAACATAAAAGTATGTTTTATTCTTTGCCATGTTTTAAGTTTTTGACATAGGTTTCACTGTTATGATAAAAGTATATATCTTATGTGAAATTCTACTTAGAAATGTTAGTAATATGTAATTTGACAAATCTATTATGAAAACAAAAATATACAAACTTTCCTCTTTAGGAAGATATTGAAACTTTCAGTTTGAAAGAAAATAATATATGAAAGCAAAGATAACTCCTATGGTAGTTTAATCCATACTTTGTATTAAGTCTAACAATTTGCAATTAGGAGCACCTATTATTTTGCAGGATT
The DNA here is from genome assembly GCA_006408695.1 of Aepyceros melampus. Lineage (NCBI taxonomy): Eukaryota > Metazoa > Chordata > Mammalia > Artiodactyla > Bovidae > Aepyceros > Aepyceros melampus. The sequence goes on from SJXQ01000846.1 coordinate 663,109, forward strand.
ATATTTTGACATTAATTTCTGTATGTAACACCAAAGTGCTATCATTTAGTAACTTGTTGAATTTCTTAAAAATTGTAATCTCACATTTTATTCAGCTTGTTTTTAGAATTATATAAGTCACACTAATTGAGAAAAATTGACAAGGAACAGATTAGTGCCAAATAAATTTCCTTGTCATCATTAAACTATACTTTTTTCACTTTGGCTGGACTAATGTTGCTGTTTTTAGACTTTCAGATATTTTCAAAACTTTTGTTAGAGCACAAAGTAAAATGAAACAGTAAAATGACTTGATTAAAGTTTGTTTCTGATCTACTCAGATTCTTCTACACTCAACATTTCAGTTCATTGCAGCATTTTCTGTTTTTCTACTCTGATGTATATTGAGGTAAATGTAGACAGCATGACTCATTAAGGTTTTGAGAAAAAAATAAACTTCCCCAAGCAGTCCTGCAAAGGTAGAGAAATCTAAATCTCTCACCTCTGCCCTTATCATAGAGGTGAACAGAACTGCTTTCTCTGCTGGCTCTATGACCACCAGCAATGCCTGTTTTCATATGATTTGCCCAAATCACATCAGAGAAGGATGGCTAACTTCTGTTGGAAACCTATTCAATTCAAAGACCACAGAGCAATTTCATCAATTTCAATGTCTTATTTGAATACAACTCTTTATTTATGTGCTTATTTTGTAAGTGATGCTATCATAAAAATAGTAGAACAAAGTCAGGCTGCTTAGAAAATTTTTGTTTAGCTTTGCCAAAATTAATGGAATGCTTTTTCTTTCCTAAACAATGACATATCATAGTATGGTTTGCTGATATTTACCTGAATTCATCTTAGATATAATTATTTACATGAATATCTATAGCAACTTTGCAAAGAATAGCCAAATATCTTTGCCCAAGGGTAAGTGGAACTTTAAATACTTATTGTACACAAATAATCCTCAGTGTGCTTTCTGAAATGCTTTGTGTGTGCTTCCTCAATTGTCAAACTCCCTCAGAAAGAGAGTGCTCAAAAGTTATTTATGTAAAAAAATGGTTTAATATTTAGTAAGTTATTACAGAGCAGTTTGCATTTTACTTTCTCACTACGTTAGCATTTAGCATTAAGACAAGAGTGGGTCAAGTTTGGCTTGTGTGGTTGAAAGTTCACTTGAGTAGAGTAATCACAACATGGTCATCCCGGCCTTGCCATAACATCTCTCCTTCAAAGTCGACCAGCCCATGTTTCCTGGCACGCATGAGAATCCCCACGACTTTATCTGAAATACGGACATATCTGTCAAAGAGATCCCCAAAGGTGACCTGGATCTTGCCATCCCGTCTGTGGCGAGCCATCGAGCGGATGATGAAACACATGTCCAGGATTTCTCTGTAGATGTGTTCCTCGGCTCTCTTGGCCCGTTCGGCAGTTTTGGTTCCTTCCTTGGGACGGCCGTAGCCTTCGTCTCCTTTGTGCAGGCGGGTAGACATGGCCAACTCATAATCAAACTCTTCACTGAAGGGATTGAGCTTCTGGGATTGGATATGTTCATCAGCCCATTGTTGCCATCTCCCTTTCAGATTGCCCACTTGACTGTATTTCCGCTGGGCTTTGCAGTTGAGCTTCTCTGTGAATCTGTTTGCCCTAAAAGAGAAGAGAGGGTAAAAAAATCAAGATATTCATAATTTAGCAAAGGTTGCTTTCTATTTTTACTTCTTATACATATGCATCTTAATGTAAGTCTATAAATTTTTCATTATAAAAGACACGTAAACAATTCAAAAAAAAAGAGATGGAAGAAGGAAAGTTATAGACGATGCCACCATTGTTCTGAGTTTGAGATCGGTCCTAGATTATTTTCTCTGTAACAATAATGTTTTAAGCCCCATGAAATGATATTAAACTCTATTTCAAGGAAAAACTTCCTTACACAAAGGTAAGGCAAATATGTGTAGCTCAAACTTGCATATTGGTAACATTTAGAACTGGAATCATATCAGTGGGTTAAGAGAATCCACTTTATACATCAAAAAAATTTGCCCAAAATAAGATTTTTATCAGCTACATACTTTGTACTATTCACTCATGTAGATTTTTAAATTATTTATTTGAATTGGAGGATAATTACAATATTGTGACGGTTTTTGCCACACATCAGCATGAAGCCATAGACATACATGTGGCCCCTCCCTCCTGGACCCCCTCCCACATCCCTCCCCACCCCCATCCCTCCAGGCTGTCACAGAACCCCGGCTTGGGTTCCCTGTGTCATACAGCAAATTCCCACTGCCCATCTATTTTATATATGGTAACATATAGGTTTCAGTGATACTCTGTCCATTCATCTCACACTCTCCTCCCACACTGTGTCCAAAACTCTTCTCTATATGTCCGTGTCTCCTAAGAACCCTACCTTTGGTGCAAATTCCCATTGGCTCTCTACTTCACATGTGTTGATATATATGTTTCAGTGCTATTCTCTCAAGTAATCCCACCCTCTCTTCCTCCCACTGTTTCCAAAATTCTATTTATGTCTGTCTCCCTTGCTGCCACGTTTGCCATGTATAGATTTTTAAATACGTATTTGTAATGAAGCATACCTATGTTCATATCTATAATGTTCCACAAATTTTGAAATATCTAGTAGTATAAATAGGAGACACTAGCAAACAATAGTTTTCTTGCCTTGAGAATCCCAGGGACCGGGGAGCCTTGTGGGCTGCCGTCTATGGGTCGCACAGGGTCGGACATGACTGAAGCGACTTAGCAGCAGCAACAGCTAACAGTAGTAACATTTATTGAATACTATGTGCTGACATTCTTCTAAACACTTTCTACTAATATTTCCACAACCATCTTATGAGATAGGTACCATTAATCTCATTTCACAGATGAGGAAAGTGAGGGCAGAAGGGTTAGGTAACTTACAGTTGTTGATGGAGCTGGACTCAAACCAAAGTAAAGCCAGCTCCAAAGCCTGTGTGTAACTGCTGTGAAATGCTGCCCCAGCCCAGCGGAAGAGGTGGGATTCAGACCCCAAATGTCTGAGGCCAAAGACCGTGCTCTCTCCACTATGTGATGGTGCTGCTCAGCCTGCCAGGACAGTGTGTAGTAAGTGGATGAGTTTTGTCTCAAATATGTGGGTCTGCCTTTGCAGCCTGGGATGCATTTCTTACTAAAACAAAAACCATCATTGGCGAGTGTGGACCTAATTTAAAAATAGTAAAGTTTGTCTTTAACAGACTTTCTTGTCATTTCTCTAGCTCCAATCTTATAAGTAAAGCATGAACTCTTGGACTGTATAAAAGTCAGAAGTCTGTATTCCTCATCCCTACAAGTGACTCACCCATCCTTCTCCCCAACACCAAGTGGCTTCATGTCTGGAAGCTTTGGAATTGGAGATGTAGGATAGAGCTGAAATTGCTATGTGGCTACAGTCCATGGGGTCGCAGAGTTGGACATGACTGAGTGAGTAAGCACACACACACACACACACACACACACACGTGAATGGCATGCATGAATTCAATAACCCCTCCCTGAACTCTCATATTTGCTGGTCAAAACCCAGGAACAAGTCAGGTGCTGGTGTTCCTCACCATCCAAATTGATTTCCTAAAATCTGATCAATCAAATGCAGGAAACTAACAGATATGGGTAGGGAGGCATACTTGTATTATTTTTCAAAGAGGAGTGACATCCACTAGGTGGCGAACGTTCATTAACTCCCGTGCTTTGTGTCCCTCGCTTGCTGCATTCAGTTTCACTATCATATTAGAACTGAAACCAGGAACACACTGCCACAGATAACACTATTATTCTTTGTAAACACATGGACAAAAGTATTTGACTAAGTTAACTGGGAAAAATCGGCATCCGAAAACTGTTTATACAATTATTACGACTTAAAAAAATCACGGATGTGTGGAAGGGCTTCCCAGGTGGCTCAGTGGTAAAGTATCTGCTAGCCAGGGCAGGAGCTGCAGGGGACAGGGTTCCATCCCTGGGTAGGGAAGATCTCCTGGAGGAGGAAATGGCAACACACTCTAGTATCCTTGCCTGAGAAATCCCATTGACAGAGGAGCCTGGCAGGCTACAGGCCATGGAGTTACAAACAGCCGGACACGACTGAGCAGCTAAGCACACAACGTATGTATAGACAAGTGCTAGGAACTACACTGCCCTGAAGTGAAATGCATTTTCCTCAGCCCTGCTGGTCTTTGTCTTCATCTGTGTCTCCACAGACTGTCCCTGTTCAGCTGCCCAGAGTGTGGGCTACTAGATCTCATGATCAAACGAGAGTAAATACCTAGTCCTCTTGGAATGATGGCAATCCATGGCAAACACAGCCTTCAACAACAAGCCCAGTGTCATCCTGGCAGAACCCAAAGCTCATATCAAACTTGAGGCTGGAACAGCTTGCTTGAGAAGAGGCTTGAACATCTCAAAGACAGTGAAAAGAAGAGCATGATTCACTAACTCGTCCTTTTTGTCTCCTGAGCCCCAACTGCGGTTCTGTCCTGTAGTAGAGAACATAAGACGTCCTTCCTTTAAGGAACTTCTGGGCACTTTGACATTCCTTCCATCCTTTATTAAAGTATGTATGACACCTACTGTGCACCAAACACACTTTTTTCAAAATTAATTTCTATTTCTGTGGCTTGCTGGGTCTTTGTTGTTATGCGACGGTTTTCTCTAGTTGTAGCAAGTGGGGGCAACCCTCTGGCTGTGGTACGTGGGCCTACTGTGGTGGCATCTCTTGTGGAGCTCAGGCCCTAGGGTGCTCAGGCTTTAGGAGTTATGGGGCACAGGCTCATTTGCCCCACAGCCCAAGAAATTTCCCTGGACCAGGGATCGAACCTGTGTCCCCTGCATCGGCAGGTGGATTCTTAACCACTGGACAACCAGGAAAGTCCCAGACCCTCTTTTAAGTACTAACTGAATATTCAGTAATGAAAAAGAATGGTGAATAATCACTAAAAGACATTCATAAAAATAAACAGAATAAAACAAATTTGAGCATATGCCACAATTTTAACTATGTAAAATGCATATATGCACCAGGTTGAAGAAATCAAGAGTACGTGCACAACTGAAATTATGTTAGTCTAGAGACAGTTGATCTTTTTTGTTGTTCAAAATTCTTTCTGCTGGCATTACAGTTGACCTTTGAACAACACAGGTTTGAACTCCATGGGCCCACTTATATGTGGACATTTTTTCATAGTAAATATAGTACTGGGCTTCCAGGTGGCACTAGTGGTTAAGAACTTGCCTGCCAATCCAGGAGACAAGAGACATAAGTTCCATTTGGGAAGATTCCCTGGAGGATGGCATGGTAACCCACTCCAGTATTCTTGCCTGGAGAATCCCATGGACAGAGGAGCCTGGCGGGCTACAGTCCATAGAGTTGCAAACAATGAAGCAACTGAGCATGCGCACCCACACACTGCAGTACTACAGGGTCTGCTCTGCTTGTTCTGGGGAATTATGTATGAGGGTGGGGGGCTCTGATTCTTCAGGCACTTGAAAATTTGAAATAACTCTACAGTTGCTTCCCTAGTGGCTCAGCTGGTAAAGAATCTGCCTGCAATCGGGAGACCTGGGTTCCATCCCCGGGTTGGGAAGATCCCCTGGAGAAGGGAATGGTTACCCACTCCAGTATTCTGTCCTGGAGAATTCCGTGTATATATATATATAGCCCATGGTGTCAAAGAGTCCAGACATGACTGACTTTCACTTTCTACAGTTACACTGTATCCATGTTTCCACATCCATGGATTCAACCAGCACAGGTTGAGCAAAACTCTAGTAAGCATTTATTGGGAAAAAAAATCCACTTATAAGTGGACTCACACAGCTCAAACCCATGTTGTAACAGTCAACTGTATTGATTTTATAACGTAGAGAAAGCACAGAATTGAAAAATATTCAAATTAGTATCCAGAGATAATTTGCTTAAACTGTATATTATATGGGTCTCATTCTTTGATGATATATATATTTTTCTTTTAACTAGGAACTTAAATTTCCTGAGTGTTGAAATTCTGTGTAATTTGGGATAAGGGTTGGGTTTGGTTAGGTAATAACACTATGAAGAAGAGAAACATCTAAAAAAGCACCTTCTAAATATTAATGTCCATTTGTTATATGGTCAAACAATAATTCCCAATAACAAGAGAGAAGGAAAGTAAAAGAATTGGTCCTATGAGCAAGAATTAGAAAATAGGGTTGCTTAAAAAGTACTAGAAGGAAATATACCATAATGAGTATTTAATTTTATCTATCTTGTACATGTTCAGTATTACTTTCATATTTTCAATTTTTAAAAAGTCTGAAAGGATCAGGTTTAAATCACGATTAGTAAGTCTCAGACCCTGAGCATATCCTTGATCATTGAATGTAGGAATCAATATATGAGCTTATCCTATTTTTTAAATTTTCAAGTGAAATGTGAATGATAGTTCAGATTGAGCTTTAAAAAGATGACCAGTATAAATTAGAAAGCAAAGCAATACTGAAAGACTGGCACCACGTTCATATCTTAGGCTAAAATGCTTCTCTGTCAGTAAAGGCAAGAACTTCTGCCACATATCCGATGTCTCAGGGAAGCTCTACGGAGAATCTGCTCCTGTGTGCATTCGTGTGCTTCTCTTACAGGAAGTATATAGTGAGTTTAGTTAATGGGAGTGGGGCATCCACAGGGTCACATTTATCCTAAGCAGGGTGACTGTGCATTTACAGCTGTGCTCTTCATTCTGTTATCAGCCAGGTGTGGGAAATATCTTTAATAAAGTTGCACCAAAACATTACACTTTGGGAGTTTTCCTGGGATTCCATAACAGAGGTGATGCTTGGGACTCCATTTGATTCATTGAGTCTGTTCTCTGCTGAGAGATGAGTCTAACACAGTGGTTAAGAACACAAGCTCTAGGAGTAAAGTCATTCTTCCCTGGTGGCTCAGATGGTAAGAGAATCTGCATGCAAGGCGGGAGACCCGGGCTCAATTCCTGGGTTGGGAAGAACACAAGCTCTGGCATCACTTCCCGAGGGCATCACTTACTGGCTCTATGACGTGGATACATTTCTGTGTCCAGTTCCCTTTTCTATAAAACACGCCCTCATGCTCAACCATTTCATTTTTACTGGAGGAGAGGGTGGATGCACGACTTTCATTTTAATATTGTGCCATTACTGTATGTAATACACTATGTAATGGGGGACAGATAAAAGTTGCTTTATCTGAAGGACCTGGACAAAACAAGTCACATAGCTATGCAGTCAAAAGACTTTTAAAAATAAAGCATAAAATGGAACTCATTTTCACAGTAAAGCCCCAGTTAGTAAAATTCTTTTGGTAAGGAATATTTCTACTTTTTATCGAACCTGAATTGTTTGTTATCTGTAGGACCACCCAGAAAACTCTCTTTCTGCTTAAATATCCATGACATCATTTTCTCCCTATTAGCGGATATGGGGAAAGAATGGTGCTTAGAATTAAAAATAAGTGAACAACCCCCTCTCATATAGGCCTAATCAGTGATGCCACATTTATGTCTCCAGCAGTATGTGAGCATCCCATCAGGTAAAAAGCCCCATCAGGCTTCCGCTGTAGCTTCCTGGGCATCACTCACATTGGCTGACATTCAGAGCTGCTATTGCTGTGGGCAACATTCCAGTACGCTGTGTGCTCTAAGGGAAAGGAACCCAAGAAGCAAGGGAGAGATTTCACTCCCATAGGCAGGTACGTAGGTTTAGTCACTCAGTCATGTCCAACTCCTGTGACCCCATGACTGCAGCCAGGCAAGTTCCTCCATCCATGGGATTCTTCCGGCAAGAATCCTGGAGTGGGTTGCCATTTCCTCCTCCAGGGGATCTTCCCAGCCCAGGGATGGAACCCGGGTCTCCTGGATTGCAGGCAGACTCTTTACCAACTGAGCCACAAGGAAAGCCCTAGTCCCTTCCCCAAACCCTGACAGCCAGTCCCCTAGTATCTTGTAGTGTTGGGATGACCAGGGCTGGCCCCTTGTATTATACAGAGTACAACTCTGTGCCTGTCACTTTACATGATTGATACCAAAATAACTCTATGGATTATCACAGCTTTTTCTTAGATGAGAATGAAGAAACTTTAGGATTTTCCCAGGTAACCAACATTCCAGATCTAATTGTCTCTCATTCAAAGCCTATGTCCTGCTCTAGCACACAGAGAAGGTGTGTTTTGGGGAACCATGAGAAGGGCCTAGTACGTACATTCCCACTTTCAGGTGAGACAGTTTAGAGTAGTGGTCAAGGAGGTGGGCTCTGGATCCAGAGTGCCTGGGTTTAAATCCCATGGATAGTATAATCCTATACAAATTCCTTAATATTTCTTTGTCTCGGATTCCCATCTATCCAGTGAAGACAATGATTATGCCTACCCCGAGAGAAAGTTGTGAGGATTAAATAAACACATGAACAATTCTTAGGTGCCAAAAGAGAGGCCATGTGTCAGAGACTGGTCCCAGCTGTCATCGCCCTACCCTCGGCCAATTCAAAGAGGGAACATCTTCATGGTGCTACCCTCGGTTTTTATTCTGTTCGGTTCTATTTCATTTTCTAGCATGCATACCTCCTAAATCCACGAGGCTAAAATTTAGACTATGGTTCCATATGACCTGGTAGAATAGGGATTTCTGATTATGGATTCCTATGTGAATGTCAGTAGAACACAAATCCAGATCTCTGAGTGTATGCTCAAGGCGCTGAGTGAGAAGTAGCATCATGTCTGGTTTCAAAGCGTGACATTTGGAGATGGGCATGCATGTCTCAGCTCACTAACTTGCTGAGTGAACTTTCCCTCTGAGCTTCAGCGCTCTCATCCCTAAAATGAGATGTTACCAACCTCATTGTGAGAGTTCAAAGGACAAAGCAGGTAAAACACCTGTGTGTGTGTGTGTGTGTGAGTCACTCACTTGTGTCTGACTCTGTGCAACCCTATGGACTGTAGCCCACCAGGTTCCTCTGTCCATGGGATTTTCCAGGCAAGAATACTGGAGTGGGTTGCCATGCCCTCCTGCAGGGGATCTTCCTGACCCAAGGATCAAACCCAAGTCTCCTGCATTGGCAGGCAGATTCTTTACCACTGTGCCACCAGAGAAGCTCTCTGGGAAGCCCATAATAGTGCTGATTCTTTCATGAGTGAGAAGTAGCATCATGTCTGGTTTCAAAGCGTGACATTTGGAGATGGGCATGCATGTCTCAGCTCACTAACTTGCTGAGTGAACTTTCCCTCTGAGCTTCAGCGCTCTCATCCCTAAAATGAGATGTTACCAACCTCATTGTGAGAGTTCAAAGGACAAAGCAGGTAAAACACCTGTGTGTGTGTGTGTGTGTGAGTCACTCACTTGTGTCTGACTCTGTGCAACCCTATGGACTGTAGCCCACCAGGTTCCTCTGTCCATGGGATTTTCCAGGCAAGAATACTGGAGTGGGTTGCCATGCCCTCCTGCAGGGGATCTTCCTGACCCAAGGATCAAACCCAAGTCTCCTGCATTGGCAGGCAGATTCTTTACCACTGTGCCACCAGAGAAGCTCTCTGGGAAGCCCATAATAGTGCTGATTCTTTCAAAACATCTTTAAGGTCACAAACTGTAAGGCAACTTTGTCAAATAAGGTTCCCAATTTTGTTCTTTACTGATTGTTCTGTAAAAGTTGAAAAGCATACCTTCACATATAACTGTTCCCAGAGGGAGTCAGCTTGTAAGCATTTCATCACATCTGAGACTCTCCCCATATTCTGATATTCTGTAATTGTAGAGTGAGAAATTCTGACTTTCTGTTCTGTGGAGGGAGAGTTATTGTCTTGAAATAAAGCATGTGTTTCTTGTCAGAATAAATGTATAAATGTATCAGTCTGAGTCCGTGTGTTGGTGTGTGCGTGTATGCATTTAACTGCTTTAGGATTGTTCTTCCCAGGTGGCACTGGTGGTAAAAAACCCACCTGCCAATGCAGGAGACATAAGAGACTCAGATTCGATTCCTGGGTCAAAAAGATCCCCTGGAGGAGGGCGTGGCAACCCCACTCCAGTGTTCTTGCCTGGAGAATCCCATGGACAGAGGAGCCTGGTGGGCTACAGTTATGAGGTCACAAAGAGTCAGACACGACTGAAGCAACGTATCGCGCATACACAGCACACAAGTATTGTGATATTTTAATTACCTAGCTTTAATAGCATTCTGCCTTTGTTTATAAGGGATTTCCCCTGTGGTACAGTGGCTAAGACTCTATGCTCCCAATCCAGGGGGCTCTGGTTCGATTCCTAGTCAGGGAAGTAGATCCCGCATGCTACTACTAAGACCCAGCAGAGCCAAATAAGTAAATACATATTTTTTAAGGATGTCCCTGGTGGCTCAGACGGTAAAGCGTCTGTCTACAATGCGGGAGACCTGGGTTTGAGTCCTGGGTTGGGAAGATTCCCTGGAGAAGGAAATGGCAATCCACTCCAGGACTATTGCCTGGAAAATCCCATGGACAGAGGAGCCTGGTAGGCTACAGTTCGTGGGGTCGCAAAGAGTCGGACATGACTGAGTGACTTCACTCACTCACTCTGTTATAAACAGAAAAAGCTTTCTGAAAGTTTGAAGAATTGCTAAATAAGAAGCTCTCTATGAGTGCTAATAACTTCCATATAGTGAGCTTATGTGCAGGTACTGTGCTAAGTTCTTGGCAGCTTCAATCTCATTTACTTCTCTCAAAACAGCAGAATTTATTGTTGCCAGCATTTTACAAAGGAGGAAATGGGTTTAGAAGAATAACCGGCTGTGTGTGTGTGTGTGTGTGTGTGTATGTGAGAGTGAGTAAGTGAGTGAGTGAGTGAGTGAGTGATGAGAACATTTAAGAGCTATTCTCTTAGCAACTTTCAAGTATACCACAGTATCATTATCTATAGCCAGGGCAGAGCTGGGGTTTGAACTTGGGTCTGTCTCACTTCAGAGGTTGCTCTCCAGTCAGACAGCAGCCTCCCACCTGTGTCCAGGTTCACAGAAATCTGTGTTCCATGGGCACTATTTGGGTAGGTGTGTCTGTTGATAATATTACATACACTGATTTGAGACAAGAGAAAGGTCTCTTCCCTCAGTCTACCAGGAAATCCTTATTTTTCTGCAGAAAAAAATAAGTCAATCCTTACTCATTGTAGAACTGACTTCAAACAATAACCCGTAGCAGACACCTATCTCTGGTGGCTTCATCTTTGTTGCGGCTAAACCTCGAGGGCTCAGAACAGAGGGGAGAAACCAAAGGGGGCGAGCCCCTGACCCGGAGGTCCAGGAGGGAGCGGGCCCTGTCCTCTCAGCCCAGCCCCGGCTGGCAGCCCCGTGGAGCCTCCCCTGACTCGGGCAGGGCTTGCCTGCGCTCTGGCATCCCGCAGCTGCTGGGGCGGCAGGCGGGTGAGCGCCCAGAGCGCGTTCACTTACTGGGAGGGCAGGGGGCGCTTGATCCTGGCCGCGGGCACCTGCTCGCGCTCCGGCTCCGGCCTCTCGTCCGTCTCGCCTCCGTAGCCGCTGTCCTCCGTGTCCACGCTGTCGCTCCTGCACTGGGGCTCCTCCTGCTCCATGGCTTGCCAGCCTCTGGTCAGCTCGGTCACCAGCCTGGCGCACTTTCTCCTCCGCGTTGGGGAGCCGCGGCCGCGGAGGAGCCTGTCAACGTCGCCCTCCGGCGGGCCGGCCTCCGGCGGGCCGCCATCCTGCTCGTACCGGTGGCTGAGGTGGCCCAGGTCCCCGCCTCTCTCGTAAGCCTTGCTCACCACCGTTTTGGTCACCTCCTTCCTCTTGATAGGAGAAACCGCGCTGGCTTCCTCTGAGCCGTGCCCATCGTCTCCAGAGCCCTCCGGCTTCGGGGAGGAAGGCTTTGGGGCCCTCTGAGCTTTCCAGCGGGTGGGGGCGTCGATCGCCGGTCCAGAAGCATCGGGTGGGTCCTGGGCGCCCCCTGGCATCCAGCCCGCAGGCTCCTGGGCCTGCCGGAGGCTGTTTTCGTTGGCCCACTGCTGCCAGCCTCGGGCCAAGGTGATCACCAAGGTGGCTGTGTGCACCTTCCGGAGGGCACTCTTGGCCGGCGGGTCCCCCCTTTGCTTTTCCCCGGGAGCCATGCCACCCTTCTCTGCTGAGAGCCTGGGTACTGGCTAAATGAATGTGGACCGGTGGAGGGCCCGGGATTTAAATAGAAGCGGGGTGTGGGGTGGGAAGAGAGTTTGGTGACTGGAAACTATGTTAAACTCTTCTTGCCAAGATGCGGTGCCTTGCCCCTGACCGTGCGCCTTTTTTAAACCCTGACGGCTCTAGTTTCATCACAGCAGAGGGACATCTCTCTTGGTAAAGGACAGTGATAGGATCCTGCCTTTTCTTCTCCAAGTGCCAGAGTGGAAACTACTAGATCCGATCATGTGCTCAGCCTTAAGTTTTTCTTGACCTTAAAATATGGTCCGACCGTTTATAGGAACATAAAATACGTGTACAAGTTGTACTGGGAACATAATAGGCTTATTTCCATTGAAACCTCAGCAGTGCTCAATACAGCTTTGATTAGTCCCATTTTATGGCTGAATACAGTGACGCATAACTTCCTATAGCTAATAATATCTAAGACTGGAACCCAGATGTCTGATGCAAAGCCTGTGCCTCTTTGCATCCTACTCCTCAAAGGCATCCGACTGCCTCTTCCTTTTGTCTTCCACTCTATTTGATGTTGACCTCAGAGGTCATCTCATCGAAGCTCCATTTACCAGATGAGAAAACCCAAGCCCAGATAAGCAGGGAGAAAAGGGCCTAGTATTCTAATTCCAAGTTTGAATTATTTTATAGACAAGTTGTATTAATACACAAGACAATAGTCAAAATTTTAGTCCAATTATTATTTTTTTAATCTTTAAATTGAGACCTATACACACAATGAACTTCAGAGACTGCTGTTACAACAAACCTTTCAAATATTTTGTTAAATAAGACTATTTAAGGACAAAGTAAGTGAATGTTATCAGAAGCGAGCCCCACTCGGCTGCTTGATTTTAATAACAGAAACTTCCTTGGCATAACTTTAGGTTCATGCAGAAAAAGCCATGCTTTCAGTTCTGAGAACAAAGACTGGAATATACTTTTGTTTTTTAAATAGGACTGGATAGATGGGTCATTTGTACAGAGAAAGAACTACTAGAATATGTCCTAAACCAGGTAAAAATGTGCAGGGGTCAGCACTGAGTATTTCTTAAGGTAAGACAAATAGAATTTTTTTTCATACCACAGTTCTATAGATTTTTATACTTTCCTCCAATCTTGACATGCAGCTAAATACACTGAAAATTGCTGTCCAAGAGCATTAAAAAAGGTAAGAACTGTAATTACTTCTGAAATTGAGACAAATTTATTTTTAAAAAATGTTGTCAGTTTTTCATCCTGTAGGTCATTTACCGCCTAAGACAATTGGGAAGATGACTTAATACTCTATCTAGAAATCTGTCATTTGTTTTCAGAGTTCAACAGCATCTGATAATGTTAACTATGGTCCAACAATTCAGAGACAAAATCCCAGTTGATTAATTAAGAGGAAATTGGATCACATGAAGAGAAAACTATGACAAAGATTTCGATCTGAGTCTGAAACGTCTGGCATTCTTTCTTGGAATGTAGACACACTGCAGGTGGTTTGGTTCCTGTTAGATTCCCTTTATCTGCTTGGAATGCCTTGGGAAAGCAATGGGGTTCCTCAGAGACATCCATGCACTCAACCCAGGATCAGGCTGATTTATAACTCTCGAAAGAACTTTTCTGCTTCCCTGTCCACACCTGTTCCATATTCACTTCTTACAGGGGGAGAATGAAAACAGCAAAATGTTAATAGTCTTTCACATATTAACGGGCATTGCAGCTGGCTGCCTGGGGCTTACAGCTGTCAGCAGATAGTCTTGGCAAAAACCAGGGAACTCCTAAAAGAACCTAGTCATTTCTTCTGAGATTTTACTTCCACGCTGACTGTGGTCCTTCGTTCATGTGGTCCTTCATTTATGCTTCTTCAGAGGAGAGTGTAAAATCCCTTTTCCCCTCGTCTGCTTTGGGCATTCCTTCCCTACAGAAAGGTCTGTATGCTACCTACTAGGTCTCTTTTATCTTCTTTCTCAACTTAGATCTAGATTCTTGAGTTCAACATTCTTCTGCTTTAAAAGAAGGTATGAAAGAACAAATATAAAAAAAGACAAAGATATCATGAATGAAGTAGTTTACATTGTGAGTTTCCTATGAGACACGAGATTAGAAACTAGGTGAAGATATAGACCTGATTAACGAAGTATTTACCACCTAAGAAATTTGTGGTGTGAATGTGTTTTATAAAAAATATTAATTATTATTTGATCATATGGACAATACTAGGGAAAGGAGAGAGTTAATATTTATACACTTCTCTTCATGATATGCTTAGAAATCAGGTTAAGTCAGCTATCATCACCAGTGATATAATCTTACTAATGGATGTGAGAGTTGGACTGTGAAGAAGGCTGAGCACCGAAGAATTGGTGCTTTTGAACTGTGGTGTTGGAAAAGATTCTTGAGAGTCCCTTGGACTGCAAGGAGATCCAACCAGTCCATTCTGAAGGAGATCAACCCTGGGATTTCTTTGGAAGGAATGATGCTAAAGCTGAAACTCCAGTACTTCAGCCACCTCATGCAAAGAGTTGACTCATTGGAAAAGACCCTGATGCTGGGAGGGATTGGGGGCAGGAGGAGAAGGGGACGACCAAGGATGAGATGGCTGGATGGCATCATGGACTCAATGGATGTGAGTCTGAGTGAACTCCAGGAGTTAGTGATGGACAGGGAGGTCTGGTGTGCTGCGATTCATGGGGTCGCAAAGAGTCGGACACAACTGAGCAACTGAACTGAAAGAAACTTTAGAAAGCCACATTTGCTCAAGGCTCATGTGAAATAATAATTTCATTTATCCTTTCTATGCAAACAGAAAAGTGGGAATGAAAAGACTTTAATGGACCTCAAAACAGGGCTTTTGATTTCAACTGAATTTACTTAACTCAGTGCTCATGGAAAGAATACAAGGGTGAGGCCTGATGGTGGTTGCTGTGAGGAAGGAAGGGTGTGAAACTGATTAAAGCAGGACTACTTGCAAGGTCTTCCCATTTAGCCAGGAGAGAGTTGTGCATATAGCTGCCTTTAACAATCTGGGGAGAGCTTCATTAGAAATGGGGTTCCCAGGTGGGCTCAGTGGTAAAGAATCCAGCTGCCAGTGCAGGAGATCCTCTACATAAGGAATTGGCAATGCACTCCATCCAGCATTCTTGCCTGAGAATCCCATGGACAGAGGAGCCTGGTGGGCTAGATATAGTTCATGGGGTCACAAAGAGTTGGACACAACTGAGCAACTAAACATTAGAAATAGAAAGCTTTATTGAGCACAGGTGAATGATTTTATTGGGAAGACTTCACAGGATTAGTGGTCTTTATCTGAGCCCTTCAAAATAAAACTTTACCAGGGGGAGAAAGGGCACACCAACCTGGAGAAATGCTGTGAACAAAGTTACGAAGTTATGGTGTGCCTAGAGAACTTCTCATGGCCGAACATAGAGACCATGACCCCAAACGCCTGGAGGATCACACAGGCCATTTAACACACGAGGTAAGCTGGGCCGGAGCACAACTGTGGGTGTGAGGACTCGGGAAACTGGTGAGGTAATGTCTCGAGAGAAGTAAGAAATCTGGGATTTTACATGAACTCTCCCAGTTCCTTAAACGGTGAAGAATTCCTTACACCGTGATGGTTAATACACACAACTTACACACAATAGTACAAGGTGAGCCTATGCAGTTCTTGGACCAGATTCTGTGGCCCCAGTTTCTGAACTTTAGAGAAGAACATACAGTGTGTATGGGGTAAGGACAAGAGGCCAGGGCACATTTGAGAAATAAGCTGGAGCTATGTTTTGAAGAATACCTTGCTAAGGAATAAGTATTTTATCAAATGAGACTCATTGCATCATTAAAAAAAAGTAAACCTCAATATGATATCAAATTTGCATTACCAAATGGTCGAATCAAAAACCAGCGAAGTGGGCTGTGGATTTGAAAAAGACAAGTCTAGGATAGGGAGATAACCTAAGATAACCTCATCCTAAGGAGATAATCCCTGCTTAACAGGGGTTGTGAAAATAATCTTGGAGGGAACCATAAAGAATGGTTCTGAGAGATCCGAAAGAGAGGAAGGTTCGGGAGCAGTGAGGGTCAGAGCAGACTCACTAGTTGCCATGGGTGATGGGTGTTGGGAATGATCTAGAGGTTTCAGTTTGAGTGACAGGTGTGAGGAGGTGACATTAGCTGGGAAAGGGCTGGAGAAGAGGAGGATTTGTGGTGTTAAGGAGTTTCCCTCTAGAGTTGCAGAAGCGCCGGGGCATTTACGTGGAGACGTGGCGTGGTGAGGGGAACCGAGGACATGAAGCTGGTGGTCGAGGAGAACCAGGTGAAAACTCAAACTGCAGGTTAGCCTGTTGTCTAATTTTTCCAAGATTCAGTTTCTTCATGAGTATCAGAGAATCTCCCTCACAGAGTCAGCGTGAGAATTAAGAGTAATACATGTGAAGCACTGAACACCATGCCTGGCTCGTGGAAGCTGGATAAGCAGCTATTGTTATCATCATCTTGAGGTCGAGCCATGGAGTTAGAGAATTAAAACTCCTTAGACAATTCTGTGTGACCTAGGACAGGACTGATACCGAGCCCCCGGTCGGGATGCATCTTCAGGTGGGAGGGTCAAGTGGGGTGACTGGTAGGAACTGGAGGCTGCAAAGGGAGTGCTTATTTATAGTGTTTTATTTTAAGGTAATTTATAGTGAGGCCTTTAAGGCAGTGTCTGAAAGGTTTCCTTCAGCCTGGTCATGGGTCAGATGAGGTCTCAGTTACTTGGTAGTAATTACCAAAGAGTTGTGCACAGGTGCTTTCCTGGAAACTCCTAGAATATGGAGCTCAATGGTTTCCAATCACTGAGGATCACATTAGGGTCTTAAGCACATTAGGATGACCTATGAAGCTTTGAAACCTAGAGCAAAGCCAGAATGGCTACACCTAGGAGCACAAAAGGAGAAGGGAACCCTCGTGATAACTTTGAAGACCAGAGGAGGCAGCAACTGCTGAGAAGAGAGCTAGTAAGGTACTGGCATTCTGGGAAAAGGATTGCAATAAATGGAAAACTATGAAGCAGATAATACTGTTAAGGAGAACTTAACTGATATCATAACCAGAAAATTAACCAGCTTCCAGAAGCAGAAAGGAATCTGCTTGAAATGGAACAGCATATATTGGACTGCTCTCTGTGGCCCAATAACAACTAGTCTTTTTCGGTGTATCTTACATGTGGCTCCTGTAGCTGCTGCCTCACCAATGGCAGTGATCCCACTTTTGATGGCATGTGTATCTTACAAAGTTTTATAAGTTTTCCTTTGAATACAGGTGATTTGCATTGTGAAACTTGTGCCATATGTGAGGCAGATGGGGTGGTCTTATTTTCGGTGGCCTGTACCCTGTTTTCTTGGCTAACCCTGTGAACGGTGGGCTAGCCACCAGGTGTAACTCAGCCTGGGCTACCCGAGAAAGAAAACATCTTAAATGATTGGATGAGGATTTCTAAGCCTTTCTTTAGAGAGATGTTATTTCCCACTTGGCTCCAGCCTAGGTTTGCAGCATACTTTGGGTTGAGACAATATATACTACTGATAAAGGCTCTTTGGTTCCATGAACCTGTCCTAGAAATTCAGTGATTGTTGAGCAAATCTGTACACAAAGATAAAACTGTGGCGGTGGTGGTGGGGGGAACTAGCACCGAGCTGTCTCTGGAGACAGGCCTTGCTTGGGTAGGGAACCTAACCCACCACCAGGGCTGACAGCCCTGCTTCTGGATTCTACAGGCTGTGGGGGCCAGTAGACACTCCACGTGCAGGTCTCAAGGGTGTGGTGCCCAGGTATGGCCCAGGTGTGTGTCCAGACAGATGGGGTCCCCATTCAGGATCTGTGTACCGGGAAGACTGACTTCTGAGACTCAAATGCCTTGTCTGAAAGTGGCAAAAACATGACTTTCCCCAGCACTTTTTGTGTGTTCATATGAGACTGTTTGTGAAGCAGTTATCACAGTGCCCAATACACTGCATCAGAACAGCATGCGGAAGTGGGTCACAGTGTTCTTTACACGTTTACTGAGGCTAATGATGCCACCTTCTCAATAAATGACCTTGATTCACAGTCAACACATCAAGCCTCAGTATGTACTATAATACTGCATAAACTTTTTCATCATAAATAATACATACATTGCCAGACACCAAAGAAAACTTTAGAGAACACATGTCACAAAAACCATGATCAAACTATAGCCACATTGGTTTAGTTTAGGAAACACACAAATGCTTACGATATTAAATCTAAACGGTGGCGTCTTAGAAACTGGCCTTGTAATTATGACTAAATTCACTCTTCTCTGAATAATAGTTGTTCAGTCTTCACTATGTTATTAACACTAACTTGGTTCAATTCATGCTTAATCTATTAACTCCAAGCTGCACAATTTAGAAGTGTATCTCATTAAATTGAATGACACTCTGAACTGACAATACCCATTAAAGTATAATGTTTCTAATTGCTCTGATCTTTCAATAGTATAGAGTCAACCTACAGTTCAGTGAAAGTAAAGTGAAATCAACAGCTGGTTTGGTCTGACTATCCCCCACTTAATTAGTGCGATATCTCCTTAATATATTTCACTCCTCATTTTGTTCTTTGCAAATCCATCTGCACACATCTCCCTTGTTTACCTTAAAATTCAATTCATGTCTCACTCAGCTGATCAAAACACTCTAACCACTTCCCAATACCATCCAGGAAAAGTTGAAAGGTCTTAGCCTCATAGTCAAAGCTTGCTATCATTTGCCTTCACTTTTTACTTCTTTCCTTTATAGTTTGGGTGAATCTGGAATTGCAACTGCAAAAGCCTTTTTCTTCCTGTTTCGGAAGTTATATGATTGAACAAGAGTGCATATAGAGGAGAAGTTTTGTCTGTGCTGAGACAGTTCGTTTAATTTTTGCTGTTTCTGCCTGTATAAATCTTCTTTGTCCTGGACTTGGTGTGAGAATTGGTAATGTATACCGAAGTCTTTCATAAACTGCAAAGGGTGATAGGAGACGAATCACATGCTCAGTTGTTTCTTTCTTTCTTCACCACTGCACGCATGCGAGCGTGCTGTATTGCTTCAGTCGTGCCCGACTCTGTGTGACCCGATGGACGGTAGCCCAGCAGCTCCTCTGTCCATGGTAGGAGGACACAGGCAAGAATACTGGAGTGGATGGCCGTGGCTTCCTCCAGGATATCTTCCTGACCCAGGGCTTGAACCCGTCTCTCTTACCTCTAACCTGCATTGGGCTGTCTACCACTAGCACCATCAGGGAAGGCTTTCTTCACCACTGGATAAGATAGTAGTATGCCCACCTCTGGGTGTATTACAGCTCTGCACCGGCTGTTGCTTTTAAAGCTGCACAGGTGACCCTCGTGTGATTTAAGATCTTAAGGTGATCCTTGGGGGGAGAGATTGTAACCACTGAGCTCTGAGTGCCACTGGGGCCGCCGCCTTTACCTTACTGCGTGATGCCTTGTGCACCCATGTAGTCACTAAGCGCCACGTGTGTGCTATGGAGGGGATGGGTGTCAAGAGATGAATCTGACTGGCGCCTGCCCTAATGAACCTCACAGTAGGACATGGAGAAAGGGAGCAATCGGGTGTTCTCATGATGATATACGGGTTATGATAGCAGTGTATCTGAGGTCATAGTAATATCTTTGGGATTAGGGAAGGCCTTAAAAATAAGGTGCTGCTTGAGCTGAGCATGATGAGTCATTGTCCAGTGGAAGGAGCTGGGCAAGAGTAAACCCCAGAGAGAAGCTTAAAGACTCAAGGTACGGAGGAGGAAATAGCATGTCTTACTGAAGTGAAACCTGAGTTTCCCAACAAACTACAGACTGATGGGGTCGCCTTTCTTTTAAGAACCAAAGAAAATGATATACATCCCCCTCCACTCAATGTAAACAGAAAGAGTCTAGTGGTCTATCTCAGAAATCTTTTCAAATAAGAGTGTGCATGGATGTATCCAGAATGTGACCACTTCTCACCATCTTTACTGACATTAGCTTCCCCACCTTCACTCACCTAGTAGCTTTCAAGCCACCATCGGCTCTTCTGTGAATCATTGCATTGTCTCCTTACCTGGTCTCCCCGCTTTCACTCTTATCCAGTCCATTCCCAACATTAGTCAGATCCTTTAAAACCTAAGTCAGATTATATCACTTTGCTGAAAATTTTTCTATGTTCTTTTTTTTTTGCTTCAAAGCAAAAGTCAAAATCCTCGAAGTGGTCTTCAGGGTCTTACCACGCTCTCCCCTTGTTAGGCCCCCAACTGCTTCCCCTCCTCCACCCATTCTTCACCCTGCCTTGGCTACTCTGATCTCCAGTCTGTCACCTGCCCCCAGACATGAGCACTTGCTCCCTTCGTCTTTTTTAAAAATACTTATATTTAGTATTTGGCTGTACTGCATCTCAGTTGTCTTAGTTGTGGCACGTGGGGTCTTTGGTTGCAGCATGTAAACACTGAGCTGCAGCATGTGGGACCCAGTTCCCTGATTAGTGATTGAACCTGGGCCCCCTGCGTTGGGAGCACAGCGTCTTAGCTGCTGGACCACCAGGGAAGTCCCTAGTTCCCTTGGTCTTCACCTCCTTATTCTCCACCCTTGGTGCCATTGCCTCTGTTTATTCAAGCGGCATAATAAAGTCTCTCTAAACAAAAGGGGTTCTCCTCTTAAGAGCACTGCTACCTCCTGCTGCAGTGGAAACCGAGAAGGAAGTACAGTGACGTTTGCAGCTGGAGAGATAAGTAGGATCAGATTGTGGAGGAACTTGAAAGCCCTGATAAGAAATGTAGATTTTATCCAAACGTTGTAAAGCTTTAACTTAAAGAATGGCATGATCAGGATTGCATTTTAATACATTCACTTTGTCAGTGGTATGAAGAATAGGGGCTTCCCTGGTAGCTCAGCTAGCAAAGAATCCACCTGCAATGCAGGGGACCTCTGTTTGACTCCTGGGCGGGGAAGATGCCCTGGAAAAGGAATAGGCTACCCACTCCAGTATTTTGGGGCTTTCCTGGTGCTCAGTCGATAAAGAATCCACCTGCAATGTGGGAGACCTGTGTCTGATCCCTGGGTTGGGAAGATCCCATGCAGGAGGGCATGGCAACTCCCTCCAGTATTCTTGCCTGCAGAATCCCCATGGACAGAGGAGCGGGGAGGGCTAAGTTCATGGGGTCGCAAAGAGTCAGAACCAACTAAGCACAGCACACATGGAGAGTAGATTCAAGGATGGTGTGTGGGCAAGAGAAGAGGCTGAGATCATTTTTATTCTTTTATCCTGAGGAAACCCCCTCCAAGGGCAGGATATTTGGGGGTCTCTATAGGCTCTCTGGAGAAGCAAATGGCAACCCACTTCAGTATCCTTGCCTGGGAAAACCCATGGAAGGAGGAGCCTGGAGGGCTGCAGTCCCTGGTATTGCAAAGAGTTGGGCACGAATGAGCAACTAACACACATAGGCTCTCTGGTCTCCCCCATTCCCTTTAGACTTTTCTAATGCAGACGTTCCAGTCAATTAGCTTCATTAACTAGTGAAAGTAAGGCAGACCCAGATTATTTCCACCACTCTGCAGGGAGAGTGAAGGGGCGGCCCCACCCACCAACTCTGGTTATTCTGGTGACAGCCTAGGGAAACCTAAGTGCCCCCCCATCCTCCGCCCAAACCGAGAAAATTAGTTGCAGGTGCTGACTGAGCCAAATTCTAGCCAATGGACGGCTGTTCCTGCGTTCCGCCACCCCCACCCACCCGAGAACCTGATTTCCTGAATCTGGACTAGGGATTTCTGGTTCCAGGCTAACTGCGTGGGTGCTGGGCAGAGGAATGCAGAAGTCTAGGTAAGAGTTGATGAAAACCTACTTTTAGATGGTAGTGGTAAGGTAAGCGAGGAGGGTGTAAGTACTACAGGTGAAATTAAGAGGTGAGATTAATAGAGCTGATCACAATGAGACGTTAGATGTGAAGGAAATGAAGGCATCTGGGATGGGCATAGCCTTTTTGGCTTGGGTTTGTAGGTAGATGGTGGTTTGATCCCCATAGAATAAAAATACTAAGGGAATACTAAGCTTGGGGATTGGACAGATATTAAGTTTTGGGCATGTTAACTTGGAGATACCTTGGAGGACATTCAGGGTAAATTATCTAGTAGACAGGAATTGGAGCTCAGGAGAAAGGTCTGGGCTCTTTTATATTAGATTAGGGGATCATTTTAGATCAAGGAGACTAAGGGGATCATTTTAGATCAAGGAGACTAAGGTCGTGCCAAGTCACAAAGCCAACACGAGTTAACAACGGGATCAGAGTCAAGCACTCTGATCCCAGAATCAGGGCTTTGAATGGCTGTGCTCTGACAGATTCCTTTCCTCCTCCTCGCTCTCTACCCCCACCTTCAAGGACAGGACTTCTGAAGCTTGTGACATCACTCTCTAAACAAGCTTCTTAAGAAGATCTAAATATAGAGTTTCTTAGCCCTGACTTTCTGTCTGATCCTGTAAAGCTTTCCTTTCGTTCATGCCAAGTGTCATTGTGTGACCCGATAGGGGCGCTAACTAACTCGATCCTGGTAATAATTTTGTAATGCATGTGTATCCCAGCAACACACTGTGTACCTTGAAGCTTATACTTCCCTGTATGTCAGTTGTATCTCAGGAAACCTGGGAATAAGGTATCTTGAAATAGTCCTTACTCCTTATTTTAAGAAATTCTGTTCACTTCTCAATCCATTCAACTCACAATTCTGATTTCTGCCCACAAACTCAGTTTAGTCAAGGCACGGATGCCTTCCTCATCATCAAACCCAGGGGGTATTTAAAAAAAAAATTTGTGTTTTTTTTTAGTTTTGGTTGCACTGGGTCTTCATTGCTGCTTGAGGGCTTTCTTTAGTTGAGGTGAGCAGGGCCTGCTCTTCATTGAGGTGCACAGGCTTCTCATTGCAGTGGCTTCTCTTGCTGTGAAGCTCAGGCTCTAAGCATGCTGGCTTCGGTAGTTGCAGCTCATGGGCTTTGGAGTGAAGGGCAGTAGTTTCAGCGGTATGTGGGCTTAGTTTCTCCATGGTACGTGGAATCTTCCTGGACCAGGGATCAAACCTGTGTCCCCTCCTCTGGCAGGTGGATTCTTATCCACTGTACCAGCAAGGAAGTCCTCAAAGGACATTTTTTGTGCTCATTTTTTTAAACTTTCTATAGCATCCTTTCCTGTGTGTGTGTGCGTGTGGTGAATATGTGTATGTGTTGAGAGTAAGAGAGTCATGACAAAAACTTTAGAAAACCAAGAAAGAATAACCAGTCCTAATTATATCACACTCAAACACCTTATTCATAGGCCAGCATGAATGTAACACACGTAATTAAAATATACTCCAAATCCTGAAAATTTGGTTGTGCTAAAAGTATTCCTTTCAGTTCAAGGCTGTCATTTTGATAAAAAAAAAAGCTGAAATAGCCCATTTTACGTGGCTTTCTATACCACCTGTTTACCCTCTTGTCCTAGAAATCATCTAAAACCAACAGGTAACATTTTTTTTTTAAAGCCTCTCAGACTCTATCTTCTGTGAAGTAGGACACAGATAATCTGCAGCCAATTCACTGGAAAAGACTCTGATGCTGGGAAAGATTGAGGGCAGAAGGAGAAGAGGGCATCAGAGGATGAGATGGCTGGATGGCATCACTGATGCAATGAACATGAACTTGGGCACACTCCAGGAGATGGTGAGGGACAGGGAGGCCTGGCGTGCTGCAGTCCATGTGGTTGCAGAGTCAGACAAGACTGGATGACTGAAGAACAACAACAATCTGCAGACCCTGACGTATGTGAAATGACTGCTAAAACTAACTGAGATTGGTTAGAATCTCTCTAGCATAAAGTCCAGAGGTATACTGAGATGGCCTGGCAATGGTGGGTTGCAGAAGGAATTTGCAAAAACACATTTTTTTTTGGAGGGAAGTGCTTTGTCATGTAGTAAAAAAGCTGCTTGGCTGTTTGCTGTAGTAAGTGTAGAAATCTGGTGTCAGGGCTGGCAAGCAAAATGCTTCTAAACTTTGACTTTGAAAAGCAGGTAATTGAAACAGGAAGAAGCAGTTAAGGTACACAAAGAATGCAATGGAAGCATCGTATTTGCAGGAAGCAGTCAGATTTCTGTAGAAGCAACAGAAGGTTCTCTGGATTGAAACACCTGCAAGCTACTCTGATCCATCCTCTTTCCTCACAGGAACTTTCTTAAATGCCTAGTCCAGAAAGTTCAACCCACTTAAAAGATGTAAGATGGTATGATAGTAACCCAGAGACAGTTTAAGAAAAATCTGTGAAAAAGAAGAATAAAGTTACCAACAAAGAACACTCGCCAGCAAAAAGCTGCCACAGAGCAGGTGAAAAATGTGAACCTTCAGCCAAAACTTTAAAGACAAAGAAACATCACCTCTATGAATAAGAAGAGAGCAGCAGATATAATAACTCCAGAGCAAGATGGCAAGACATCTGTCAAAGACAAAAAAAAAATTACAGAAAAAATATTAAAGGTAGAGAAATGGGAACAGAACTGATAAATCTAGTATTATTCTCAAAGACTATGAATGTATAGTTGGAAAACATGAGAAGAGTGTGCGTGGTAGTCACTCGACAAATGTTTGGTCAGTGAATGAATGAGTGATGGGGGAAGGGAGATGTTACTGCATTCCTTTGTATATCTTTAATAAAGAATTTATTTTTTAAATAAAAATGAAACAAAAGAGTGAATGATAGAAGGGCATCTGATTTATTCTTATTTTTTTTTCCAATTTAAAATGTATAGGACTCTATCTCCATCTCCCTGACAGTGTTTTGATTAGATGAGGACTGGAAACATGTAGTTTTCATGGGGCCTCCTCTCAGCCATCTGAGCCCAGTGTGTCTGACTCTTTGTGACCTCATAGACTGTAGCCCACCAGGCTCCTCTGTCCATGGGATTTTCCAGGCAAGAATACTGGAGTGGGTGCCATTTCTTCCTCCAGGGATCTTCCCGACCCAGGGCTGGAACCTGTGACCCCTGCATGTCTTGTCCTGGCAGACAGATTCTTTACCACCCTGAGCCATCTGGGAAGAGCTTCCTCTGTATTTCCCGAAATGAGGACAGAGTTTCTGATCCTTTTTCTCAATCTCAAAAAAGAGCCACCTGGGTGATTTCAATCTGATCTGCCCTTTGGAAGGGGCTGACTTGCCACAGTCTCCTCTGTCTGCCCTCAAATGATGCCAGGCTTGGAGACGCTGCTGGCTCCCGCTTGCCCACTTTCAGCTGCTTCCATGGGCCAACCCAACAAGTATTCACTGAGCTACAGGTGAGTATCATGAATGTAAGAGATACAAAGGGAAGCAAGGTGGTGTCTCTTATAATCTAGTCACGATAATCATAGGGGCCTCCAAAAGTGTTAACCTAAGGATTTTTGTCTAATTTGTATTATTTTGCTAGAGCTGCTGTCATAAATCGCCACAAACCTGGTGATTTAAAACAGAAATTCACTGTCTCACAATTCTGGTGTCCAGAGTCAGAAATCAAGATGTTGGCCTGGCTGTGCTCCCTCTGAAGGTTGCAGGAGAGGACCCTTCCTCGCCTCTTCTGCCTCCTGGCTGCTCCGAGCTCCCCAGGCTTGTGGCATTGCCCCTCTGGTCTCTGCCTCTGTCTTTGCATGGTCCTCTTCTTTGTGTCCATATCTTTTCCTCTTCTTTCTGTGTCAGATCACCTTCTGCCTTTTTCTTTTATAAGGAGACTTGTCATTGGATTTATGTCCCACCCAGATGACCCAAGTGACGCAGTGGTGAAGAATGCATCTGCCAGTGCAGGAGACACTAGAGACATGGATTCGATCCCTGATTGGGAAGATTCCCCTGGGGTGGGAAATGGCAGCCCACTCCAGTATTCTTGCCTGGAGAATCCCACGGGCAGAGGAGCCTGGCGGGCTACAGTCCGTGGGATCACAAAAGATTGGATGCAATTGAGCGTGTGTGTGCCTCCGCACGCATGGTCCAGGATGATCCCAAGTTCCTCAAAATTCATTACATCTGCAAGACCCCTCTTCTGAATGACATTCTATTCACAGATTCCACGGTGTTTTCCTATCTTCCTTCAGCATCTTTTAGTCCTCTCTGTTTGTATTATATAGGCTGACTTTGGATCAGATGAAACCCCGGTTACCAGCTACCTGTATGACCTTTGATCATGTTACTAACTTCTACTGGAATTCTCTATCCAAACAGGAAGTGTAAATATGCTTTTGACAGGATTGTTATAAAGAGTAAGTGGGGCATGGAGATGGTAAAGCTATTAGCCTGGCTCAGTAAATACAGAAAGAGATGATTTCCCTGTGGTTAGCATCTGTGACAGGAAGGGCCGGAAGGACATCAGCTTTTCAATGTGTTGTTTTACAAGGCGGCATTTGCTCTCTCCTTTATTGCTTTCTGAATTCTCCCAGTGCCCAGGGAAGCGCTGCAGACTTGCTCCAACGTCAAGACATGGGCTTTGCTTGCAAAGTCTTGCAGCGAGCTGGCAACTCACTATTTTAAGTTTTAGGACACTGGCAGGAGGTCTGAGCTATGTTAATTTCAGAACACTCTGACAGGTTTATCTTCAGATTTCTTTCTTCTTTTTGTTTAAACAGAGATTGGAGCCTACTCAAAGAGGCAAGGCAGCTGTGCAGGGAAGTATCTTGTTTAACATCTGTCTGTCATTTAACACCACTTAATAGCCCATAGGAGGAAGGAGAGGCTGCCAGAGAGCTAAATTTAAGTTGCAGGGGTCTAAGCGGCATTTGAAGAAGAGGAGAGATAACAGCTTCCTGTCGGGGAAAGACTACCAAAAAAGAAACTTTAATTTAGCCTTCTTATGCTTCTGGTGAGAATAATTTACCTCCTCCAAAGTCCAGGGAATATTATTTGTAGTTAGTTAAGATGTTTTAAATCCTTGTATGTCTTTTCTTCAAAGTAAGTAACTTTTCTTTTAAAACACCAAGGAGTGTTCAACACCTGTGTGTCTGAACTCTATATTGTTTCTTGTGTTAGGTTTATTCACCTAAGATAATCTCTTGGTTACAACTCACAGTGGAAAAACATGTATGTTATCTTCATTTTACAGACAGGTAGGTGGAGCTCTGGAGGAAATGATTGTCCTTGTTGTGGGGGAAATACGTGGCGCTAGAATTAAAATCTGGCATCTTGATTCAAGTCCTGATACTCAAAACATCATAAACTGTTTGCTAAGTGGCTCAAGACAGGTTCAGGCAGAACACTGTTGTTCAGTTCCTAAGTTATCTCCGGCTCTTTGCAACCCCATGGACACAGTACACCAGGCTTTCCTGTCCACTATCTCCCAGAGTTTGCTCCAACTCATGTCCTTTGAGTTGGTGATACCATCCAACCATATCATGCTCTATCAGCCCTTTCACCTCCTGCCTTCAATCTTTCCTAGCATCAGAGTCTTTTCCAATGAATCAGCTCTTCATATCAGGTAGCCAAAGTATTGGAGTTCAGCTTCAGCATCAGTCCTTCCAATGCACTTTCAGGACTGATTTCCTTTAAGATTCACTGGTTGGATCTCCTTGCTATCCAAGGTGCTTCTCCAGCACCACGGTTTGAAGATGGACTGTATTAAACAGACATTTCCCAGCACACATCTCAGCACTTGCTGCTTTATTCTGCCTTTCCTAACCTACGAATCAGTAAACAGTCTAGACCCTTTCTGAAACTTTATTTTGGGACTTGCAAAATGTTACTTAGATTATATACCATCTCTTGCAGGTATATACCATCTCTTGCAGGTATAAACGATGCAGAAGCAATAGCAGGTCTCTGAGCCTTTGAGTGGCAGCCTGTCATGACAATCAAATTAGAATGGGAGACAAATTATACCCTTTCTTCTGACACAGTTTTTAAAACCACCGTGTGAAACTTCACGTGCAATGTTATTTCCAAGCACTTGCTTTCTGAGTATACTTGTCATTCTCTGTCAATGCCTGTGTTACCGTCTTATTGGAATGACCTTGTATATTGTATTTAAAATACTATTCAGATATTTTTAATTATAATGGCCTTTCAGGAGACTTGTATCTGGCAGCCTCCTATTGTTCTTTGTTTTGAAGCTCAATATGCATTCAGGGCTTTTTTTTTTTTTGTCCTACTTTACCAAAGACACTCACAGTTGGTTCTTGGCAAATACCACAGATGGGGTCAGGCTGTAATTGAACTTTCATAAATCATCCTCCACCACGTGCAACCAAATTCCTGCAATCTTTTCTTCCCTCAGAGACATTTTCAAGCCACTGAGGGATGAGATAAAGAGACAGGTTTACCTCCCTTGGTAATGTTTTACTTTTCATTCCTTTATCAACTCAGGGTTTGGGTTTTGTGGCTAATGCAAATAAGCTGTTTTCAAGTCAGCTGCTGAGGAAATAGAATGAGTTGTGAAAATTGTATGTGTCCTCAGATATTCATGATAGTAAAGCAGAGGATATACAGGATATATAACATACATATTTGTTAATCAACTTACTATGCAAGTCTTGATGTTTACAAGTCATGTCTCAATTAGAAGACAGGTATCTGCATACATAGGGCTTCCCTGGGGCTCAGTGGTAAAGAATCTGTCTGCCAATGCAGGAGGTGCAGGATCTTCCTGGGTCAGGAAGACCCCTTGGAGAAGGAAATGGCAACCCACTCCAGTATTTTTGCCTGGGAAATCCCATGGACAGAGGAGCCTGGACCATAGCCCATGAGGCTCCTCTGTCCATGGGGGTTGCAAAGAGTCAGACATGACTTAACAACTAAACAGCAACAAGTCTCCATACATATAAATACTTATTTATGTTCTTGTATTAGATGTCCCTGGATTTGTAATATACTCTAATGAACCCTAAGATGCCAACATCATTATTTTTTTCTTATTGTGGTAAAAAATATGAGAAGAATATATTTTTTTAACCCAATCAAGAATATTTGATTTATGGATGGTGAAAAAAGAGGGAACATAAACTTCCCTTTAGAACAGAGATATCCCTGACCTCTGGAATCTAATGCCTGATGATACGAGGTGGAGCTGAGTTAATCATAAGAGAAAGTGTACGATAAATGTAAGGCGCTTGAAACATCTTCAAACCATCCCCCAACCCCAGTGGAAAATTGTCTTCCATTAAACCTGTTTCTGGTGCCAAAAAGGTTGGGAATCACTACTTTAGAACATTATTAGGTGCTGAAAATATCTAACATCAACACAATGCACTAATGATGATGACTATACTTATACCTTCTTTTAAATCTGAACCTAGCTAAAATAGTATGTAGGCTTTTTTTAATGACCATGTTAGAAAGGTTACAGGACAAATATTCTTAAGACTATTTCAAAGACAATGCTGGAGAGTAGTGAGATTTTTGGTGACAGAGCTTCCTCTGGAAAGTTTTCACAATCACTGTGTTTTCAACTATCTTACACGCTAAAGCTAAGACATTGAGATTAATCACACAATTGCATAAGAAATACAGCAGAAATACAAAATCTGGACCATATCATGTTTTCTGGTATATCTTGTGATGAATAATTTGGAGC
Organism: Aepyceros melampus; assembly: GCA_006408695.1. NCBI lineage: Eukaryota > Metazoa > Chordata > Mammalia > Artiodactyla > Bovidae > Aepyceros > Aepyceros melampus. The sequence continues at coordinate 692,852 of SJXQ01000846.1, forward strand.
AGCCTAGGCTATAAAGAGAAATAACATGATGCAGGTGTACACAGACACAACTAATACAGTTGCTAGAATGTTGAAATACTCATGTAAATAGCAGCTGTGCTCTGACCCAGGCACCTCTTGACACTGACCTCCCCTACCATACACACAATCCAGCAGCCAAAGGGTTAAGACTGTCACTACTCAGGTTTAATTCAGTACTCAGGCTGTCTGACATTGTACAGGAGGCAGGAATCAAGACCATCCCCAAGGAAAAGAAATGCAAAAAGGCAAAATGGCTGTCTGAGAAGGCCTTACAAATAGCTGTGAAAAGAAGAAAAGGGAAAGGCAAAGGAAAAAAAGGAAAGATATACCCATCTGAGTGCAGAGTTCCAAAGAATAGCAAGGAGAGATAAGAAAGACTTCAGTGATCAATACAAAGGAATAGAGGAAAACAATAGAATGGGAAAGACTAGAGATCTCTTCAAGAAAATTAGAGACACCAAGGGAACATTTCATGCAAAGATGGGCTCAATAAAGGACAGAAATGACATGGACCTAACAGAAGCAGAAGATATTAAGAAGAGGTGGCAAGAATACACAGAAGAACTGTACAAAAAAGAGCTTCACGACCCAGATAACCATGATGGTGTGATCACTCATCTAGAGCCAGACATCCTGGAATGTGAAATCAAGTGGGCCTTAGGAAGCATCACTATGAACAAAGCTAGTTGAGCTTTGTTCCAGTTGGAATTCCAGTTGAGCTTTGTTCCAGTTTGGAATTCCAGTTGAGCTATTTCAAATCCTGAAAGATGATGCTGTGAAAGTGTACACTCAATATGCCAGCAAATTTGGGAAACTCAGCAGTGGCCACAGGACTGGGAAAGGTCAGTTTTCATTCCAATCCCAAAGAAAGGCAATGCCAAGGAATGCTCACACTACCGCACAATTGCACTCATCTCACATGCTAGTAAAGTAATGCTCAAAATTCTCCAAGCCAGGCTTCAGCAATACGTGAACCGTGAACTTCCAGATGTTCAAGCTGGTTTTAGAAAAGGCAAAGGAACCAGAGATCAAATTGCCAACATCGCTGGATCATGGAAAAAGCAAGAGAGTTCCAGAAAAACATCTACTTCTGCTTTATTGACTATGCCAAAGCCTTTTGCTGTGTGGATTACAACAAACTGTGGAAATTCTTAAAGAGATGGGAATACCAGACCACCTGACCTGCCTCCTGAGAAATCTGTATGCAGATCAGGAAGCAACAGTTAGAACTGAACATGGAACAACAGTCTGGTTCCAAACTGGGAAAGGAATATGTCAAGGCTGTATATTGTCACCCTGCTTATTTAAGTTATATGCAGAGTACATCATGAGAAATGCTGGACTGGATGAAGCCCAAGGTAGAATCAAGTTTGCCAGGAGAAATATGAATAACCTCAGATACACAGATGACACCACCCTTATGGTAGAAAGCGAAGAAGAACTAAAGAGCCTCTTGATGAAAGTGAAAGAGCAGAGTGAAAAACTTGGCTTAAAACTCAGCATTCAGAAAACCAAAATCATGATATCTGGTTCCATCACTTCATGACGATAGATGGGGAAACAATGGAAACAGTGAGAGACTTTATTTTGGGGGGCTCCAAAATCACTGCAGATGGTTACTATAGCCATGAAATTAAAAGACACTTGCTCCCTGGAAGAAAAGCTATGACCAACCTAGGCAGCATATTCAAAAGCAGAGACATTACTTTGCCAACAAAGGTCCATCTAGTCAAAGTTATGGTTTTTCCAGTAGTCATGTATGGATGTGAGAGTTGGGCTATAAACAGAGCTGAGGGCCAAAGAACTATGCTTCTGAACTGTGGTGTTGGAGAAGACTTTTGAGAGTCCCTTGGACTGCAAGGAGATCCAACCAGTCCATCCTGAAGGAGATCAGTCCTGAATATTCATTGGAAGTACTGATGCTGAAGCTGAAACTCCAATACTTTGGCCACCTTATGCAAAGAACTGACTCATTTGAAAATATCCTGATGATTTGGAAAGATTGAAGGCAGGAGGAGAAGGGAAGACAGGATGAGTTGGTTGGATGGCATCACTGACTCAATGGACATGGGTTTGAGTAAACTCTGGGATTTGGTGATGGACAGGGGGGCCTGGCATTCTGTAGTCCATGGGGTCACAAAGAATCAGATATGACTGAGCAACTGAACTGAACAGTCTGTCTGAGTAGTTCAAGAGTTTGAATGTTACCCGTGAATAAAGTTGTTTAATAAGTCATTTCAGTGCTAGTGGAGTTTCAGTGGTTGATATGATCTGTAACCACCTTAAAAAGAATCCTGATATGTCTTCTCTTCTCTGTGTTGCAGTTTGGTTTGCTATATCCTCATCTGAAGCTCTAAAAATGTCAATTTACCTACCTCTGTTCTTTAAACTTCCAACTTGCAAAGCTATTCCAGGGAGTCTGATACTTGGAAATCTGAATGAATACCTTAATAGAGCTGCTACAATACTCTTACTGAGACAGGAAAGGGAGAGAAATGAAATGGGGTCTATACATATGTTTTATAACAGTAATCTGAGGAAAGCAGAAATATTATCAGAAAAGACTTAGAAGATTTGGGTACATAGCTGCAAATTTTGTTGGTTATGATGAGCTGGCTTCAAACACATAGGAATAAAGGAGAGATTTTGATCTTCTCTGGAAGATAAACAATGGCAGTCTGTAAATTAAGTTAAATAAACCTCATGAGTTGTTTTTCTTTAAGTGAGAGAGGAACAGTAACAGAAGTTTGAAATAGCTATGAATAACCTTGCTTGTCTTTTTGCAGCAATGATGATACAAGGTTAAAGCAACATTTCACGTGGAAAGACCACTTTAAACTTTAGACATTATCTAAATGTCTCTAATGTCAAGATTAGTTCTTAGGGAAGGAGACTGAAGACCAAAATTTCAGAGGATATTATCTGTTTCAAAGGCTGTTCTGAAATGCTTAGGACAGGTTGAGCTCAACCTCAAGCTCAACCTCTGCCTTGCATGGAGTCAAATTGATTTTGTCCCCTTTATGACCTTAACTCTTCTGCATTCCTAATTCTCATGTTCCAAGGAAAACTTTCTTCTGGTGAGTAGTGGCCAGTCCGCGTCAACAAGATGCTGTACTGTTGGTTGACAGCCAGTGTGATTTTGCTTTCTTGCCAGGCCCTGTGTACTGATTCAACATGAAATGTACCACCGCCCACCCCATTACCTTTCCCACCCTACTCGAGTGGCTTCCCAGATCCCATTATTGAATGCTGTTAGTGAAATTCTGTGTTTTCTGATACAGTGACAGACCGAAGATCATAGCCTGAGTTTTCAGGCAATGACTGGACAGTATGATCTCATTTTTCCCTCTTGGTATGTTCTCCCTGTGAGCTTGGCTTTCAGAAACAATTCAGTTGTATCTTAGCCCAAGTGTCCAACCAAGTGGCTTGCCCTTTTCTATGCTACAGAGTCTCTCAGGGCAAATCGGGCTCTCAGCCTCCCACTTTCACATCTCATAGCAGCAGGCAGAACATGTTCTTTTTCACTACTTTTCCAGCCACCAACTGTTTTGCTCAGCAGGCAGCTATGTTACGGCTGGAAAAGATAACCATCCAACAGACCTAATATTTATTTAACTAACATCAACCTCTGGGGCTCACTTACAGAGTGAGCCTCAATCATACATTTTCTGTACATGCTTAAGCATGTCAAGGACTTGTGATTAGAAACGTTGATAGAGTGGGATTTATACTCATTCAGGCTCCTGAATGCCTTTGGGGCTCTCAGCTTATACTCAGGACACTCTTGAAATATGGAGAGGAAACAGCAGTGAGTGTTATAGTATAATTCAAAATATAAGCCAAGATCTATTTAGAGATGAATCCCGTTGGTCCAATTAACATTTTTTAATGCATTTAAGGAAAGTAGCCTTTCTATGGGGTCGCACAGAGTCGGACACGACTGAAGCGACTTAGCAGCAGCAGCAGCCTTTTATTAAAGCATCTAGGGATAGACTTAGGTGAAAAACAAGTGAATAAAATCAAATAAATTTTAATTTTTTTAAAAAAGGATAAACCATTAATTTACTATATTTTAGTCCATTATAGAGTCTAACATTTGAAAATATTTGGGCAGATTTTATTTTTATTGGCTTCCATGTTCTTAGTTTTTCTTCCCCAAGAGTCAACTTATTTCTTAACTAGACCAGGTCTCAGGATAATCCATATATCATTCCAATATAATTCATAACTCTTGCACTTTATGTACTACCCTGAACACTGAAGAAGATGACTATTTCCCTGCCACCACTTACCTGTCTTTTAAACTTGCCTCCACCTGTCCTCTGCCCCTTCTTCAATCCTCACTTCACATGCCACTATTTGACCTCTCTTTTGCATCTTTCTATTCTTATTGGTTGAAGTAAATATGTTCTAGAGAGCAGAAGCCATGTGACAAGTGTCATGACAATATTAATCACCTCTAAAATACGTGTGTTGATGGTATCAACAAATATGCTGAGTTTGCTTAGTTTAAAAGCAGAAGCAGTGGAGTTAGCTCTTGGAATATAATTGTCCCTTGATATCCAAAAGTGGGTGTTTCCAGGACCACCCAAGGCCACCAAACTCTGCAGGTGCTCAAATGTCCTGTAAAAAATAGCATAGTATTTGCATATAACCTATACAATCCTTCCATATATTTACTGGGCTTCCCTGGTGGCTCAGATAGGAATGAATCTGCCTGCAGTGCAAGAGACCTGGATTTGATCCCTGGGTAGGGAATATCTACTGGAGAAGGAAATGGCTACCCACTCTGGACAGAAGAGCCTGGCAGGCTACAGTCCATGGGGTCACAAAGAGTCAGACATGACTGAGCAACTAACACTTTTCACTTTAGCAATCCTTCCATATGCATATACCACCTCTATGTTACTTATAATATCTAAAAGAATGTAAATGCTGTGTAGATAGTTGTAAATACAATGTAAATGATGTGTTAATAGTTGCTGGTGCTTGGCCAATTCAAGTTATGCCTTCTGAAACATTCTGGAATTTTTTTTCCAAATGTTTTTGATCTGTGTTAGTTGAACCTCTGGTGTGGAAACTGCAGGTACAGGGGCCACTGGACTCATTCTTGGGATGCTAACTAGGACTACAGCTGCTGTGTTGGGAGATACCCAAGCCATATGGATCGGCCATGGGTAGACACTTTAATCTAATTCAGAGTGGTCAGCTGAACTTTTGGTCAGTAGTTCTATGAGGTGTCTTGGGTCTGCAGCTTACTGATGTGATTAGACAACTCCAGTCCCAGTAGCTGTGTAATTACCTACATGAGAGACTGTAAGAGAGAAACTTCCAGATGACCCTGGTCACCCTACAGAACCCTTTTCCAGATGGAAAATGTATCTCAATTTTTAACCAAATAAAGATGGTCTGAAGGTTGCAGTTTTGTTAAGACTCCTCATATTCCCTTTCAAGTAAATAAGAAGTCTTTTCAGACTCTTGGAGGCATCATCTCACCTATAATTGCCAGACAGAATATAGGATATAACATTTGGCAATACTTATATGAAATTAAAAGATGCTTACTCCTTGGAAGGAAAGTTATGACCAACCTAGATAGCATATTCAAAAGCAGAGACATTACTTTGCCAACAAAGGTCCATCTAGTCAAGGCTATGGTTTTTCCTGTGGTCATGTATGGATGTGAGAGTTGGACTGTGAAGAAAGCTGGGTGCTGAAGAATTGATGCTTTTGAACTGTGGTGTTGGAGAAGACTCTTGAGAGTCCCATGGACTACAAGGAGATCCAACCAGTCCATTCTAAAGGAGATCAGTCCTGGGTGTTCTTTGGAAGGAATGATGCTAAAGCTGAAACTCCAGTACTTTGGCCCCCTCATGTGAAGAGTTGACTCATTGAAAAGTGATGCTGGGAGAGATTGAGGGCAGGAGGAGAAGGGGACGACAGAGGATGAGATGGCTGGATGGCATCACCAACTCGATGGACATGAGTCTGAGTGAACTCCAGGAGTTGGTGATGGACAGGGAGGCCTGGCGTACTGCGATTCATGGGGTCGCAAGGAGTCGGACATGACTGAGTGACTGAACTGAACACTAAAACTTCATTTATTGTTTATCTGAAAATCTAATTTACTTAGACCTGTATTTTATTTGCTAAACTTGGCAACCTAGCATACCTTGAATCTCAACCCAATATTGAAAGAAGCTGGTTTCAAAGAGACTGTTTATCTTCCCTATCCATGCTTGAGTCCTTGAATCCTTGTTAGATCAATATGGGAAGTAAATTCCCTCGAGCAATCAAATCTTTTTATTAAAATCCTGTAAACCTTTCTCTAAGAACTTTAAGCAAACATTTATCCTCAACACTCCCTAGAGGACACTAATAGATGGAGAAATATACCATGTTCATGAATCAGAAGAATCAACATAGTGAAAATGAGTATACTACCCAAAGCAATCTACAGATTCAATGCAATTCCTATCAAGATACCAGCAGTGTTTTTCACAGAGCTAGAACAAATAATTTCACAATTTGTATGGAAACACAAAAAACCTCGAATAGCCAAAGCCATCTTGAGAAAGAAGAATGGAACTGGACGAATCAACCTGCCTGGCTTCAGGCTTTACTACAAAGCCACAGTCATCAAGACAGTATGGTACTGGCACAAAGACAGAAATATAGATCAATGGAACAAAATAGAAAGCCCAGAGATAAATCCACACACCTATGGACAGCTTATCTTCGACAAAGGAGGCAAGAATATACAGTGGATTAAAGACAATCTTTTTAACAAGTACATCTTGAGAAAGAAGAATGGAACTGGAGGAGTCAACCTGCCTGTCTTCAGGCTCTACTACAAAGCCACAGTCATCCAGACAGTATGGTACTGGCACAGAGACAGAAATATAGATCAATGGAACATAATAGAAAGCCCAGAGATAAATCCACACACCTATGGACAGCTTATCTTCGACAAAGGAGGCAAGAATATACAGTGGATTAAAGACAATCTTTTTAACAAGTGGTGCCAGGAAAACTGGTCAACCACTTGTAAAAGAATGAAATTAGATCACTTTCTAACACCATACACAAAAATAAACTGAAAATGGATTAAAGATCTAAACGTAAGACAAGAAACTATAAAACTCTTAGAGAAGAAAATAGGCAAAACACTTTCTGATATACTCCTTATTTTTGAAAAAACTTCTGAAGAAATTATATATTTATCTGTAGCTATGAATCAGAGACTCTTCCTACATTAGTTGAGGAGGTGGGAAAAGATTAAAATTGAGATTTACATTTACACTGTGTGAATATGAAGGTGAGGTAAAAATAAGCTTAAAGCAATTACCAGCAATTTGAATTGTGGATTAGTTGAAATGGGTGAAAGACAGTTTATTTTTGAAATACCAGGGTTGGAACTATTGAAATCTCTATGTCCATCTTGCTAAATATTTTATATAGGGACTAGGTAAAACGTAATATATCTTGAAATAACATAAGATCATCATATGGTCATAAACATGAAACATTTTAGTAAGTAAGTAAGTAAGTAAGGTCACTCAGTCGTGTCCGACTCTTTGTGACCCCATGGACTGCAGCCCACCAGGCTCCTCAGTCCATGAGATTCTCCAAGCAAGAATACTGGAGTGGGTTGCCATTTCCTTAGTGGATATATATTAAAGTACAGAAACTAAATTTTCTGAAAAATTGAAAGTTGGAAAACAAGCATTATTTGTGTCTATGGGAGAGAATGGTGTATGACATTGTTAGCTCTTCCCCTTCTCCTCAATACTTAACCAATGACAAGGCTTATTGAAATAAGCTTTTCTATTTTGAAAGATTAAACTCTGTCCTGCTAATTTTCTCCACACCTAACACAATTCCCTGTTTCTAAGACATATTTAATATTTATATATACCGTATATATAAATCCTATGTTTCCCTTCCAGATATACTCTCTGCTCTTCACCACCCTCTCTATGTCAAAAGGCTTATCTGCTGCTGCTGCTGCTGCTAAGTCACTTCAGTCGTGTCCGACTCCGTGCGACCCCAGAGACGGCAGCCCACTAGGCTCCCCCATCCCTGGGATTCTCCGGCAAGAACACTGGAGTGGGTTGCCATTTCATTCTCCAATGCATGAAAGTGAGAAGTGAAAGTGAAGTCGCTCAGCGTGTCCGACTCTTCGCGAAACCATGGACTGCAGCCTACAAGGCTCCTCTGTCCATGGGATTTTCCAGGCAAGAGTACTGGAGTGGGGTGCCATTGCCTTCTCCGAAAGGCTTAGCTCGTTGATATTAATTATTACATTTGTGTCCTTTGTGCTCTGGATCAACAGGAACTCATGGCAGGATATTAGAGGGTGAGGTCAGCATATTTATTTGACTGTCTGCTTCTTTCCTGGCTCATCAGTAGAGAACTGTTCCTCACTGGAAGGTGACAGACATCTCAAGGCAAAAATAAAACAAAAACAGAACTCTCTTTTTCAGCATTCAATAACTATCTCCAGGGAGTGGTATTTTGTTTTTTGGTTTTGCTACATCCTGCCACATATTTCTACACTGGTACTTGTAACATTGTTCTGATTTGAATGTGCACACGATTTATATTGGGTCTTTGGTGGATAACCCAATAATCATATTTATAAGGCTGAATGCTTTATAAAAGTTAATATCCTACAAAGAAGTACCATATAAATATTAGCTAAATATAGATTATCTGTTAATGTAACTTTTCTAGTTGATTTTCTCTTCTTTCCTTTTAATCTTATGTGGTACATAAAACAAAAAGATAGGAGAGAGCTCATGGTATTTCTTTTCCCTTTAGACTTGTAAGGAAGTTATCAAACTATAAAATAAAATAAACACAATTTTTTTTTTTACTATTTCCTCCTCACAGTCGTTAAATCTTCTAAAGGCAGACAAGGTTAAAGAGCAGAAATTTCTTCACAGGTCACTGCATTTAAATTATAATTTCAACAAGGAACCTACCTTTTTAAAATAGTCTCTTAAATGCTCTTCAAATTCTCTTGGACTGCAATCTGTACTATTGTGTTTATAATTTAATAGTCCTCAGTCTAATCTGTTACAATGTGGCTTTCTATTCTGTGGTAGAGTAAGATAAACTGTGAAGCTGCTCCCAGTATGCTGCATACCCAAGGGATATGTGGATCGTATAACAGCAACATGTTTTTAAAGACTGAAAACATTAGTGAGATAACGATTATTCTTTTGGCTTTCTTCTTACTCTTATTTTCCTTCTTTGGCAATGATATTAGGAAACTATTACCATACACAATTGCTATCATTCACTTGTTTTTTTCCCATGCTCCACAGCAACTGAACAGTATCTGCATCTATTAGATACCAGGAAAACTCTGATCCTTCCAGAGTGAGTGGTAAGAGGCAGTAGGAGCAATGCTCATTAGTAGCTTCGTTCCAACAGAGAAACATAGTCAGTGCTCGGCATTTCACCTTAACAAGCTTCTTTCAAACATTCCTATCTCAGTCCTAACTCCCCAGATTTCCAAGCTTAGATCTAGTTTATGTCTACGGACATCAAGTAATTATAAATATGAACAACTGTACTTTCAAAAGTGTTCTGATTTGTGCAATAAATTATATGATCAAAATAATTATACAATCATATTTCTTGCATTTTCAGACAAAAGTTACAACTGCCAGATCTAGCAAATTATATATGCCATAAAATAGCTGGCAGATATCTGTAATTTAAAAAATCCATTGTTAATCTAAATTCAAAGTTCACAAGGTACAATGTATTACACAGTTAACTTTACCAAAGGGAAACTGAAACACTGAAGGGAACAGAAGTTTACAGACTTTCTACTAGAGTTTAGTGAATAAGACTGCAAAGTTAAATTTTTAAAAAGAAAAAAGGAAATTCAGAATTTCCTTAGAATATTTAAGTTTTTAAAATATTAAATTAGCACATGTACATGATAAAATATAAACATTTTTAACAAAGGATAAATGCTAAGCTAAATTTATTTTATCACCACATTAAATTTCCCCAGAGGGAGACATAATTTAATTACCTCTTGAGTGCCTTCAAACATCTTTATAAACACTTTGATTTTTCATACACATAAAAAAGTATATACTTTAAATATTGTAAAGATGTGAGAAAGGGAAATAGAAGGATAAGGAGAAAGAGATAATTGTCATATTGTGGACATTTGTCATCTCTCAATTTATCTGCTTATTGTGGACATTTGTCATCTCTCAATTTATCTGCTTATTGTGGACATTTGTCATCTCTCAATTTATCTGCTTATGTACATAAACTTCATTGTATACAAATTTTATCATCCCATAAACACAATCACAGAAAACTAACCAACCTAATCACATGGACCACAGCTTTGTCTAAGTCAGTGAAAATAAGCCATATCATGTAGGGCCACCCAAGATGGACGGCTCATGGTGGAGAGTTCTGACCAAATGTGGTCCACTGGAGAAGAGAATGGCAAACCACTTCAGTATTCGTGCCTTGAGAACCCCATGGAAAATATGAAAAGACCAACAGGACACTGAAAGATGAATTCCCCTGGTTTGTAGGTGCCCAATATGCTACTGGAGATCAGTAAAAATAATACCAAAAAGATGGAAGAGACAGAGCCAAAGCAAAAACAATACATAGTTGTGGATGTGATGGTAATAGAAGCAAGGTCTGATGCTGTAAAGAGCAATTTGCATAGGAACCTGGAATATTAAGTCCAGGAAACAAGGCAAATTGGAAGTGGTCAAACAGGAGATGGCAAGAGTGAACACAGGATATTTTAGAAATCAGTGAAATAAAATGGACTGGAACGGGTGAATTTAACTCAGATGACCATTATATCTACTACTGTGGGCAAGAATGCCTTAGAAGAAATAGAGTAGACATCATGGTCAACAAGAGAGTCCAAAATGCAGTCTTGGATGCAATCTCAAAAATGACAGAATGATCTCTGTTCATTTCCAAGGCAAACCATTCAATATTATGGTAATCCAAGTCTATGCCTCAACCAGTAAGGCTTAAGAAGCTGAAGTTGAATGGTTTTATGAAGATCTACAAGACCTTTTAGAACTAACACCCCCAAAAGATGTTCCTTTTCATTAGAGGGGACTGGAATGCAAAAGTAGGAAGTCAAGAAACACCGGAGTAATAGGCAAATCTGGCCTTGGAGTATGGAATGAAGCAGGGCAAAGACTAATAGAGTTTTGCCAAGAGAATGCACTGGTCATAGCAAACATGTTTTCCAGCAGCACAAGAGAAAACTCTACACATGGACATCACCAGATGGCCAAACCAAAATGAGATTGATTATATTCTTTGCAGCCAAAGATGGAGAAGTACTATACAGTCAGCAAAAACTAGACCAGGAACTGACTGTGGCTCAGATCATCAACTCCTTACTGCCAAAACCAGATTGAAATTGAAGAAAGTGGGAAAAACCACTAGACCATTCAGGTATGACCTATATCAAATCCTTTACTATTATACAGTGGGAGTGAGAAATAGATTTAAGGGTCTAGATCTGATAGACAGAGTGCCTGATGAACTATGGATGGAGGTTCATGACATTGTACAGGAGACAGGGGTCAAGACCATCCCCAAGAAAAAGAAAGGCAAAAAGCAAAATGGCTGTCTGAGGAGGCCTTACAAATAGCTGTGAAAATAAGAGAAGTGAAAAGCAAAGGAGAAAAGGAAAGATATAAGCATCTGAATGCAGAGTTCCAAAGAATAGCAAGAAGAGATAAGAAAGCCTTCCTCAGTATTCAGTGCAAAGAGGAACATTTCATGCAAAGATGGGCTTAATAAAGGACAGAAATTGTATGGACTTAATGAGCAGAAGATATTAAGAGGAGGTGGCAACAATACACAGAAGAACTGTACAAAAAAGATCTTCATGACCCAGATAATCATGATGGTGTGATCACTCACCTAGAGCCAGGCATACTGGAATGTGAAGTCAAGTGGGCCTTAGAAAGCGTCATTATGAACAAAGCTAGTGGAGGTGATGGAATTCCAGCTGAACTATTTCAAATAATCCTGATAGATGATGCTGTGAAAGTGCAACACTCAATATGCCAACAGATTTGGAAAACTCAGCAGTGGCCACAGGACTGGAAAAGGTCAGTTTTCATTCCAATCTCAAAGAAAGGCAATGCCAAAGAATGTCAAACTACCACACAATTGCACTCATCTCACACACTAGTTAAGTAACCCTCAAAATTCTCCAAGCCAGCCTTCAGCAACATGTGAGCCGTGAACTTCCAGATGTTCAAGATGGTTTTAGAAAAGCGAGAGGAACCAGAGATCAAATTGCCAACATTCACTGGATCATTGAAAAAGCAAAAGAGTTCCAATAAAACATGTACTTCTGCTTTATTCACTATGCCAAAATCTTTGATTGTGTGGATCACAATAAACTATGGAAAATTCTGAAAGAGATGGGAAATACCAGACTACCTGATCTGCCTCTTGAGAAACCTATATGCAGGTCAGGAAGCAACAGTTAGAACTGGACATGGAACAACAGACTGGTTTCAAATAGGGAAAGAAGTACATCAAGGCTCATTGTCACCCTGCTTATTTAACTTATATGCAGAGAACATCATGTAAATGCTGGGCTGGATGCAGCACACGCAGAAGTCAAGATCACTGGGAGAAATATCAATAACCTCAGAAATGCAGATGACATCACTCTCATGGCAGAAAATGAAGAACTAAGAGCCTCTTGATGAAAGTGAAAGAGGGGAATGAACATTTGACTTAAAGCTCAACATTCAGAAAACTAAGACCATGGCATCCAGTCCCATCACTTAATGGGAAATAGATGGGGAAACAGTGGAAACAGTGTCAGACTTTATTTTTGGGGGCTCCAAAATCACCTCAAATATTGATTGCAGTCATGAAATTAAAAGACACTTGCTCCTTGTAAGAAAAGTTTTGAGTAACCTAGACAGCATATTAAAAAGTAGAGACATTACTTTGCCAACTACGGTCCATCTAGTCAAGGATATGGTTTTTCCAGTAGTTGTATGGATGTGATAGTTGGACCATAAAGAAAGCTGAGCGCTGAAGAATTGATGCTGCTGAACTATGGTGTTGGAGAAGACTCTTGAGAGTCCCTCGGACTGCAAGGAGACAAAACTAGACCATTTTAAAGAAATCAGTCCTGAGTGTTCATTGGAAGGACGATGTTGAACTGAAACTCCAATACTTTGGCCACCTGATGCTAAGGACTGACTCATTTGAAAAGATGCTGATTATGGGAAAGATTGAAGGTGGAAGGAGAAGGGGATGCCAGAGGATGAGATGATTGGATGGCATCACTGACTCAATGGACATGAATGTGAGTAAACTCTGGGATTTGGTGATGGTCAGGGAGGCCTGACCAGGTGCAGTACATGGGGTTGCAGAGTCAGACACAACTGAGAGACTGAGCTGAAATGAAACAGTTTTCTTACATTTTGGAAACAAATTGCATGTATATAGATCTACACTCTGAAAAAAGAAAGTAGTCTATATACACGTACATGCTTCATTTGATCAGCACACTTTAGTCAGTTCCTTCTTCAAGGCTATTTAAATTGTTTCCAGTATTTTATTATCATGAATTTTTATTCAGTAAACAATTACATAAATCACTGTATTCATCCAAGGGTTTTTTACTAGAATAATTTCCTACTAGTAGGCTTACTAAATCAAAGGCTGTGTGCACTTTTAACTTAAAAAGTGTTGAATAACTAAAGAGATTATATTATTTTTTCCTCGTTTGCCTCCACACTATATATATATTCATTCTATATATTTTTGACCTTTTTCAAGCTCTGAGGTCAACGTAGTTTAACTTGTATTCATATTTGTATATGAGATGGATTATATATATTTGAAATATTTTAGAAAGGAAATTTGCCTTTTTCTGTGAGGATTGCCTTTTTATATCCACTTTTGCTTTTTTATCATGTTTTTTAATTTATAATATCTTATTTATATATTAGTAAAATCATTATTACAACTGTTGGATCCCAGTTTGACTATGATCATAGATTTCTAAACTTAGCAATTTTAGTTGATATATTGTCCAGTTCTATTTCTTTTATTTTCATATTATTTAATAAACCAACACATAATAAAATTATTTAAATGTTGTCTTATTCATTCTGCAAACTTATACATTTATTAATATTTTGACTCATATTTCTATTTTTAATCTATATGCATTCAGTTACTGATAAAATGTTAACAAGAAAACTTTTCTATATTTATCATGTTTTTTGACAAGTATGCAAACTTTTGGTTGGAAAAGAGCCTTTCTCTACTGACTTTAAATCCTTGTTTTGTTACATCATGAGAACAATTGGTTCAAAGTCTGTTTTTGAACTTTTTCTGTTATGTTGATCTATTTCTTCAGAATTAAGTAAATATTTTAATGATCATGTTTTATATTTATTATTTATTAATCTTATTTACTGAAGATTTCTTTGCTTTCCTGTGCATGTTATGCTGTAGTCTGCATTAAATATTTCCAAACAAACTTGCTTTCTCTTTACTTTTGAACCAGTTAGATTTGCTTGTAACAAATCATCCCAGAGTTAGTAGGGCTTAGTGTGATAATCAAATTTATGAGTTGGCAACATGAGCTGAGTTCAGCCAGGTGGTGCCTTTGCTCTCATCTGGGCTTACCAGGTGTCTGTATCATGAGTTGCCAAGTCACTCAATGTCCTGCTGGCTTAGAACAGTGTTATGGTTAATTTTATGTGTCAAAATGGTGAGACTATGCTGCCCAGCAGTTTGATCAAAGCACTAGTCTAAATGTTGCTGTAAAGCTAATTTTTAGATGTAATGAACATTTATAATCAGTTTGAGTAAGCAGATAAACATCCATAATCTGAATGGTACTCTTCCCATTAGCTGAAGTCCTTATAGGCAGACTGAAGTTGTCCAAAGAAAAAAGGACTTATTCTTTTAGACAAAAATAGAGAAAATTTACCTGAGTTCCCATGCCTTGTACTTAAAACCCCAATACTAATCCTTACCTGAACTTCAAGCCCATCAGTTTACCTTACAGATTTCAGAATTGTTTAACTCTTTATATTTTAGATTTCATGAATTTTTAATTTTATATGTTACAGGATTTTCTTAAGTTCCTTGATTTTGAGAGTGAAGATTGTCCAATCTATCAAGTTTTTAAAGACTCTTGAAATTTTCTATTTGCATATTTCTGGTTTATAATATAATCATATTATGACTATCTTCATATTTACTAATAACTTCCTCATTTTGTTGTCATTTTTTCAAATAATGTTTTCAAAAGTTTAAAATAGTGTATTTATAAGCTTTTTAAAAAATATATTTTACTAGTATATTCAAGACTAGAGATAAATCTAGTTTTATTTTACTTATACTGCATAAGGTCATACCAATAATTATTTTTATGTGTTATGAATTTTATAATTATTAAGTATTTTATGTGCTTTCATTTCTTCCTTGACCAAAATTTAGTTTACCAAGATGTGCTCCACAAACTGCCTCCTCCTCCATTTTCCCCTTCAGTAGGGTAAAGAAGGAGGATTGAGAGGAATTGTTTTCATCTACTTGGACATGACTTAGTGATTGAAAAATTACTGGTACAGAAATAAATTGCTGTTCAGTCACTAAACTGTGTCTGATTCTTTGGGTCCCCATGGACTGCGGCACACCAGGCTTCTCTTTCCTTCACTATATTCTGGAGTTTGCTCAAATTCATGTCCATTGAGTTGGTGATGCCATCTGACCATCTGATCCTCTGATGCCCTCTTCTTCTTTTGCCTTAAATCTTTCCCAGCATCAGGCTCTTTTCTGATGAGTTGACTCCTTACATCAGGTAACCAAAATATTAGAGATTCACCTTCAGCCTCAGTTCTTCCAATGAATATTCAGGGTTATTTCCATTTGATTTCCTTGCAGTCCAAGGGAAGTTTAAGAATCTTCTCCAGTGCTATGATTTTTTTTTTGTCTTTTTTTTTCTTTAATTAATTTTTATTTTTTAGTTTGTTTTGCTTTACAACACTGTATTCGTTTTGCTACACATCAACATGAATCAGCGATCAGTTCTTTAGTGCTCATCCTTCTTTATTGTCCAACTCTCATATTCATACATAACTACTAGAAAAACCATTTTGTACTTCAAGGTCAAACTTGCCTGTTACTCCTGGTATCTCTTGACTTTCTACTTTTGCGTTCCTGTCCCCTGTGATGAAAAATATATCTTTTTTGGCTGTAATTCTAGAAGGTCTTGTAGGTCTCCATAGAACTAGTCAACTTCAGCTTTTTGGCATCAGTATTTGGGACATAGATTGAATTACTGTGCTGTTGAATGGTTTGGATTGGAAACGAACTGAGATCATTCTATCATTTTTGAGACTGAACCCAAATACTGCATTTCAGACTGTTTTGTTGACTCTGAGGGCTACTCAATTATTTTCAGGAATTCTTGCCCACAGTAGTAGATATAATTATCATCTGAATTAAATTCTCCCATTCACATTCATTTTTGTTCATTGATTCCAAAGATGTCAATGTTCACCCTTGACATCACCTGTTTGACCATGTCCAATTCACAGAATTGGCACCCAGTCCCATCACTTCATGGCAAATTGATGGGGAAAGAGTTGGAACAGTGGATGACTTTATTTTTATGGGCTCCAAAATCACTGCAGATAGTGACTGCAGCTATGAAATTAAAAGATGCTTACTCCTTGGAAGAAAAGTTATGATCAACCTAGACAGCATCTTAAGAAGCAGAGACATTACTTTGCCAACAAAGGTCCATCTAGGCAAGGCAATGGTTTTTCCAGTAGTCATGTATGGATGTGACAGTTGGACTATAAAGAAAGCTGAGCACTGAAGGATTGATGCTTTTGAACTGTGGTGCTGGAGAAGACTCTTGAGAGTCCCTTGGACTGCAAGGAGATCTAACCAGTCCATCCTAAAGGAAATCAGACCTGAATATTCATTGGAAGGACTGATGCTGAAGCTGAAACTCCAATACTTTGACCACTTGATGTGAAGAGCTGACTTATTTGAAAAAACCCTGATTCTGGGAAAAGATTGAGGGGAGGAAGAGAAGGGGATGGCAGAGGATAAGATGGTTAGATGCATCACTGACTCAATGGACATGAGTTTGAGTGGACTCTGGGAGTTAGTGATGGACAGGGAGGCCTGGTGTGCTGTGGTTCATGGTATCGCAAAGAGTCAGACACAACTGAGCGACTGAACTAAACTGAATTGAGTGCACAGTAATAAATATATATAGTTATTTCTAGCTTGATAATATTCATCATTGTTTTCTTTTAAATGTTGTATAATCTAGTTGGGCAAGCACAGTTAGACAATATGTAAGTGGCTGAACAATTAGATTTTTTCTAGTTTAATAGTTACTTAACATATCAATTAGATTATCAATAATACATCTTTTTATATACCCTATATTTGAATTTATAACCTGAAATGAACTACAAATAATAATTAATATTGGCTACTGTTAAATGATTTTTGCTCATTTTACTTTTAACAGAAATTGATTCTTTGTTATGTTGAACTTATAGAAAATTTTAAGTTATATCACATTTGTTACTTTGAAGGACTTTGCAAGATATTAGTGGTCTAACCTGTTTTGGGTCATATATTACCATGGTATGTCTTCTCTATACTTTTCCTTTAGAATATAGTGTTATTTTATTTTATTTATTTTATTTGAAATTTATTGATTTTTCTTTTTTAGTTTGTTTTGCTTTACAATACTGTATTCGTTTTGCTATACATTGACATGAATCGGCCACGACTGTACATGAACTCCCAATCCCGACTCCCACCTCCCCCCTCCCGCCCCACACCTTCTCTCTGGATTATCCCCGTGCATCAGTCCTAAGCATCCGGCATCCTGCATCAAACCTAGACTGGCGATTTGTTTCACTTATAATATCATACATGTTACATTGCCACTCTGCCAACTCATCCCACCCTCTTCCTCTCCCACAGAGTTCAAAAGGCCGTTCTATACATCTGTGTCTCTTTTGCTGTCTTGCGTACAGGTTTATCATTACCATCATTCTAACTTCCATATATATGTGTAAGTATACTGTATTGGTGTTTTTCTTTCTGGCTTACTTCACTCTGTATAATCGGCTCCAGCGTCATCCACCTCATTACAACTGATTCAAATGTATTCTTTTTAATAGCTGAGTAATACTCCATTGTGTATATGTACCACAGCTTNACAGCCTTTTGGACTCTGTGGGAGAGGGAGAGGGTGGGATGGGTTGGCAGAGTGGCAGTGTAACATCTGTGATATCATAAGTGAAACGAATCGCCAGTCCAGGTTTGATGCAGGATGCAGGATGCTTCGGACTGATGCATGGGGATAATCCAGAGAGAGGGTGTGGGGCGGGAAGGGGGAGGTGGGGGTCGGGATTGAGAGTTTATGTACACTCGTGGCTGATTCATGTCGATGTGTAGCAAAACGAATACAGTATTGTAAAGCAAAACAAACTAAAAAAATAAAATTTAATTAAAAAAAAATACTCCCAAAACATATACAAAATATGTAACTCATTCCCACGAAACAGTCCAAAAGAAAACTAGAACTTGGGCTTTGGGGAAGTTGATTGCAAATAAAAACAAACTTTGAAAAAAGCAAGGCATTACTTGTTTTGATTTGTCTCTGAATGATACAGTGAAGGAAAAAGAAACCAAAGAACTGGAATGATTTTCAGTGACCAAAAAAGGCCTTAATATTCATGGAAAAATAATCCCAATACCATTTAATTGTTGGAATTAACTCTTAGTTTATAAAAGATTCTTTTCTAATTTGAATTTTGTAAGAACCAATATGATGTAGAAAAAGCAATAGATCATTTTTGAATCTTATAGACCTTAGCTCTGATTGGGATTCAGTACATTTTTATGTGGTTGAATAATTATTTCCATTTGCCCACAGAAAAACTGAGGTTCTGAGAAATTATGTTAACTGCTCACAGCCAGAATTAGATAATATGTGAAAAACCCAGGACTTTAACTTGGTATTCTCAGTCTTGATGAAGTGGCTGCATGGTACCATTATACCATGCAGCCTCTGAAAATTCTGTAACAAATGAAAATCATTTTTAAAAATAAGCAAATAGCATTGTAGATGAGCAAAATGCTGATTCATGTAGTATTATTGACACCTATTATGCTATGTGTCAAGCACTAAGTTATGTGGTTTTGCCACATTTTCTCACTTTCCAAGGACTATCAGCAACAATTTAGGTGGAATCTACATTTAAGTTTCAGAGCAGTTAAAGAAGCGCCAAGCTGTACATTTATTTAGTCATTCAGCACATGGTTACTGAGTACCAGTTAGGTATTAGCCACTGTGGTAAGGTTCTAAGAATGCATTCATGGCCCTGCTGTCTTTGACTTTAGAGCGTAGGAGTTGATGGACTAACACTGTTTATGCACTGCAACTGTGGCACCTTATCACTGCAGAGTTCCTTAAATGATCTATGTGGTTTTATTCAAACAAATCCTAACAAGCTCAGTCGCCTATTTTGCTCTTCTGCCACAGGTTGGAAATGGCAATAAGGAAGACCCTTTTCCAGCTCTAAGAAGCCGCAGCTGACAGTCTGGTGGTGGTGGGACACAGTGGACACATCAATTGCCTGTGAATGTGAAGTTATCTAATATATTGGCTAAACATCCATAAAACCCTGTACGTTATTGCAGTATAAGCCGTGAGACTGTCGCTGGGTTTTGATGTGTTAATTTTTAAAATTGGATTTGGTTGCGCTGGGTCTTTGTTGCTGCACTCAGGCTGGTTTTTTGTTGCAGTGTGCAGAGGCTACTCTCTAGTTGAGGTACGTGGGCTTCTCATTGCGGTGGCTTCTCTTGTTTCAGAGCACAGGCTCTAGACACGCAGGTTCAGCAGTTGTGTGGCTCACAAGCTTTGTGGCCCTGCAGCGCGTGGAATCTTCCCAGGCCAGGGATTGAACCCATGTCCTCTGCATTGGCAGGCAAATTCTTTACCACTGGACCACCAGGGAAGTCCTTGATGTATTCATTTAGTTGGTGTTTTTATCTATGACCCAGATATATATGCTCACTAAGCTACTACATAAAACAATGCACTTTAGAAAAATATATTGAAGTAATACATAATTAAAACAATTATCTGGAAAATCTTCCTATAAAGAATGTCTTGGTCTACAACGGTGTTAAACAAGATAGTATTTTAGGACACTAAAAATCAACTACATGTGTAAAGCAATGAAAGTCATCGATTTCTACTTTCATTTTAAGGCATGGATCATTCTGCAAATTTTATTGTTGATAACATCCTTGGCAACTTCTGCATTACATGCTAGTATAGGTTGAAAAATCTAAGAACAAATAAATCCAAAATAAATCCAAACAACATAGACTAAGTAGCCAGAAAAATCTTTAGTAGGCTAGAGGCTCTCCTGCAGGTTAGATTATACCCTAAGGCTCATTATTCAGAGATCTGCAGTTCTCCAACTTTTGTCTGCTTTTCTATATGTAAGAAATGGGACCTAAAAAAAATCTGCATGTAAATATAAACAAAATTTACCATGATGGCATTAGAGTCAGTATGAATATGGAGATACTACTTACTCTTTTTGCATTTTCGCTTGATCTCTTCCTTATTCAAAAATATATCTGTCAATAAAATGAGAAAACAAATTTTTAGAATTTATGAAATTATAATCCACAAATACCACCACAAAGCAATCACTGTTGTTTTGCAAGAGAATAAAGCATAAATTAGGATCATCTGGTTAGGTGCATTTGACAAATGCTTTTACTAAAACTCTATCTTGCTATATGGAGTTGATTACAAAAGGAGTTTCGTCTCCTTTGTTTTCATTTTTCTCTTTTCTGGAAACAGCATGTCAATTTTTGTTTGAGAAATCATCTTACTTTGTAGTTGAAGGAAACTAAAAACCCACCACCTGCCTAGTTCCTCCCCTCCTGGTAAGTAGGAAGGGACAAGTGACCTTGTTAATATAGTGAGACTTAATCCCAGAGTTTTTCTAGAATTATCAGGAAGGAAAGGTTTTGTTTCTATTGGTATTGCCAAGTTCTGAAGTAAGCTGTTTTGCTACATAGGGAGACACTGTATGAAAGTAAAATCAACCTGGTGCTGCTGCTGCTAAGTCGCTTCAGTCGTGTTCGACTCTGTGTGACCCCATAGACGGTAGTCCACCAGGCTCCCCCATCCCTGGGATTCTCTAGGCAAGAACACTGGAGTGGGTTGCCATTTCCTTCTCCAATGCATGAAAGTGAGAAGTGAAAGTCAAGTTGTTCAGTCGTGTCCGACTCTTAGCGACCCCATGGACTGCAGCCTACCAGGCTCCTCCATCCATGGGATTTTCCAGGCAAGAGTACTGGAGTGGGGTGCCATTGCCTTCTCCAAAAATCAGCCTAAAGGAAAGCAAATCAGAAGATGGAGAGTGTCCAGATAACACTATTTAGCACCTTGGTCAAGCCATACCTGAAGATGTTTTTCCCCTAAGACTCTTCAGTTTTGTTAATAAATTCCCTTTTTAAATGTTACACTGGAATTTTATCATTTAAAATCAAGCTAAATCCAGAAGTAAACAAAATATAAACCAGTGAGAGTGACATTATAGGAAAATCCATGATTCTGTTTTAAGAAAAGCATATTATTTGATCCTTTAATTGCAATTACTTTAATTAAACAATTTATTAACTATTTGTGCCACTGACTTCAGAGCACTGTGAGATGTCTGTGAGGAAGAGTCATTATTTGTCCTTTGCACATATTTAATTAAATTAAGGAGTTTGCTATACCTAAGAATGTCTTATGGCCTAGCATCATAGACAAGTATTTAGTCACCTCCATTCATGAGAAATTCCAGAAGAAAATACAACAGAATACTAAGCCTAATGGGTGATAATATGGAACTCAAAAGCAAGAAGTACTTGAATTAGTTGATTTAAGGCGGCCTACCCATGTGAGTGGGCTTCCCTGGTGGCTCAGATGGTAGAGAATCCACCGGCAATGCGAGAGACCTGGGTTCGATCCCTGGGTTGGGAAGATCCCCTGGAGGAGGGCATGATAACTCACTCCAGTATTCCTGCCTGGAGAATCCCCATGGTCAGAGGCGCCTGGCAGGCTACAGCTCATGAGGTCACAAAGAGTCAGGTACGACTGAGTTACTAAGCAGCAGCAGCACCCATGTGAGTGTCACAGATGAAGAAACAAGTTGCCTTATTTTAGCTTCAAATGCTCACGGTCAGCTAGTATAAAAGTTACATCATGGAAAAGATGCTATTTGAATAGTGGCTGTAATGGGCTGTAAGTACGCTGGTCAGTCTTTGCATTGAGAGTATTATTAGCCACAGGATTGTTGTACTAGTGGTGTTAGGGCAATAAATATTTATACCCTTCCAAAGGGTTGTATTTAGTTTTCCTGCCAAAGAACTTGTCCTTTAGGGTTAAGAAGGACGTTGTAACTGCATTCACAGCATCTGGCCCAGATACCTGTGGGTCTCGAGTGCTTTCCTCTCTGGGCAGGGCAACACAGTTTCTCTGGCAAGTTGACAGGTCACCTTTGCCTTAGATGGGGCTCTCTTCTGAATTCCAATCAGAAGTTATTTTTGATGATCACAGGCATCCTTTTCAGGGATTTCTTTTTTCATAGTTTCTGACTTTCAACCCACCAAAATCATGTTTGTGCATGTTTACATGAAGAGCAACTAGTTACTTTAATTTTTTTTAATTAAAACTTTTAATCTTTTTTTTTTAATAAAAATTGTACATATTTAAGGTATACAACATGGTCACTTGATATATATGTACAGTGAAGTTGATATTATAGTCAAGCTAGCTAACATACTTCCTTGCACACTTACCAACTTTGTGTGTATATGGTGAGTGCACCTGAAATCTATTCTCTTAGTATGTATCTAGTATTAAATAAACGCAGTATTGTTGAGAACAGTCATCATGGCAAATGGCTGCCTTTAAACTTGTGTGACTCTGTCATATGCCAGATTGGAGCCTTGATGAACTTCTAGAAGGAAAGGACTTTCACAGTACTGGAGACAGGTGAACTGCAGTGAGGGATAAGGACACCAGCTAGCCTACCCAACGAATCAATGAAAGGGTTATGTCTTCATCTTCACTTGGTCAAAGCCAGAGGGAAAATACTCTGATCTATTTCATTAGTCTCTGTTGCGTTTGATAAGATGGGCTTGTGTTGTGGTGAAGGGCATGGGTTCTGTCGTTAGAGATCTGGTTTTAAACCCAAGCCGAGCACCTTGTTAGTTACAGGACCTCAGGTCACTTTCTGAACCTCTCTGGGCTTTGGTTTTCTTATTGTAAAATGGGAAGGCGACAGCTGAGAGGTCGGTGTTTGATGATGTTGGTGAAGTGCTTAGTGCCCAGGGGGCGCTCAGCAGTTCACTGTTAGACTGGCCTTACCTGAAAGTGGCCAGAGAAGGTGACCCCTTGCTCGAGTCGCCACTATCTGTCTTGTCGGTTAATTAGCTCCTCAGTGGCAGTTGAAGAGAGACGTGAAAACCTTGGCACAGTTTTTACTGAAGTCTGGACTAGGAATTTGGATCGTGACAGACATCTAAATTCTAACTTAGAATGAAGTGACCAGCTCACTGGATTCTCACTTCTCTGACATTTTGAGAGTGAGCCCAGCCTGAGGGTTTGGATTCACTTCCTGAATCCTGCCACATCCCTACAGAATAGGCTTAAGCATGAGTGTTTCCAATCCCTTTGATAATAAAACTTGTGTCCATCTAGAGGAACAGACCTGAGATAAAAAGAATGACTCAGAGATTTCCTGTCCTCACTCATTCACTCAGAAACCAAGTTGGGAGGTCTGGAGGCTCCTTGGAATTGGATCTCTTCCCTCTGGGAGAATTGGACTCAAAACTTTTCAGAAAATGAATAAATGTGTTTTTGTTGTTTAGTCTTGATGATCTGGTAAATCTAACAATATCTTTGCCAAGAAAGAATATATATGCAACTTGTGATCTCTGCTGATTTTTCCTTCTTTGTATGTGATCTAATTTTAATTTTCTGAGCCCAACTTTTCACTTACCTATAATCCACAGCAGAGGGTCTTTCAAAAGCAATCTCAGGTTTGCTGAATTCATCAGGGACTGTAGAGACTTTGTTCTGCCTTTATTCATCTAGTGAGATGCCATTTGTTAAAAGCCTTTTTAAAGGATTTCTATTATCTTAACCCTCTCTAGTAGTTTATGTATTTACTAAGGATGTGCTTTAAAACTCTGCAGTAGGGAAGCACAGGCAAAAGTCAGTGTTTGTCAAACACAGACAAAAGTCTAGAATATAATGTATTAATAATAATTTCTCTGTACTATGAATCTCCATCAGTCAGATTCAGTTCAGTTGCTCAGTCATGTCTGACTCTTTGAGACTCCATGGACTGCAGCACACCAGGCTTCCCTGTCCATCACCAACTCCCAGAGCTTGCTCAAACTCATGTGCATTGAGTCGGTGATGCCATTCAACACAGGTTCCATAATCATAGCTAATGCCAAGCTCCCTGTCCATCACCAACTCCCAGAGCTTGCTCAAACTCATGTGCATTGAGTCGGTGATGCCATCCATCACAGGTTCCATAATCATAAGCTAATGCCAAGCTCATCTCACCTACATGAGTACCCACTCTCCTTCCATTGTCACATTGTGTTGAAATAAGCCCTAGAATAACATAGGATCTTATTAATAAAGTTTATACCCCAATTCCCTGGTGGTTCAAACAGTAAAGAATTCACCTGCAATGCAGACCCGAGCTCAATCCCTGGGTCAGGAAGATCCCCTGGAATAGGAAGTGGCAACCCACTCCAGTATTCTTGCCTGGAGAATTTCATGGACGGAGGAGCCTGATGGGGTTGCAAAGAGTCAGACATGACTGAATGACTAACATTAACTTCATTTTTTTCTTTCTGAAAGATCTCTTATTTTTTAATATATCAGTTATGCCATGCTGCTGCTGCTGCTAAGTCACTTTAGTCGTGTCTGACTCTGTGCGACCCCATGGATGGCACCCACTAGGCTCCTCTGTCCCTGGGATTCTCCAGGCAAGAACACTGGAGTGGGTTGCCATTTCCTTCTCCAATGCATGAAAGTGAAAAGTGAAAGTGAAGTCGTTCAGTCATGCCTGATTGTTAGCAACCCCATGGACTGCAGCCTACCAGGCTCCTCCGTCCATGGGATTTCCCAGGCAAGAATACTGGAGTGGGGTGCCATTGCCTTCTCCATCAGTTATGCCATAATCACACCTAAAAAAATAAACAGTCGTTCCTTAGCATCACAATCGATAAAGTTAGAGTACAGATTCTACCAAACTCGTCATACTTTTAGCTGCATAAACCTGATCTCTAGAGCTAATTGTCAGTATCTGAGGCCACCAGTGGATGTACTATGTGCCTGCCAAGAATACTTTGCCACCACGTGATCCACTTCTTCTCAGGACATGGGGCATTCCCCGGGGCCTTTGTGTGCCAAGCAAGGTCCTGGAGAGCTGCCGGCTCTGAGAAGCAGGGCAGGGTGGGCCTGAACGTGCACATGCGTTCATGAGATGTAGAGCCAGTGGTAGTCGTTAAGAGAGGCAATCAGAGAAGGCTTCTCTTCATCCACTAGTGGGCTGGGTGATGCAGATGTGTGGGCAGGGACCCCCATATAGATGGAGAGATGGCATCCCTTAGACTTGTCTCCACACAATCACCCCGCCTCCCACTCCACATATTGTGCAACCCCGCAGGTGGAATGTGCAAGAGAAAGGCTGAAATTAGTGTCTATCATTCCAGAATGTCCTTTCCAGTCAACCCCTGGGGAGGGGGTTGTGGAAAGCAAGGATAAAACCCTGCTGGTGTGGGAGGGACCTGCGCTCTCACA
>SJXQ01000846.1:719625-842442 GCA_006408695.1 Aepyceros melampus
ATCCTCTACAAACCAGCCATGAGCAGCTTCTACCGCTTCCTCAGAAATACCTCACTCTCTTGATTGCTGGCCTTCATGCTTTGTCCTCTGTTTGGCACACTCATTCTCTCCCCAAGTGCCCTTCCCTCTCCTCCCTCCAGTCTCAGCTCGAAGGCCCTTGGCTCTGGCAAGCCCCTTGTCCACCCCAATGGGTGAGAAGCTGCTGCTACAGGCTCCTGCACTGCCTCATATTTCCCTTATTCTGTCTCATTTGGAGAGAGAGGCTGGAGAGCGGGTATTAGAGACAGAGCGTGTCCCTTCCATCCGGGAACAAGCAAGTGCTTGTTTATGTGTGTTAACACCTTGAAAGGCAGGGCCCACCCCTCTCTTGCTCACCCCTTTAATCTCAGTGCTTCTACAGTGCCTGACACAACAAGGTCCTTATTGAATGAATGATTTCAGTTTATAAATACACTCAAGGAATAGAATTGAGCCAGTTTTTTTTAGCTTTCTAAAATGCTTTAATTCTTTTCTTAAATCTGACCCTTTGCGACCCCATGGACTATACAGTCCATGGAATTCTCCAGGCCAGAATATTAGAGTGGGTAGCCTTTCCCTTCTCCAGGGGATCACCCCAACCCAGGGATCGAACCCAGGTCTCCCACATTGCAGGTGGATTCTTTACCAGCTGAGCCACAAGGGAAGCCCAAGAATACTGGAGTAGGTAGCCTATCCCTTCTCCAGGGGATCTTCCCACCCCAGGGATTGAACTGGGGTCTCCTGCATTGCAGGTGGATTCTTTACCAACTGACTATCAGGGAAGCCCAACTCAAGGAATAGATTTGAGCCAGTTTTTTGTTTAGCTTTCTAAAATGCTTTAATTCTTTTCTTAAATTGGAGTATAATTGCCTTACAATATTGTACAGGGATGTGAATCAGCTATATATATATACACACACACACATATATCCCCTCTCTCTTGATCCTCTCTCTCACCCACCTACCATTCTCCTCTAGGTTATCACAGAGCACCGCGCTGAGCTCCTTAAGCCAAATTTTGAGCAAACTCGAAAACATCCAAAGGGGACTTAATTAATTAGGGATGGGATCATCAATTGATTACAAAACACTTTGCTGATGGCGAGGGCAGTAAGGGCAGAGAAGAACAGACAGTGGGCCGTCTGTGTTCTCTGCTGACCCACGCTGCTGATAGAGCTCATGCTCAGTCATGACCAGCGGCTCCAACACAGGACAGAGGCCACACCTCCTGTCCCCGATGCCCTGGGGGCTGCCTCAGGTCCCCGTGGGGCTGGGAGAGTCACCTGACCTCTTAGAACCCAGGACCTGGGAGCCTTAGCTGATGGCCGCCACCAGATGCTGGAGTGGACCCTGGCAGCGTGAAGAGGCTGGGCTAAGGGCTGCTAGCCTAGCCTCTCCTTTAAATCATTTTTAGTTGATGGTGCAGACCCTGCGGGAGGAGTTGATGCCCAGTGGAGCTCAGTCTGTGGCTAAACCATTCTCACTGAACAAACAGACCTTTCATTTGTATTTTGCTCTGAAACCTGATTTTCTGAAGCTTCCATCCATCGGCCCTCATTCTGGAGAAACTCATAGGGACTTAATCTCCCTTGAGGTAATGGACCATGAAATATTTAAAGAGAACTATAAACTCGTGGTCATGATGCCTTTATCTGTAATGTAATTGAGGCATCACCTTGAATCTAATCTAAAAGGGAAATGGGAATTAATTATTTTGAAGGAGAAATGGTTTTTTTTTCCTAATTGTGTGGTGATTATTCTTTATGGGGAATACATTTATAAGAATTATCTAAAATAGAACCCTGCTAAAAAGATCCCATTTATCTACCACTTTTAACTTACTTTTCCATTCCTAAATACTGCTTCCAGGGACTAGTACCACATCTGGCAAATGGACATCATAAATGTACTTCAAAGACAATCTCAACTTAAAAAGTATCCTATAAAAGACACCCAGCTGACCTTATCGATGGTCTAAAAAAGATGTCACCCAAATTCTTGGATATTTTGCTATAGAATAGAACCTGGGCTCAGCACTCCACTAATGTTTTAATTTGAGTTCATCTGATTGTGATAATGGATTAAGGTTTGCTCTAGTGATGTCTTCATTTTCAAATTGTTGTCTGCTGAATTCATATACTGGCTTATTCACAGGTTATAAACAACCAACTCTGTTGCTTTGTTTAGTTCCTAAATCACTTCCCTATTTTTAGATCATTACCATATTTGAGAAGAATAGATAACCCTTGATTTCTCATGCATGTGGCTGCCTGAGATGCCAGCACTTGAGGTTAATGTAGCTAAAGTTCATTCATGGAATAGAAGTGTGGGGCTGTTTGTATGTGTGGACATCTACTTCAGTGGCGTTTTTTTCTAAGAACAGGTCCCATCTGATAACTTTAGCCCAAGTTAATTCACCTCTGCAGAAGCTCTTGCCCGTCTCAGTGAGCGGCTCTGTGGCGACATGCCCTCTGCCCGCTAGCCTGCGCCCTGTAACTCGAAGCTACCTCCAGCTGGTTGAGTTGGTGCCTGACCTCCATGCCCTTACAAGTGCAGCCTCCATACCTTTCTTATTTAATGCCATTCCAAGTCAGTTTGCCAGGAAAAATGATTGACTCATGGAAAAAGAGCTTGTATTAAAAGTAGGGGAGAAAGCAATGAATTTATCCAAATACCTAAATCATGCAAAATGGATATTTGTATCCCAAACTGTGTTCCATGCATTGAGAACCTGATGACTGGTGGGATTGACACATATCCTACCAGCATATATTTCTCAACGGAACATTTTCTTATTCTGAAATAGCCAAGTTATCCTTGGAAAACGGCTTCTTTTATTTTTCCCCAATATACCTTTGGGATAAAACATTGGTTCTCAGTCACCCATAGTTTTGTCTCCAGGGTACACTTGGCCATGTCTGGAGACATTTTTGATTGTCACTACTGGTGACAGTTGGCTACTGGTGTCTAGTAGCTAGAGTCAGGGTTGCTGCTAAATATCTCACAATGCACAGGACAGCCCCACCACCACCAACATAGAATGACCAGCCCCAAATGTCAATAGTCTCAGACAACTTGAGACACCTTGAGCTGGAGAATTTATTTCTAATAGATTTAAAATTTATCCCAATTGTCTTTAACTTATTGTTTTAAATTGTTTTCTGGAGTCCGAGAATGACTAAAGTTAGTACAGAACTTCTGCTTATCAGAATCCCCTACACGGCATCCAAGATTAACTTACATGACAAGAGTAACACATATAATACATATTGCTAGTATATTCCTAGGAATGTATATTCCTAGGTGAGACTGTGTCTCTGTGTCTTTTCTATGCTTAATGAGAAAAGACTGAAAAGGAATAAGGAATTACTTTTTCTATGGCTGCTGTAACAAGTTACTACAAACTTAGTGTCTTAAAGCAGCACAAATTTATCTTACAAACGGTAGGTCAGAGCTGTGGGCTAATGTCAGGGTGTGGGCAGAGCTGTGTTCCTCCTTGAGGCTCTAGGGGAAATCCATTTCCTTGATTTTTCTGGCTTCTCTAGGCTGCCCACATTCCTTTGCTTGTGGCCCTGTTTCTTCACTGCAAAGCCATTAACCTTTCATCTCTCTGACCAGGCTTCTGTGGTCACATCTCCCTGATCACAGCCAGGAAATGTCCTCTATCTTTAGGGACTATTGTGATGACATTGGGCTCACACGTATAATCCAGGATAGTTTTCTAATCTCAAGATCCCCAACTTTTACTACATCTAGAGTTCCTTTCACCTTGTAAGGTGACACACGTATGCACAGGTTCCAGGGATGAGGACATAGACATATTTGAGAGCCAATATTCTGCCCATCATGGAATAATAACTAATTTTGGCATCACCTAATTTCCACTGAGCTATTGATGTCCTACAAACTGGGGACAGGCTAAAGCACAGCCAGTTTGGGAAGAAGGTTATCAGTCATCATAGAATTGTCCTGTGAACATCTCAACTGCAAGGTTGTAGCTGGAGTGGGTTTGCCTCCAACAGAAATGGATGTTTCAGTTGTCAGCCATTCTGGAAAAAAGTCGCTGCTAATGAGGCTTAGAATAGGGTGAGGAAAACATTTTCTTCTTTCTCTGGGACTGGGTTCCCTTTGACCTACACCTGGAGATGTGGTGGAGGTACCTGGAGCACAGACAGCTGTTGGATAAACCCCTGAGCCTGAGTAAGTGGCCTGATGTAGACGAGAGGACACGCCATAAACTCGGTTTATCACGACCTTAAAGGAGCAGGGGACTGTGCGGTATCTTTGAATTGCTTTTAGAATAAATTTAGTATCATTGTTTTTTTTTCAAAAGTGGCTTGTATCTGCTAGGCTATAAAAAGTGAAGGGGAAGAGTTTCTATTCTACTTGAGGATGGCTCTCCTTAGGGAAGGAGAAGCAGTTCACAGAATCCAGAATTAAATGCCTGGTGAAGGGAGGATCTGGGAAACAACAGAATACTGAGATACTCAGGAACTGTTAGTAGAGGGAAAACCTATGCTAACCTACACATGTAGATGGAATGTTTATGTCCTCCCCCACCCCAAATCCGTGTTGAAACCCTAAGCCCCACGGTGATAGTATTAGGAGGCCGGGGCCTGTGGGAGGTGATTAGGTCATAGGAGCAGAGCCCTGTGAATGGGATTAGTGCCCTTATAAGGAAAGGTCCAGAGAGCACCTTGCTCTCTCCCAGCCTGTGAGGACACAGTTGAAAGGCAAAGCAGGCAGGTACCTTGATCTTAGATTTCTAGGCTCCAGACCTGTGAGAAATAAATTTCTGTTGTTTAGAAGCCACCCAGTCCACAGTATTCTGTTAGAGCATCCTGAGCTTGAATGGACTAAGACAACCTGGGAAATATTGCACATCAAAAGGATGAGGGGTTCCAACTGTTGTGATTTATGTATGAAAGGGAAATGTGACCTCCTGGGCACTGAAGTCTGGCATATTTGGGCTATGTGCTCAAATATGGGCTTCCCTGGCGGCTCAGACGGTAAAGAGTCTGCTTGCCGTGTGGGAGGCCCGGGTTTGATCCCTACATTGGGAAGATCCCCTGGAGAAGGAAATGGCAATCCAGCCAGTATTCTTGCCTGGAAAATCCCGTAAACTGAGGAACCTGGCAGGATACAGTCCATATGCTTTATAAGAAACAGTATAAGTGTGAGATTGGAAAGCATTTTGGTAATAAACATGGCATTTTACATTGGCATAAAACTCTCTTAAATCACAAGGTTTTTCCTTCTGATACGGTGAGGGTGTCATTAAGTTTTTCCTTTGAAGGTATTGAGTAGGGTGGGTCTTCTGGAAAGAACTTTGGCTGGCTTATGAGGAGACAGGATTTTGTGTCTCCTGTTTTCACTCTGCAAACTGTCCCTGAGTAAGCTCTTCAGGGAGCTCGGCTGGGTGCTGTGATGACCTAGATAAGTGGGAGGGAGACCCAAGAGGGAGGAGATATATACATACATATAGCTGATTCACACTGTTGTATTGCTATAACTGACACAACATTGTAAAGCAGTTATGTGTATGTGTGTGTGTGCGCGTGTGTGCTAAGTCATCAGACTCTCTGTAACGCTATGAACTATGGCCCGCCAGGCTCCTCTGTCACGGAATTTTACAGGCAAGAATATTGGAGTGTGCTGCCATTTCCTACTCCAGAGGATCTTCCCAACCCAGATACTGAAACTGTGTCTCTTGCATCTCTTGAATTGGCAGGCAGACTGTTTACCACTGTGTCACTTGGGAAGCCAGCAAAAGCAATTATACTCCAATTTTTTAAAAAAGAAAAAAAAAATAAGATGACCATTTATATAAATACATTTTCTTTCACTTCCAATTGGTTCCTGCCATGTCTGCACAATACAAAGTACATTAGAAGTAAATCTCACCCCTGGGCTTTGTCAGGTAGAATCAAAGGAAACAGTTTCTGGGCTTTACATCAGACAAAGGTTTGGGCAAAATGAGGCATGGTGTGGGCTCTGATCTTTAAGTTTTCCCTTTGCTGTGTTTTCTTTTCAAGCTTCTTATATTCATGTATCTTGTATCTGGTTCTACAGAGGGAACGTAGTCATTACCCTGGCTGGGACCCCCGTTAGCTCCCAGCTCTCCCCCTTATTCTCCAAAGGAAAGGCTGAGGTGGTGTGCTAAAACATTTTTTAATTGCAGTTTCCTCCCGGGAGCCACAGCAGCTGCCTTTCTCTAATACACATGTCCTTTAAGCTTCGGCATTCGGGTGATGACAGAAATATACTGGTTTACGAGTGCCAACACCCAAGGCCACCATAGGGATGGAGAATTCACCTGCCAGAGCATTTGACACTTGCGTCAGGAAAAGGCAACAGCTGAGAAAAGCCCTGTGAGAAATAGTTTCTCATGTATGTGGGAAAGGCTGTCCAGAGTTGTAAATCAGTTGGATGTCTGTTTCTTCCAGTGAATTCTCCTGAGGGTGGAAGAGACGGGGAGTCCATTCAGCTCAATTGGTGCTTGTGTACAGCATGATAGCATATCACGGATGAAGGAATCATTTTGCATCATGAGATGAAAGCCTTTGATTCCTCGTCCTTAGAAGCTTGGCTAAGACTGGAAGACCAACTGCTTCCAGATGGAAATGTTTGGGTACAGTCCTCTCTCTTTTTTTCACAGGAGAGGTTGTAAGCTTTGAGCCTGTCAAAGGAGACCAGCTCTTTCATTTGGCCAATCATGACAATGGTATTCAGATGTCCTACTGAAAGGTTGTTGCTGAATTATGACGCCGGGATTCTTGGCCTCCGGAGGAGAAGAATTCAATCCGGGGCCAGAGACGAGGCTTGATCGCTCAGAGCTTTTGTGTAATAAAGTTTTATTAAAGTATAAAGGAGATAGAGAAAGCTTCTGACATAGGCATCAGAAGGGGGTAGAAAGAGTACCCGCTTGCTAGCCTTCAGCTGGATGTTATATAGTCACCAGCAGCCTGTTAACTTAGAATGGCACCGGGCCCCTCACCCATAAGATGTATTTTGGGATAACCTTGGCTCCAAATGGTTTGTCTTGGGCCATAAAATGATTAACTTGAATCTTGAAGAAGGGCAGGTCACCATACAAAGAGTTTCATTTACATAGATTAGAGGAACAATATAGGAGTTAACATACTGGTGTATCAAGTAGGTTCTGAGCCCAAAAGGCGGAACCAACTTGAAGACAGTTTGGGGTGGATGCATAGTACATTAGCATAGCTTAAGACAAACATTTCCATAAGAAAAAGGCATTGGTTAACTTCAGGTGATATCCAGATGTCACTATGGCAACACAGAATTTTAAGAGAAACCTTTTAAATTTGTATAGAGAAGGAAAAAATATCTTTAGTTTCTTCCTGCCGCTTAAGAGAGATAAAATGCCTGACACTTGCAGGCTGTTTCCTCCGTTTGGAGGCCCCTGGCCTTCCTGTCTGTTACCCTCTCACTACCCTTAGCTCTGCGTCCTTGGGGTCTAATCTTAGGTAGCTTTCTTTTCATTTGGAATGGTGTCCAGATGCCCTTAGATGCTAACAAGAAATAGGCCACCCAGTTTATGGTATTTTTGTTTTAGCAGCCTGAATGAACTAGGACACTCTCTCTTGACTTCTGGGACATTAAACTTTATAGATATTTATTTCCGCATCTTTGACTATGTCTTGATGGTTCCTTGCCCTGTCCCTTAGAGGTCAGTTCCTCCAAAGCTGGCCAGACTTCATATATTCTTCCTGGTCGGTCTCGCCCATTTTTATATTTTCTGCAATATCTCTATGGTGATGATCCCTGATTCTCCATATAAGTTTGGACCATGCTTTCAACTTTCAGAGTTACCGAACAACAAGGACATTTGCCATCTGCCCCTGCAAAGATTGAACCCTGTGCTGCCGTAGCTGCTGACATTCAGCACTCCCTGAGGGGAACGCAGAGGGGAGAGTGAGGCACTCTGTACTCCAGGGAAACTGGTGGAACAGGTCTTTGGATAGTGAGATATTTTCAGGAACTGATTTCATGATCCAAATCTTGTATCTTTTCATATCTAGATAAGCCCTAAACTCCTTCATGGTGACATCATCTCCTCATGACTAGCAGAAAACCTTTTGTAAAATGAATGCTTGATTGCCCCGAACTCCCCCTTCACCAAAATCTTATATGTGACCTTCCCCTCCTGCCTCTTTGGAGCAGTTTCTCAGAGCTATCTGAGGTGCTGTCTCCCGGGCTGCAGTCCTCATTTTGCCCCAAATAAAACTTAACTCAAAACTCTCATGTTGTGCATCTTTTTAGTTGACATCTTCTAAAATACACCAATACCTGGTCACTCAGTTTCTGCCTGCACTGGAGATGGGTGGTTGTCATCGGTATTTATAGACTGTGCAAAATGGCTTTTTACATTTTTTTTTTTTTAATGAGAAAGAAAGAAATACTGAACCAGGAAAAGTTTGGGGAAAATCCTAGAATATATAAACAGAAGTAGAAAGAAACTGACCACTTTGCAAGAAAGAAATCATGTAAGCAGGTTAGAAAAGGGGGCTGAACTATTCACCTCCTGTAGTACCCATACAAAAGGGAGGCTCAATAGCTACAGCTGTTTCAGTTTTGCCAATTTCACCCTCTAGATTAGACACGTGCCTGCCATATACTTTAATGGGAACCGTATGTGTGCAGTCCATGGCAGTACTTACTGCTAAGGAAGTGAAGTGCTGAGTCCTGCCACCCACCCACATCTGCAACTTCACAAGCCACAAGAAAATGAAAAACAAGCATGCTGCTGGCATACCCGGAAACCGTGGAAGTTTGGCAAAACCAACTGGAAAGGAAAAGAGAAATGGAGTGTGAAGACTGTGCTGGTGGGAAGCTGGAGCGTTACAAGAGGTCAGGTCTTAACATTTCAGTCTTTGGGAGTACTTTGCTCTTTGTCGCTGGGATCTTTGGTTAAAATTTTGGAGGCTGTTTCTAAGACCCTAGGATCTGGTAATGAAACACAAAATACACGGGCAATAATGATAGCTTTCAGGTCATTGTTTTGATCAAATGCTTGTTTGAGTTTCCAGGAGTTGTTAGCTAAGACATGGCAGGCCTTCGCATAGTACCAGGTTTGAATTTTAAAGAAAAAACCTCTTTTCATAAGTATAGACAAGGATAGTCACTGCAGCATTCTTTAGGATGTCTCTGAATTGGTAAAAGTCAGTGGTCAGAATAGTGGACTTGCTGAATAGATTATAAAACTTTTGTACAATGAAATCTGTAGAACCTGAGGGAGTAAGCACTGGTATGAACCTCTTCCCAAGACGTTGCTAAGTGAAAAAAGAAAAGCTACAGAAAATTAGGTGTGTAGGCTTTTGTTCAACTGACTGAGGAGTCTCTTAAAAACACAATTTCTTTAAAAGCTTAGTATGTTTGGGCTCTGTTAGATGTCAGTAAATTTTAATAAAGACAGACTAGTTATCTTAAGTCGGTGCTACTGACTTTAGATACTGGTGAGTGGGCCCCAGAGTAAGCTCTGTCTAGCTGTCCAATATCTAATATCTCTCCAGTTTGGCCTCTGTCTCAAGATGGGTCAGAAGTCCCATCTCACCTTCCCCTTCTCCCTAATCTGCAGTCCAATGACTGGTTCTTTTCCTTGGGGTTGACTGTCTCCTTTTAAAATAGTCACAGGAAGTTCACAGGTCAAGGCTTGTTTAAAAGAAGCCTGTGGGAGAAAGTCATTGATTCCTCCTGCTATCTTATCTCCCATTCCACTTTTAGCTTCAATTCTACCTTTATCCTGGCTGGGGCAGATAACTTAGGATCTCTAACTCAGCAAGTAAAATGCAAACAGAATTGAAAACATCTCCAATTACTTGTAGGTAGAAAGGGTCTGTCTTCGCAAGGTTTTATGTTCTTCCCTCTGTGTCCAGTAAGGTGAGCAGGCGTATAAGTTCTTTGTAAAGGAAGTTTGTTTCTTGCTGGAGCTTAGTGAGGAGTAACTTGATAAATCCCTATGTTCTAGAGCTTTTCTGCAAAATTTCCTAATAGTCCAGCCTTCTTAGGCATGCGCTCTGTATCCCCAGGCGCAGTAGGTCAATCACCTCTTAACAAACACTTCCAGCTTCTTAGCTTAGGATAGAGGTCTCCTAGCGCTGCTCGGCCAGTTCCCTGTTGTGGACTCTTATTTATTAATAACCCTAATTTCTAAGCACCGGTTTCTGTATTGCATGTAATTTCAGTCTCAAGTGGCAGAAACCTAGCTCAATATATTTTAAAATAGTTGCTCTTTCACTTGTGAAACAGGGTAGTTTTTCTTGAAGTGCAGCTGGTTTCCATCAAAAACTTGGTAGGTTTGGGGTTAACCTACTGGAGTTAAACTCAAGTGCACTTTCTTTCTACCTCCATGTTCTAGGTCCTTGTCGGTTTTCATTCTCAGACTTCCTATACTCACTTTGGGCTATTAGACATGTATTCTGTCTCTCAGGCTGGTATTCTCAGAAGAAAGAGAAAGCTGTTTGTCTGACAGCTTAAGCAGTCTTGAAGTTGGCCTGTTGCCTCTAACTGTCCTGACTGGCCTGTGCTCACCCTGAGTAGACAAAGTCACTGCGGATTCCAGGTGACGGCCAGGTCTCACACTCAGCCCTGGAGACAGGTTTGCTCAGCCACATTTGAAACACTTTCAAGAAAGGGGGTGGTTTCCTGAGGAAAGTGCTCGTATTACTAGAAAAAGAAATCATGGATGCTGGGCATAAAACATAAAAAGTAGCGATGACAGAAATATGATAGGGACAGAAAGCTATTAATAGAAGGAAAGAATGGGTTAGAAAAAGAGGAGAGAGAAATGAAAAATGCTGAGGAGGCTGAGTTTTTGAGAGACGGCATGTTTTTTGAAAGAGCTGGGAGGAGATGCTAATATTAAAGACGCTTGTTATTTTAGGATTTTGGGAAGATGGTGTTTTTAAGCTTAACTGTACTATGTTTTATGGCTATATAATTTCTTCTCTCACTTTTCAAGAAATGTAAGCAAAGACTCATACCCTTTGTCAAGGCCTTTTGGAGATATACTTGTGCTGGCTTGTGGACACAATACTATGCTAATTCTGGTCTAAAGGGCACCCAGCTTTGGGTTACATAAGATACTTGGAAACAATTGCTAAATCTTTATGGAGGATGACTAGATTCAGGATAACTTTGAGTACAGAATCTCTGCTTTTAAGCAACAATTTCTCTAAGAGCTCTCCCTTTGTCTTTTATTTCTTTTTAATTTTTAAATTTTAAATTGGAGGATAATTGCTTTCAATATTGTATTAGTTTCTGCCATACATCAGTATGAATCAGCCATATACAGGTATACATATGTCCCCTCCCTCTTGAACCTCCCTGCTACCTCCCAGGCTATCCCATCCCTTTCCTAATAGTCTTCCTTTTTTTTTTTTTTTTTTCTTAACTAGTAAATTTCCTTTTAATGAGGAATTAAGGGCAATTTGCAGTATTACCTATAGCAACAGTTAGAGGTGAACAGTTAAGGGTGGTCAGCCCTACAGGATGAAAAGGCACTGAAAAACTTTTATTCTGAAACCAATCAGAATTTTTTGTCTCTGAAAATAATATAAAGCAGAAACACACTTAGCTGCACATGAGAATCATAAGGGAGCTTTAAAAAATACCAGTGCAATGGCCCTTCTCCTGGTTATTTTGACATAACTGTTCTGTAGCAGGCTAGGCGTCAGCATTTTTAAGAAGCCCTTTGTGTGTGCTGTGCTCAGTCACTCAATCGTGTCTTATTCTTTGAGACCCCATGGACTATAGCCTGCCAGGTTCCTCTGTCCGTGGGATTTTCTAGCCATGAATACTGGTGTGGGTTGCCATTCCCTATTCCAGAGGATCTTCCTGACCCAGGGATCGAACCTGTGTCTCTTGTGTCTCCTGCATTGGCAGGCGGATTCTTTACCGCTAGCACCACCTGGGAGCCCTTTAGGGGATTCAGAAGTGCTCCTGGACCTGAACTGTTGCTGCAGAGGTCATGCCATCAGGTTTGCAGATGAGGGTCACAGTGACATGAACTGCATTTGTTGAGCTCGTGCCTTTTATCCAACACCCTCCTGTTAGTGGATTATTTAATTTAGGTTAATAGGATATGGGAATGCCTAACTGGAATGCTTCTCTCAGGAAGTAAGGATGGTGTCCAGTATGCTCTCTGGGTTGGCCCGAGGAAACAGGAGTTGACCTGCAGAGTGACCCTGCCTATCACACTCTAACAAAGTGACTAAACAAGGACTTCATGAACATTTTCCATGTTGTGCCTGCAGTAAAGGACAGAGCTGGCTCAGAGTTAAAGGTCTGCATATAAGTATCAAAAACCTGCAGTCAAGGCCTCTGAGGTCTACAGAGCCAGTCAAACATTCCAGCAGTGGTCTGACAGCAAAACTGTTTTGACTTTCTGTACCTGTAGAAAGGAGGACCCAGGCCACTGAGTTCATATTTAGCATATGTGGCAACAATAACTCCCATGCAGGGGAGCTGCCAGGGACTTAGGGAAAGAGTTGATGAGTTAGAAGCTTGGATGTTTCACTTCCTTTCCCCTCACCCGTCCCCTGCCCCACAGGCCCTTGTTCCCTGTTTGCTGGCTACCACTCACCCCCATTACCTTTCCATTTTGATTAGTCCTTGCAGGGGACTTTTGCAGAAACTAAGCCTGTGGCCCATGATTTGTTTTCTGAGCAACTATTGAAACACCTGTATTTGAATAAACATCAACAACTTTTTTGCACCTAATGTATTCACTTGAAACTGTTCATTTCTTCCTAAAACATTCAACTATGTCATTAGAGTTTCATAGGTAGTGTTGCAGACACCTCTGTGCAGGGGAACAGACTGTCTATTACAAATCTACTGTGTTTAACTGTGCCTTCCCCTGGAAGAGCAGACTATACTTTCTGGTGGCATTTTTTTAGTCCCGTGGGTATTATTTCCTCTAGAATGTTGTTGTTTAGTCCCTGAGTCGTGTCCGACTTCTTTGTGACCCCATGCACTACAGCCCGTCAGGCTCCTCTGTCCATGGGATTCTCAGACAAGGATACTGGAGTGAGTTGCTATTTCCTTCTCTAGGGAATATTCCCGACCCAGGGATCAAACCTGCGTCTCCTGCGATGCAGGCAGATTCTTTACCCCTGAGCCACCAGGGAAGCCCTCCTCTACAATACCTTCTTTTATTTTGCCTGATAGTTGACAAGGTGGATCTTTGCAGGGGAGCAGAGTGGAGGTGGGGGAGGCTCTTTTACAAACGCCACAAAAAGGACAGCTGTTGGACTGCCATTACATTCACCAGAATGGTCAGTTACCCATTCTCTAGCTACTGCTAACAACATTGCCTATAAATTACTTTATTCTGTGCATTAAGGCTGCAATACATTTTAAGCTCTAACAGCTTCACATGGGGCTGTTAATTGTGTCACTCTAAAAACTTACCGATTCATCTTTGGTCAGTGATGTTCTAGGAAGCGGGAGGCAGATGATCGATCTCACTGGCAGATGCTGTGACTGTCACTCCTGAGATGGCTTCCCTACCTGCAAAGTAGCATCCTGTCCGTTTAGGTCTGGGTAGCAAATGCCTTACTGACTGTAGTCTGCATTGGTTATCTTTCACTCCTGGTGAGGTGATTGCATTGTGTTAAGACACAAAAACAAAATTTAATAGCATGTTGAAAATGACCTTTTTGATGTTTCTGTTTTCCAGTAAAATACTTCCTCAGTCATTTGGTAGTTTTCTCTCTCACAAATAGCCATTTCTGCAGGTGAGGATCACTAGAACTTCCAAGCTGAGGGATTGGAAAATGGTGTTCCACTTGTTTTGTAATGAAAAAGATTTGACAGAGGTGAGCCTCTGCACAAGAAAAAATGCTGTGTAACAGTCCTTAACGGGAAGAGAGGAAGCAGAGGGAATGCATTCCCTGGCTTTCAGGTTGCCAAAATCTCCCCAAACACAATGGAGTCTTCTTAGACAAACACGTGTGTGTGTGCTCAGTTGCTGACTCTATATTGTGCCTTTCAATTGTCTTTCTTGTTAAAGGTAAAGTGAAGTGAAGTGAAGTTGCTCAGTCGTGCCCGACTCTTTGTGACCCCATGGATAGTAAGTAGCCTGCAGCAAGCTTCTCCATCCATGGGATTTTCTAGGCAAGAGTACTTAACTGGAGTGGCTTGCCATTTCCTTCTCCAGGGAATCTTCCTGACCCAGGAATCGAACCCAGGGCTCCCGCATTATAGACACGATGCTTTACCATCTGAGCCACCAGGGAAGTCCTCAAGTTAAAGGTGAAGGAGATGTATTCTCTGTAAGATGTTTCAGATTATCTATCACTCTGTCACAGACCACCCTCAGATAATGGTTGGTTTCAACTATCTTTGACAGCACTGAGAGTTGATTGGGCTCAGCAAGGGGATTCCCACTCGAGCTCTCTCATGGGGTCAAAGTCCTCTGTGGCTGAGGCTGGCTGGGCTCTAAGGTCTCCACACGCACTGGCTGCTGCCTGGGCTGAGGACGCCACAGCTGGGGCTCCTCAGGCTTCTTTCTCTGGGTCTATGGGCCCTTTCCATGTGCTAACTCCATCATGGTGGTTTGAGGGTAGCAGCACTTCTTACATGATGACTCAAGTCCCTAAATACACTTGTTTCATGAGAGATTGCCAGGTGGGTTCCTGCCTGTGGCTCTCTTTCTCTTAGAGCTTAGGCTTCTAGGGAGGCCAGCCCACATTTTGTGTGCAGTCCTTTGGAGAAAACCCTGTGGTGAGTAACTGCGGGCTCTGGACAATGATCCCCCAAGTGATGTTGGAAGCAGATCTTCCAGCCCAACCAAGACTTAAGGTGACCACAGCCCCAGCTGATACTTGACTGCAGCCTGCCCAGCCAGATGCACCCAGCTAAGCCTCCTTCAGATTTCTGACACTGTGAGGTAATTAATACATTGTTGCTGTCCTAAGGGATGCCATTTGGGGTTAATTTGTTATGCAGCAGTAGATAACACATACAACCTCTTTCCTGCTCTATCCTAATCTTCCATCTGCCAAGTAGGCACTTAGTTGTTGTGGAATGAATAAATGACTGAGGAATGAGTACTACATTGTCTTTGTGAAAGGTAGTCCCTTGCTTCTTATAAAACACATTTGCTTTTGAAAGGGAAACTTTATACATCCATATTGGTTGTCTACAGAGCTGGAAATTGCCAATGGCCATTCCTTAATCTCCATTCAATAAGTCAGTGATATATACACATAAACACATATACACAAGTACACATAGCCTATGTGTATATGTATCTATGTATTTGTATATATGGACATACACACATGGGCTGCCATATATTTTTCATGTCAGAAAGTGTTCTCTTTTCAAGTAAAATAAGTCAGATGTTATGTCGGTTTGCCACATTCAGAAGTTATTTAGGTCCTAGCATGGTGGCACAAACAGTAAAGAATTTGCCTGCAATGCAGGAGACCCAGGTTTGATCCCTGGGTTGGGAAAATCCCCTGGAGAAGGGAATGACTACCCATTCCAGTATTCTTGCCTGGAGAATTTCGTGTGGAGAGGAGCCTGGGGGGCTACAGTCCATGGAATCACAAAGAGTGGGACATGAGTGAGCAACTATCACTTCACTTTTCAGTGTAAGTATGGTATAACCCCAGAAAAACATTTCGTTTTTTCCTGACATGTTATATACTTTGTTGTTTTGCTGTTTGTAATACTCATTTTTGCCTATTGACTTCTCACCTCTTTAAGTCAATTTAGTTGGTATCTGGGAGTTATAAAAATATTTTAAAGTAGACTGATTTTTACTACCCGATCACTGGATTATGATTTTGAACTCTCCCTTAGAGGATATTTGGAGGAGATATACATATACATATACATATATATATATATATATATATATATAATCTAGAAGGAATTTTTTGTGCCAGTCAACTCTGTTGAATATTTGTTTATGATCTCTAGTGCCCAAGTCATTTTTTCTATTCTTTATGTTCAGTTCAGTTGCTCAGTAGTGTCTGACTCTGCGACCCCATGGACTGTAGCACACCAGGCCTCCCTGTCCATCACCAACTCCAGGAATTTACTCAAACTCATGTCCATTGAGTCAGTGATGCCATTCCCAACCATCTCATCCTCTGTCATCCCCTTCTCCTCCTGCTTTCAATCTTTCCCAGCATCAAGGTCTTTTCAAATGAGTCAGTTCTTCGCATCAGGTGGCCAAAGTATTGGACTTTCAGCTTCCAGTGAATATTCAGGACTGATTTTCTTTAGAATGGACTGGTTGGATCTCCTTGCAGTCCAAGGGACTCTCAAGAGTCTTCTCCAACACCACAGTTCAAAGCATCAATGCATCAATTCTTCGGCACTCAGCTTTCTTTATAGTCCAATTCTTATATCCATACATGACCACAGGAAAGATTATGTAGAAATGTACTAATAATTCATTGACACCTAAGTCAGACCAGAAAAAGTGAGTTGCTTGGGATTTCTTTTTTAGTAACAGCAGGTAAAAAAAAAAAAAAAAAAAGATGAGTGAAGACAGTCTAGGTAGTGTTTCTAGATACTCTTTTCACCTGCTATACATCTCATCCAGAGCTGTCATTACGGGGGAACCTTTTTCCCTAGTTCCATCAGCGGTCACTCCTGGTCTTCTTGCTCCCCTGACTGATTCCTTCCAGCAGAGGAGAGCCTTGGCCGATGTGAGCTTGGGTGAGTAGATAAGCATGCATGGCGCAGTCCTTTTCCCTTTCTTGGCTCAGGGAACCCTAAGGGCTGGTCTACTCTTGGCCATGGTGAGGT
This sequence comes from Aepyceros melampus, assembly GCA_006408695.1. Lineage (NCBI taxonomy): Eukaryota > Metazoa > Chordata > Mammalia > Artiodactyla > Bovidae > Aepyceros > Aepyceros melampus. The sequence continues at coordinate 736,438 of SJXQ01000846.1, forward strand.
TGGTGTGTACTACCTGTGACTCTGGAGAAGGCCATGGCACCCCACTCCAGTACTCTTGCCTGGAAAATCCCATGGATGAGGGAGCCTGGTGGGCTGCCGTCTATGGCGTCGCACAGAGTCCGTGTCTGACTCTTAGCAACCCCATGGACTGCAGCCCACCAGGCTCCTCCATCCATGCGATTTTCCAGGCAAGAGTACTGGAGTGGGGTGCCATGGCCTTCTCCGATTCTTAGCCTAGAATTTGACAAAAATTGCTTTAGTTGACTGTATTGAATTTTTTTTTTCTGTTGGATAACTGTATTTGTATCATTGTTCTACTGTTATTTGGTGATTTTCTTGGGAAACTGAAAACAATTATAGTAGCATATGGCCCTTTGTTTATTTGCTCTTAGAGTTGAGTCAGAAAGATTTACAAATGGGAGCTTGTTTCTAAAGTTAATTCAATGTGCAAATAGGTTAATTATTTAGCCTTGATCTCCTCATCCGTAAAATGGATGTGGAATTATTATACCTACACAATAGGAAAGCATAACGTAGTAAAAATATTAATCTTTATTTCTTCAGGATAATTTCGTTTTTGAGGCAAAGAACAGTAGCTAATTCTTGAGAATATGGCTAATTTGAAAGTACAGGTGAGGCCCCAACAAGAAATAATGACTTCATAGTAGAAAAATATGAAAATTTCTAGAAGTTACCCATCTGTTCTAAGCATAGCATTGTAATTTTAGGTCTGATTGAAGTGAAGGGAATTGATTATTTTCACTTGATTCTTTGTGGCAGTATCAATTCCCTAAATAGGGGAACCTTTTCTAAAATTGCCAGTAAGAATCTGAGCAAAGGTTATTTGCATAGGGAGAATGGAAAAGCTAGTAAAAATTCCTTGGGATTATTCAAAAGTTGTGTTCCTCCAATAGCTGTCCATTTCATGGGACGCTTGTGTTGATCCCAAGTGGAAATGCATCTGATATCCAAGTGTATGAAAATAATTTACTGTTTGCTGTGTAGCTGATTAAAAGGAACCGTTGTTTATTTCACTCTGATGTGGCATTGGTTAACTAAAATAGATGTTCTCTGATAATATGAGAAAAATTGGTAGTTCATTTATTGGGGTCATCATTAACAAAATTTTTTGGTAATTTTTTTGCATTTGAAATTCCCTTTATTATCATTACTTTTCATTGTTATTATTAAAACATATCCAGAATGTTATCTCCTAGTGTAAATTTAGACACGTTATCTTTTTTAAACACCCAAACTTGATTTTATTTTCTAGCATTCTCTGACACCTGGTGGCCTCTCCTGCTCTGGGGAAGGAAAGCCATGCTAGGTTGTCCTTGGGACAGCAGCCTGGTGTCTTCTGCATAATGTGTTTGAATCTCAGAGAATCTTTAATTTCTCATTGAAACAGTACATCGTTTCTAGAGTCTCTGCCATGACTGTCTACCTCCTGTATCATGTTTCCAGTGATGGATTTCCTTTGTTTGCTAAGGATTTTCATTATCAAAATTTTACATTTGCTGAGGTTAAGTTTGCTTTCTATTTTATATGGCTATTAACCTTCTCCCGATATTTCTTCTGTTTTCTTCTTTAATAGAATCTTGCTGTTGTTCTTTTGGAGAGAAGTTGAGACCAGATGACCCATAAGATGTGTTGACATTCTAGATTGCATTGGGTCTGCCTTTTCAACTTCAGAATTTGTGTGTGTGTGTGTGTGTGTGTGTGTGTGTGTGTGTTTAGGGAGAGGAGGAATTAGAACAGAAGAATTCAGTGTTCACGCTGAGTCTTTTTTTTTTTTCTTTCCTTTGCCCTGGGGTCATAAAGAAACTGTCCTGTAAAGTGAAATTGAGTTGGTTTAGAAATGGCCAATTGTAAGCCTGTTTGTATTCTAGGATACTGGCCCTACCACTCCTCTTCTGTAAGTGTTAATAGGTAAAAAACTGCATCAGGGAAAACAAATCATTTTTAAATTAAGAACCAGTAATTTCCAAAACTGAGGACTCCTTGGTTGGAAGTTAAGGCAAAATTGCTACTGCTTCCATGGATCTGAACCTAGCCCTTGCACTAACCTTGGAGAGAGTTGAGTCTGCAATGCAGACAGTGAACTGGCTCTGGCTCGATAAGCTTTGTAGAGGATCTTGATTGCCTTATTTCCATGTTGGTCTACTTGGGTAGCAAGACTCTAATCGTCTTGGGATAGGCTTTTTTCTCACACTAATGCAATCCAAAATGAACACTCAGTCATGGTTCACAGGTGCCCAACAATAATTTTTGTCTACATACAAACTTCACAATTATTACTGCCTCTGTTTAAACCTTATTCTAGCAAATAGAATATTTGACACACAGGGTAGAAACAATCGAGATAATAGACAAGAAGCTGTATGGCTAATGACTCACTAAGAAATATCAGAAACTGGTGTTAGTTTGGTCTTCCTTTAAACACTTTCATGGTCCAGCAGAATCTTCAGAGTTGGTTTTTGGACACATATCTCCAGGCTGCCGGCCTCCTAAATAAAGTAAACTTTTTGTTCCTACCAGGAAGAAACATTCATGTTAGTTTGCAAAGTGGAGGGAAATTGATGAGAATTTAGTCACTAATTATCTCGATTCTGTATGTAAATGAAACTGACCTAATAGGCACTAAAAAAATGTGCTATTTGAAAATTCAAGGAGGATCTGGAATAAAGGAAGAGTATGCGTCTGTTTCCTATGGAAGCACATTTACTACTAAAATTACTACTATCTCATCACACACTCTCCACGTGCTCAGCACCATGCTATGGGAACTCCTCAATCAATTCCCCTTTAAAGGGTATATTAGAGTTCTGAACCAGAGATGCACCATCAATAGAATCTATACCTACAGATGTATCTGAGGGGATTTGTTATAGGAACTGACTCATGAGTGGGGAGGCTAAATCCCATAGTCTGCCATCAGCAAGCTGAGGCCCAGGACAGCCAGTGGTATAATTCAGTACACATCTAAAGGCCTGAGAACTAGGGGAGCCAATGGTGTATCTACCAGTCTGAGCATAACGGCTGAGAACCTGAATGCTAAGTGCACTGGTGTAAGCCCAGGAGTTCAAAGACCCAAGAATCAGGAGCTCTGATGTCTGATGACAGGAGAAAATGGGTGTCCCAGCTGCAAGAGCAGGAGGGGAGGTTGAGAGAGATGTTTACCAGCTTCTGGGCATCCCTGAGCCCAATGATGTTAAAATAGAAAACTAACCATCTACCCCCTGGTAGCTACAATGGTAAAGAATCTACCTGGGTTTGATCCCTGGGTCAGGAAGATCCCCGGGAGAAAGGAATGGCTACCCACTCCAATATTCTGGCCTGGAGAATTCCATGGACGGAGGAGCCTGGTGGGCTACAATTCATGGGGTTGCAAAGAGCCGGACGTGACTGAGCGACTAACACATTCATTGACACTTAAGAGTATAATTCTTTTCTCTTTTCATGAGAAATAGGATTAACAAACTATGCTAGTTGTTTACTCTTCTTAATTGAGTCACTGTAAAATATATTCTGTATATTACACAAGTAGAGAAAGCATATGAATCGTGAAAAACATTTCTGGGATTAAAATTGTCCAAAATTTTGCATGTTGTCTAATGATTTTATAACAGTAAGAAAGAGACTTGCCCCTTTATGTCTCAAAACAGAAACTAAAAGAGTTGTGATTTGATAGCACAGTTGAGATCCAGGTGGTATTAAAAGGATGTAACACTGCCTCAATTTTGTAGCCATCAGTTGGTCAAGGCCATGAGGTTTGGCTGTGGGTTGTACACGTGCCTTAAGAATCCTGGATCACTCAAGTTGGGGAGACACACACCAGGCTCGGAGCAGGGGCAGAGCTGGTGTTTTCTGGGTAAACAGACAAAAAGGGATGGTAGAACCTGCCTGGCTGGTCTATTTGTCCTGAGTTTCCATCTCACTGTAATTAAAACAATGCCAAATCAAGTCCTACCTGGAATGGGGAGACCTCTCTGGTCTTGTAAAGCTCCCAGTGTCTTTGGCAAAAAGATTTGACAGGTCCTGAGACAGTGCTGGAGGGACACACTTCCCAAATGCCTTGTTTCTGCGAGAGCCCAGTGTCCGCCTTTCTGTTGAGCTGCTATAATACCATGAAGGCAGAAACCATGCTTTACTCACCTGTGAAGCCTCAGTAACTGACACATCAGAAGACACACAACTAAGAGATAAATTGGCTCAAGTTAGGGTTCTGTGGGGAAAGAATCTAGAAGGTTAGAGTGATGATGGGCAACTCATGAAGGATCTTGAATGAACCCTAGCGACTGTGTGGTTGATTTTAAAAATTAAAAAAATATTTTTTAGTTGAATGTTTGAATCTGAAGCTATAATACTTTGAAATCCAAGTGGTGGTTTAGTCGCTAAGTCATGTCCGACTCTTGCGACCCCGTGGACTGTAGCCTGCCAGGCTCTTCTGTCCATGGGATTCTCCAGGCAAGAATACTGGGGTGGGTTGCCATTCCCTTCTCCATGAAATCCAGGAGGGGCACATAATTGGAGAACTATGGTCATGCGGCCTCTTAGGAGATTTAGGAGCTCATCTAACTGAGACACAACAGTGTCTCAAAGAGTGAAGAGTTAAGAATGGAGTTTTTACCAAGTCTCTCAATGTCAGATTTCATGGGAGCTCTCGGCCGGAGTCGGATCATCGAGAATTCCTGTCTGCGTTCTTGGAGAGCCCAAAGTGCCAACTGTCTGTGGTTTTGATTAAAGATAGATCTATATGCCTCACATGCCAGACTTGCAGGCTGTGGAGTTGATTTTCTGCCATGAAATGTTAGCAGCCCCAGCTTTTGTGCTGATGCACAAGGCTCATCCCACAGCTGGGAGGAGGCTTCGGGGCTGCCTGAAAGCAGGGGAAATATGTTTGTTCAAATAGCTGAGGCCTTCAGGGCACTAATTGTCTAGGGAGGCGTCCATATCCCTGTGTAAAAAGCATCCTAAGAGACCTATTAAAACCTTGTTAGGGATGGCCACCAGTCTGGATACTTCCCGCTTATTACAGTTTGAGAAGACTGGAAAAATTATATACCAGGAAAGGCCTTTTGTGCCCTGGCTTCTGGGGACAGAGAAGTAGACAATTGAATCAAGTTCATTAATGAAGCTGTCAATAAAAGAGAATGTCTGATAGGTGTTTAGGTGTCATATCAGGCCTCCATGTAAGAGTGTCACAGTAACTTTAGAACTTCTTCAGATCAATTAACCATGTTGCTTAAAAGTCTTCAATGGCTCTTTATTGATTCTAAAGTAACGTTCAAACTCTTCAATGTGATGTTCAAGGCTCTTCAAGATTTGTTTTCAAAGTTCCTTTTCGTTGTCTTCATGTGACTCCTCCCATCTGATCCCCAACCTGCAGACACTCGACAGAATTTCACACCTGTCTAGCTACTTCTACTATGTTCTCTAAAATAATCTGCACTGTTTTAATTGTGGTAAAGTATACATAACAGAAAGCTTACTGTTTTAACCAACTTACAGTGTGAAATTCAGTGCACTAGGTATGTTCATAATATTGTGCAACTGTCATCACAATCTACTTCTAGAACTTTCTTTATCACTGCAAAAAGAGACCATACCAGTTAAGCAGTCACTCTTCATGTCCTTGCACCCTTCCCCTCCTAGCCCTTGGCATCCATTGACTGCTTTCTATCTTTGTGGATTTACCTATTATGGATGGATATTCTATACAAATGGAATCATAGAGTAAGTGGTCTTAGGGTGTCTAGTCTCTTTCACTTCACTTAAGTTTTTCAAGATTTATCCAAGTAGCAAGTATTGGTAGTTCATTTCTTTTTAAAGCTAAATAATACTCCATGGTATGGATTTATCTCACTTGTTTATCTATTCATCCACTGTGGACATTGGGGTTATTTCCACCTTTTGGTACAGTGAGTAGATCTGCTATGAAAATTTGCATACAAATTTTCCTTTGTGTACATATACACACACACACATACACGCACACCTAGGAGTGAAATTGCTGAGTCTTGCAATAGTTCTATGCTGAGCCAAGCTGTTTTCCACAGTGGCTCTACCATTTTACATTTCCACTAGCAATGTATGAAGGTTCCAGTTTCTCTACATCCTCACCAATAGTTATTTTCTATTTTTTATTATGGCCATCCTAGTGGGTATGAAGTGGTATCTTGTTTTGATTTGCATTTTTCTAGTGACTAGTGATGTTGAGCATCTTTTCATGTTGTTGGTGGCTATTTGTATGTCTTTTTTGGAGGAATGTCTATTCAAGTCCTTTGACCATTTATAATTGTCTTTTCATTGTTTTTGTAAGAATTCTTTCTATATTCTAGATATTAGACCTTATCAGATACATGGTTTATAAATATGTTCCCTCATTCTGTGCATTGACTTTTTCACTTCCTTAATGTGTCCTTTGATGTACAAGTTTTCAATTTTGTTGAAGTCCAATTTATGTATTTTTTCTTTTGTTGCTTATGCTTTGGGTATTGTGTTTCAGCAATCATTGACAAATCCAATATCACGAAGATTTTCCTGTATGCTTTCCTCTAATAATTTTCTTATTTGGATCTTTGGTCCATTTTGAGTTGATTTTGTATATGTTGTACATTAAGGGTCCAACTTATTCTTTTTAATGTGGATAATCAATTTGCTTAGCAGCATTCATTGAAGAGACAACCCCGCAGTTTTGACATCTGCTTGGAATGCTGTCAGTTTTCTTATTTTAAAGTGAAACCTGTTTTTCCCTGATGATACTGCCTTTCTGGCCATACTCTCAAATAGAGGACCTTTCCCCCTAGTTTCCCTTCTCGTTGATCCTGGGAAAGTCATTATATGTTAAGCTTCCATTTTATCTGCTTCTTTCTCAGTGCTCCCCATAAACCCTTCTTAATGTCTTTCTTTGGACTCCCAGTGTTATTCACTTAATACCACTTTCTCACCATCTTCATTACTATTATCTACATATTCCATCTTATTCGAGGACTTCAGCACTTGGGTATAGACAAAGACTTTTCTGCGTCACTGTTTGCATCTTTGTAAGACTTCAAACATTGTGTTGATGACTGGCCACTTCATTCTTCAACTGTCACAATGCCAGGAACTTGATCTTCAGTTTCACAGCCATAATTAGTGAGGCCACGATTTAGACAGCATAGCTCTTTCATGGAAACAGCTTCTTTTATGTGATAAAATTCTGAACTCCTCCTCAGCATAGCCTCACTTCTGTTTTGTGTTTTGTGGTTGTTGTTATTGTTGAACTTGACCTTATCTTCTGCATCATTTATGACCTTTCTGCTACTCCTAATTCTTCTAAAACAACAAATATAAACATTACTTTTAATTTTAATACAACTTCAATCTTTCAGAAAAATTGTGAAAATAATACACTCTGTTCTTCATATTCAGATTTGCCACTTATTCACATGCCAGCTCTTTTGCTTTCTCATTCCTTTTCTCTTTGTGAATCATTTAAAAAATAAGTTGCAAATCACCCTTTATCCTAAATATTTCTGAGTGCATTTCCTAGAACAAGGACATTCCCTTGCATAAGTACAGTAAAATGATCCAAATCAGTTTATTTACTACTGAGTATTATTTCTAATTTGATTTATATTCTATATTCAAAGCTAATTTTCTAATAATGTCTTCTTTTTTCCTTCCATCCCAGGATTATGCATTACTTTCAGTTTCTCTGTATCTTCAGTGTCTTTTAACCTGAAAGTCGCTCAGTCGTGTCCGACTCTTTAGGACCCCATAGACTATAGTCCATGGAATTCTCCAGGCCAGAATGCTGGAGTGGGTAGCCTTTTCCTTCTCCAGGAAATCTTCCCAACCCAGCGATCGAGCCCAGGTCTCTCTCATTGCAGGTGGATTCTTTACCAGCTGAGCTACAAGGGAAGTCCAAGAATACTTGATTGGGTAGCCTATCCCTTCTCCTTCCCAACCCAGGAATCAAACTGGGGTCTCCTGCATTGCAGGCAGATTCTTTACCAACTGATCTGTCAGGGAAGCCTTTAACCTGAAACAGGTTCTCAATCACTTTTGTCTTTCTAGACCTTGATATTTTTTAAGAGGGTGTGTGTGTGCTAAGTCACTTCAACTGTGTCCCACTCTGCGACCCCATGGACTGTAGCCCTTCCAGGCTCCTCTGTCCATGGGATTCTCCAGGCAAGAATACTGGAGTGGGTTGCCATTCCCTTCTCCAGGGGATCTTCCCCACCAGGGAATCAAAACTGCATGTTTTTGTGTCTCCTGCATTGGCAGGCAGTTTCTTTACCACTAGCATCACCTGGGAAGCCCCGCTAATCATTGTTTTGATGTCCAGACTTCCCAAGATGTGGTCAGTGAGGTTTCTTCATGCCAGTTCTCGCGTCCTCTGGGCATAACTCCATTGTTCTTTGAACATTTCCTTACTTTCTAGCACAGGAAGATGCTGTAGATTTACCTTCTACTTTTCTTATTCTGTGGTTTCCTAGAAACCCTGATTCCTAACTTCAACTGTGTCCCACTCTGTGACCCCATGGACTGTAGCCCACCAGGCTCCTCTGTCCATGGGATTCTCCAGGCAAGAATACTGGAGTGGGTTGCCATTCCCTTCTCCAGGGGATCTTCCCCACCAGGGAATCAAAACTGCATGTTTTTGTGTCTCCTGCATTGGCAGGCAGTTTCTTTACCACTAGCATCACCTGGGAAGCCCCGCTAATCATTGTTTTGATGTCCAGACTTCCCAAGATGTGGTCAGTGAGGTTTCTTCATGCCAGTTCTCGCGTCCTCTGGGTATAACTCCATTGTTCTTTGAACATTTCCTTACTTTCTAGCACAGGAAGATGCTGTAGATTTACCTTCTACTTTTCTTATTCTGTGGTTTCCTAGAAACCCTGATTCCTTCTTTGCGAGAAATGGTATTTTGAAATCAAGATCTATATGTGTTCAGGTGCCAGCGCTTCTGTGTTTACTCAGCAGAAAGAGCGGTGTGTGTATGCTTGTGTGTGCTTTTGTATTTATTTACTCTGTCGTTGATTGATCTATTCAAATACCCCAAGTTTATACTAATACTGTTAACTCCAATTTGACAATTCTTCATTTCCATATTTGTAATTTATTCTCCAACCAGCCAGTGAGAAACCTGGCTCCTGTTATTCTCAATATATTGTCCTATTTGCTCAGTCCTGCAATATATACAAAATAATTTGAGATTTGCTAACACATATCACTGAAAAATAAACTATGAACCTCAGTTCAATATTTGTTTGCTTTTTTGACTTAAGACTAAGGGAGGATTTTAAGTTCTATTATGAACAATTAAATTTGAAGTGCTTATTCCCTATCTGAGTAGAGCGTAGAGTAGGCTTTCTGATTTTCAGAGTAAACGGCAGTACAAAAGATACAGATTTAGGAATCATCAGCTTCAAAATGATATTAAGATAATTTTAATTCATATGCAATTGTGCGGTAGTTTGAGCATTCTTTGGCATTGCCTTTCTTTGGGATTGGAATGAAAACTGACCTTTTCCAGTCCTGTGGCCACTGCTGAGTTTCCCAAATTTTCTGGCATATTGAGTGCAGCACTTTCACAGCATCATCTTTTTTTGCTGTACATGGGAGCAAAGTAAAGAGTTGGGAGCTGGAGGGAGTTGTTATCTTTTTAAAGATATCAGATGTTACAGCACATAGGTGAAGGTGAAGTCGCTTAGTCGTGTCTGACTCTTTGCGACCCCATGGACTGTAACCTACTAGGCTTCTCCGTCCATGGGATTCTCCAGGCAAGAATACTGGAGTGGGTTGCCATTTCCTTCTCCAGAGGATCTTCCTGACCCAGGGATCGAACCCGGGTCTCCCACATTGGAGGCAGACGCTTTAACCTCTGAGCCACCCCTGCCCCCACAGCACAGAAGTATGTTGATAAGAATGGGTCAGGGAGACAGTAGAAGAATGATGTAGGAGAGGGATGTAATTATGCAGGAGAAAAATCTTCAAAGAGCTGAGATTAGTGGTAGATTTAGGAGCAGGAAGTCCATCCAGGACAATAAATAAAGGGAACTAAGGGTTCAAGCTGCACCGGGCTGACTGCTGAGTCACCCTGGGGTAAAACAGCATAGTCACTGCACTAGTCAATACCGCTTTAGGTGATCTGTCAGAACCAGTTTCCCGTTATTCCCTCTCTTCCCCGGCACTTTATCCTCAAATCACTAGTCCGTGTATCTGAATAACATTCCTGCCTCCTCCTGAACATGCTTTAAAAACTAACAGTCCTAAAGAGAGCATTTTCATTATTTATTTCTACTTCCTTCTTCAGCCACAAGACATGTTCCCATCAGCTTTCAGCCTTGGGCTGTGGACTGCTTGTAACAAGAGATGGGACTCTCCTTACAATAAAGGAGATTTTGGCCTCCATTCCTGAGGTCATGTTTTCTTTGTGAATCACCTCATCACCTACCCCAAACAGCATGGGGAAAATGACAGAGAAAGCCCAATTTAAAAAGAGAGGACCTCAACATTTTTATGGTTACAACTCAGGGTCCTCCCTACCCCAGCACCAAGCTCAGGGTGGCTGAGCTGGGAAGCTGCAGAGGAAACATCATGTATCTAAGCATCAGAGGGACAGTCACTGCCCTGTTTCCCCATCTCCCATCTGAGTTTCTCAGGACTCTAGACAATCCTAAGTGTCCTTGAGTTCCCTGGGTCCCTGAGTGAGTGAAGAATTGGAATTTTCTCCAGTCTACCACCTGGTGGCCAAGGCTAGAAGCAGGATGAAGTGTAATACAGGAAGCTTGGTCAGAATCTCAGTAGACCCCAAAAGCCAGGGAGAGGGAAGTACATAGTCAGTTACACAGGATGCTAAGGTCATCACTGTTTCTGCAAGGAACCCACAATCCCTCAAGCTCCAGGGAGAAACGGGACAAAGACCCAGCAGCTGGTTCTGGAGCCTCCCTGGTATTAGGAATGTACAGGCAACTCAGGAACTGGGTAAAGGAGGAAACCCTAAAACATGTGAAGGAATTTGGAACTCTAACCAAATTGTGCTGCAGGCCTGAACTTAAGCACTTGGGCTGGACTGGGAACTGATCTAGAATGACCATCAGCAGAAATGAGGCTATATAGTTAGTTACAGAGACGAGGGCTATATATTTTCATTCTCAAGCATGTACTTAAAATTCCAATACAGTTATAATAACTTACATATTTAATTTAAAATTAGTGTGTAAGTATCTAAAAAGATCTGATCTTCATCTCTCTATTGTTGGGTTTTGTAAAACACAAAAATGCTCTAGGAAAATACACTAAATCTGGTATAAATTAATAATTTGTACATAAAATCTAGTAGAATATTTAACTGTCCAATAAATATTTGAGTAGTAGAGTATTTAAATGATCGAATAATCTTTGCTCATTTGGTTCAGTGTTATTTTTTGGTAAATTTCTGAGTGTAGATTAATTTGTGTTTTGGTGAAGTTTGTTTTGCATTGTCTTAGTGGTAGCAAACGATAGAAAATTTGGCATGTTATCTATTTTTGAAATTAAAGTTTTATTGCAGTATAACCACTCCCATTTTGTTTATAAATTGCCTACCATTGCTGTTGCAACAGAACATTTGGCTTGCAAAGCTTAAGATATTTATTATCTTACTCTTTGTAGAAAACGTTTGCCAAATTCTAGACTAAGATTTAATCAAAGCAAAGTGTATTTGTAATCTTGCTTTCACATTATTAAGTAGAGACTGTTTTATTTCCCTTCGAGCATATTTAGGTCTTATTTCATTAAGGCATGATGCTTTCCAAACACAGTGCTTGGAACGTTGCAAAGAATGAATGTCCTCTAAGAAATGGAGCATCAGGGAGAATATTAATTCTAGAACTCAAGCTGACATTTATAGCTATACAGCAATTTTCTTTAGCTTGTTATGAAAACTAAAATACTTGCTACAGTAGCTAGAAAAGAACATCTGCTATGTGGTTGAGAAAAGTTCAGTGAAGTATTTCTTGTGTCACTTTGACTTTCATATACTAACACCATCCCATTGCAGTATGGATTTCTGCTCTTCAGAGTGTTGAATGGACATGATGATGTACAGACAAGAAAGTGTGACCATGCCTTCTATGGTATGAGTTGATACCTTACAAAGATCAAGTCCATATGGCAAACCCTACATGTCAGGCCTGACATCCGATTGACTTCCCTTTATCTAATCTTAAAATGTATTCTTAACAAGCATCTTCTATTCCAGCTGGATTCATTTCTTCCTGTCTGCTCTATATGCTACTCCCATTTTTTTACTTCAAAATATAGGCTCTCCCTTATAGCCATGAAAATACTCTTGTAAGGAATTATTTGGGTGAGGACTAAAAGTCCATCTTTGGATAGAGGCTCTGTAAGTAATAGTGTCTCAGACTGAACAGGATTGAAATCTATAGTCATTTTAGAAAAAAAGACAATGGTTGAAATAATAGAAAAGGAAAAAAAAATGAAACATTCATACTACTTCCCTACTTTCCCACTGTTACTAATTTTACACCTTTTGTATAAATATGTTTTTATAAATTTTCTATGAACACATTTTTTCAATTTCAAAATAATTTTACTAGATTTTCCTTTTTTCTTTCACACTCTGTCTTCTTTAGTCTCTTCATCAGGTAAGCCCATATAATTAAATTTGTTTTCTCTGTGCTCATAGAATCATCTGTTGACCTGTATAATGTGTACATATATACATATATAGATATACATGCATGTATATATGTATGTACATGTATATACATCCAGTTCAGTTCAGTCACTCAGTCGTGTCCGACTGTTTGTGACCCCATGGACTGCAGCATACCAGGCCTTCCTGTCCATTACCAACTCCCCGAGCTTACTCAAACTCATGTCCATTGAGTTGGTGATGCCATCCAACCATCTCATCCTTTGTTGTCCCCTTCTCCTCCCTTGAATCTTTGCCAGCATCAGGGTCTTTCCCAATGAATCAGCCCTTTGCATCAGGTGGCCATAGTATTGGAGTTTCAGCTTTAGCATCAGTCTTTCCACTGAATATTCATGACTGATTTCCTTTAGGATTGACTGGTTGGATCTCCTTGTAGTCCAAAGGACTCTCAAGAGTCTTCAACACCACAGTTCAGAGCATCATTGATGCTCAGCTTTCTTCACAGTCCAACTCTCATATCCATACATGACTACTGGAAAAACCATAGCTTTGACTAGATGGACTTTTGTTGGTAAAGTAATGTCTCTGTTTTTTAACATGCTGTCTAGTCTGGTCATAACTTTTTTTCCAAGGAACAAGTGTCTTTTAATTTCATGGCTGCAGTCACCATCTTCAGTGATTTTGGGACCCCCCCCAAGATAAAGTCTGACACTGTTTCCACTGTTTCCCCATCTATTTCCCATGAAGTGATGGGACCAGATGTCATGCTCTTCATTTTCTGAATGTTGAGCTTTAAGCTAAGTTTTTCACTCTCCTCTTTCACTTTCATCAAGAGGCTCTTTAGTTCTTCTTTGCTTTCTGCCATAAGGGTGGTGTCATCGGCATATCTGAGGTTATTGATATTTCTCCTGGCGATACACATATGTACATATACATTCAACAAACTCCAGGAGATAGTGAAGGACAGGGAAGTCTGGCATGCTGCAGTCCATGGGGTCACAAAGAGTTGGGCACGACTGAGCAACTGAACAACAATATACATTCATAGTAACTATTTACAGAACTGAGACCACATTACACTCATTTTCTGCACCTTGCTTTTTTCCACTCTGGTTCTTGCAGGAAGTCTACCAACTCACTTGTTACACCTGTGCCTGTTAGGGGTACTCACTTTATTTCTACTAAAATACGTTGTGATTTAGGCTTCAACCCTGTAGTTCAGTGTGAGCTCTTCTCAGCCCTGGTGGCCACACCCAGGCCCTCTTGCCTGGGAATGGGAAAGAGATGACATGAGAATGTTGCAGCACCTTGCTCCAGGTTTGGCCCTTCCTCTCCAGGTGGCGGAGCCCCATCTGTTTCAGGGGCAAGAGTGGTTTTGGTTGTGGAAGGGAGACAAGGTGCCTGTGGCCACAGCAGCTGTGGGGAGAGTCCAGTGGGGCAGGACTCCTCTGGGCCGTCAATGGCCAGCGGTGGGCTTGTTTCATGGACACACAGTTTTATTTTTTAAAAATAAAATTTATATGGGACCATTTGTATTGTAATCCAGTCAGGAGTATATTTCCATATTGATAAACAACTGGTAACCTTTGACATGTTTTATATACCTGCCACACAATTTGTGTAAAGCATCACTCTATCCTTTGATCCTTCGGTTGATTCCAGGTTTTATTACTATTCATGATGCTGTCAAAAATATATGTATCTAAGTACTTGATCAAATGCTTCTAGAAGATCAAAAGATCTGAACAGTTCTGATGCTTTTGGTACCTATTACCAAATTGCCTTCTGAAATGGTTATATAATTTCACTTTCTCTGAAGCATAGGAACGTGCCTGTTTTCAACACCATCACCATGACCAGGTTATCTAATCTAGTGACTTTTAAATTTTTTCTTGACTATGACCCAAGTGTAGGAAAAAAACACTTTATATTGTGACTTAGGATGCATACATTCATATACACATAACAAATGCATATACATAAACATATATTAAATGAAAACAACATTCACACAAAATAATGCTAATCGCAACTGTGTAAAATGCATTTTATTCTTTTTATTCTATTTCATTTAAACAAATGCTGACTGAGATCGACCAAGTAGATATTATAAGTGATATTAAACTGGAAGAAATGGTGGAATTTTAGGGTAAAAGAAATATGACCTAAAAAGTATTCTATCAGCCAGAGCAAAGGTCTGTAACAAGATGAAATTTAACAGTTATTGTGAAGCTCCTCAATCTGGATAGACCCCACCATCAACACCACCAGCACCCGTGTCTACGCTTTCCAGCCACACGACACTCATCCTGCCGTCACATGCTAAAAATCTTTTGATCTTTCAGATGTTCTTGATGGTTCCTGCTCTTGATTCATCATAAAGTTTGTCTTATTCTCCTCAACATGCTCCCTGCATCTTAAAAAAAATCTGTACTGGTGATGACCCTTCCAGCATGGAGCACCATTCCACAGCCTTCTCACTTTTGAAGGTGAAGTCACTCAGTCGTGTCCGACTCTTTCGACCCCGTGGACTGTAATGTACTAGGCTTCTCTGTCCATGGGATTCTCCAGGCAAGAATACTGGAGTGGATTGCCATTTCCTTCTCCAGGGGATCTTCCCGACCCAGGGATCGAACCCGGGTCTCCCACATTGGAGGCAGACACTTTAACCTTCTCACTTTTAGGCACCTTCAAATTTAATTCAGGTACCCCTCTCTGTCCTTAGAACTATCTTTTATCTCATTATTACTTTTCTCAAACTGTCGCTTTGCCCCTGAGCCTCCATCCTTTCACCTTCTCCCTTCCTTCCATGTGCTAATAACCTTAATACAATCTTCTCTGCTTGACTCTTTCCTTAGAGTGATGTTAAGATGCTCCTCAAACTCTAAGTCCAAGGGGCTTGTGTTTGGCCCATCAAATGTGCTTGGGAATTTCTGAATTTTAGGAAAAGACATGAGTGTTCCCTTCTCCCATTCCTCCCATTCTCATGAAGACCTTCAGGGAAGTGGACTTTACTGGCTAACTTTGGCAGAGTCATCAAAACCTGGCTTTGTTCTGGATCCTCAGAGCATATCATGTATTGCCTCCAGAGCTGAGTCACTGCCCACTTGTTTCCCACTTGGTAATAGCCAGTGGCTTACAAACTCTGATCTGGAGGCCCAGAAGTTTCATAAAGACCTTTATGTGCCTGAACAGGAGGGAGATATACTAGGGAGGGGGCAGGGAGGCTCCAGAACTCCAAGTCCCTTCAATGAAGCTGCCACATTTTTAAAACCTTTTATATGCTGGGCTTCCTTCTGAAATATACTTTAACTCTCTACTGGTAATTTCCACAGCATTTCCAATTCTGAATGATAAAATAAAAAAATTACCTCCAAATCATTAAATACATTAACAATTATAATTCAGCAAGCAGTACTAAAAAGACATCAAGTCCCATTGGGACATTTGTGCTGTTCTATTAACTCTCACATAGGTGAGCAAGTGAACAGCTAGAGCAGTCTTTAAAGGATAGAGAGAGCTGACCCTGGTGGGTCTTAGCTAATAATAGTATTGAATTTCACGTAGGCAGAGAGCAAACCAGATGTTTCTTTTTAGGTACCTGTCATTTCCTACTACAGCATAAAATAAGTTGAGTGGAATTGGCTTTAAACTTGTACTTGGTCCTGTATCCAACGCTATTTCTCTGCCAAGTAAGCGGAAATCTACTGCATTTTCTCCAAACAGCTCATTCCAGATTTGTACAGCATCTCCCACCAGAGCTGGGGCCCTGAAGGTTGTTCTTAGCTTTGTTGTCTGTGAAAGTCTTACAGGGCCAGTACCAAGCCCCTGATGACAAACTGCTCTCCATGGTGGCCCCCCAAATCTGGATTACCGCTTAGTTACGCGTGCAGCTCTGAATGTAGAACAATGTGTGGAATGTGTTAGTTGCTAGGTCGTGTCCGACTCTTTGTGACCCCATGGACTGTAGCCCACCAGGCTCCTCTGTCCATGGAATTCTCCAGGCAAGAATACTGGAGTGGGTTGCCATTTCCCTCCCCAGGAGATCTTCCTGACGCAGGGATAGAACCCGGGTCTCCTGCATTGCAGGCAGATTCTTTACCATCTGAACCACCAAGGAAGCCCTTGAATGCAGAACGTCTAGATTCAAATACCGGTCCTGCAGCTTCCTAGATGTGGGTCCTTGGGCTAATTAGATCTCTCTGTGTTTCGCTATGCTCGTCTAGAAAAGAGTTTTGATAAACATAGTACTTGGCACAATAGTACTTGGGAAATAGGGGTATCATGGGAATTATATATACATAGGGCACTTAGAAAAATGTGTGGTGCATATTAACTTATATTTATTTATTTATCCATCCATCCATTTATTTATTTGGCTGCACTGGGTCTTAGTTGCAGCATGCGGGATCTAGTTCCCTGATCAGGGATTGAATCCAGGCTCCCTGCATTGGGAGCGTGAGTCCAGGGAAGTCCCCTGGTGGTAACTTCTTAAGAAAAGTTTATTATTCCCATGTAACTTTAATTTGCTCTGATCTAAGATTGAGATTTTATTGTAAGAGAGGCTATAGATCTTGTATTGCTGTATCAAAGTAGAAAAAGTGTGAAGATAATAACTCTTCACACATTATGTGGGAAAATATTTCTATTCATTTCTTGATACACATGAATGCATGATGAGAATAAACTGAGTCAGTTTGGCATGTTGTCTGGCTTTGTAAATGACAATAGCTACTCTGTAGAGATGTTTTAGAGTCTGACATGTTCTAAACACATCAAACATTTTAACAAGAAAAATCCTTTTTGTGATGAGATAAATGGCTTGTTATACTTGCTGATTTCCTCTTCCTTGTCACTACTTTTCCTTTTCCTTCACTGTCATTGCTAATAGCTTTTTAACAGAGTTTGCCACAAAGTGCTTTCACATTTAGGAATATAAAAAGCTCAGAAGCACATTGAAACGCAAGGAGAAATTGAGATCATTGAGTCCAAGTGGCCACATTTGCTGGTTCCTCTGCCTGCCCTGGAAATGAGAGGGGTCAGTACAAAGTAATATTGTTCTTAAGGACCCAGGATATTGGTGACATCCTGTGTCAGAGACCTGAAAATGCTGGTCCTGATTCAAACTTGGCAGGTGTTCAGTGATGCTGTTGAGTAGATTTTGTTGTTTAGTCTCACAGTTGTGTCAGTCTCTTTGAGACCCCATGAACTGCAGCATGCCAGGCTTCCCTGTCCTTCACAATCTCCTAGAGTTTGCTCAGACTCATGTCCATTAAGTCAGTGATGCCATCCAAACATCTCATCCTGTGTCACCCTATTCTCCTCCTGCTTTCAGTCTTTCCCAGCATCAGGGTCTTTTCCAATGAGTCTTCTCTTCACATCAGGTAGCTAAAATATTGGAGCTTCAGCATCTGTTCTTCCAGTCAAGCATCAGGGTTGATTTCCTTTAGGATTGACTGGTTTGATCTCCTTGCTGTCCAGAGGATTCTCAATTGTCTTCTCCAACACCACAGTTCAAAAGCATCAATTCTTTGGTGCTCAGGCTTCTTTATGGTCCAACTCTCACATCAATACATGACTACTGAAAAACCATGGCTTTGACTGTATGAAACTTTGTTGTCAAATTGATGTCTCTGCTTTTTAATATGCTGTCTAGGTTTGTCATAGTTTTTCTTCCAAGGAGCAAGTATCTTTTAATTTCATGGCTGCAGTCACCATCTGCAGTAATTTTGGAGCCCAAGAAAATAGTCTGTCACTGTTTGCATTTTTTCTCCATCTATTTGCCATGAAGTGATGAGACTGGATGCCATGATCTTAGTTGTTTTGAGTGTTGAATTTTAAGCCAGCTTTTTTACTTTTCACTCTCTTGTTTCACCTTCATTAAGAGGCTCTTTAGTTCCTCTTTGCTTTCTGCCATTAGGGTGGTGTCATCTGCATGTCTAAGGTTATTGATATTTCTCCCAACAATCTTGATTCCAGATTTGAGCTTCATCCTGCTCAACATTTCTCATGATGTACTCTGCATATAAGTTAAATAAGCAGGGTGACAATATACAGCCTTGACATACTCCTTTTCCAATTTGGAAACAGTCTGTTGTTTCATGTTTGATTCTAACTGTTGCTTCTTGACCTATGTATAGGTTTCTCAGGAGGCAAGTCAGGTGGTCTGGTATTCCCATCTCTTTCAGAATTTTCCACAGCTTGTTGGGATCCACACAGTGAAAGGCTTTAGTGTGGTCAATGAAGAAGAAGTAGATGTTTTTCTGGAATTCCTTTGCTTTTTCTATAATCCAATGAGTGTTGGCAATTTGATCTCTGGTTCCTCTGCCTTTTCTAAATCCAGCTTGTACAACTAGAAGTTCTCAGTTCATGTACTGTTGGACTGAAGGACTGAAGGATTTTGAGCACTATATTGCTAGCATGTGGAATGAGTGCAATTGTGCAGTAGTTTGAACATTCTTTGGCATTGCCCTTTTTTGAGATTGGAATGAAAACTTACATTTTCCAGTCTGGTGGTCTGAGTTTTTCAAATTTGCTGTCATATTGAGTGCAGCATTTTAACAGCATCATCATTTAGGATTTGAAATAGCACAACTGGAATTCCATCCCTCCATTAGCTTTATTTGTAGCAATGCTTCCTAAGGCCCACTTGACTTCACACTCCAGGTGTCTAGGTGAGTGATCACACCATCGTGGCTACCTGGGTCATGAAGATCTTTTTTGTACAGTTCTTTGGTGCATTCTTGCCACCTCTTCTTAATGTCTTCTTCTTCTGTTAGGTCCATGTCATTTCTGTCCTTTATTTGTCCCCATCCTTGCATGAAATAGTCCCTTGGTATCTCTAATTTTCTTGAAAAGTTCTCTAGTCTTTCCTGTTCTATTGTTTTCCTCTATTTCTTAGCATTGATCACTGAGGAAGGTTTTCTCTTCTTGCTATTCTTTGGAACTCTGCATTCAAATGGGTATATCTTTCCTTTTCTCTTTTACCTTTAGCTTCTCTTCTTTTCTCAGCTATTTGTAGGGCCTCCTCAGACAATCATTTTGCCTTTTTTTTAAAAAAATATAAATTTATTTATTTTAATTGGAGGTTAGTTACTTTACAATGTTATATTTGTTTTGCCATACATCAGCATGAATCCACCGCAGGTATACATGTGTTCCCCCTCCTGAACCCCACTCCCTCCTCCCTCCCCATTCTGCCTCATTGCATTTCTTTTTCTTTGGGATGGTTTTGGTTACTGCCTCCTGCACAATGTTATAAACCTCCATCCATAGTTCTTCCATCAGTGTGTCTATCAGATCTAATTCCTTGAATCTATTTGTCACCCCTACTGTATTATCATAAAGGGTTTGATTTAGGTCATACCTGAATGGTCTAGTGTTTTTCCCTAGTTTCTTCAATTTGTCTGAATTTTGCATTAAAGGAGCTCATGATTCATGATTTGAGTCACAGTCAGCTCTTGTTTTTGCTGACTGTCTAGAGCTTCTCCATCTTTGGCTGCAAAGATGATAATCAGTCTGATTTTGATATTGACCTCCTGGCAATGTCCATGTGTAGAGTAGTCCCTTGTGTTGTTGGATGAGGGTGTTTGCTATGACAAGTGTTTTTTTTTTTTTTTTGCAAAACTCGTTATCCTTTACCCTGCTTCATTTTGTACTCCAGGGCCAAACTTAGGTACCAATAAGACCACTTCTGTATCATCAGCAGATCACGGGCTGTTCCATGTCCTCAAGCAATCATGCCACTCTTTTACTTTCTAGAGTCAGAGGTGACCTACTAACTTCTATATTTACATTTATTGTTTTCAACAACTCTCTTTATATGATTGGATATCTCCCTTCCTATTTGTCATGATAAAGTGTGTACAGATATTAAATCCTGAGATCTGACTCTTCTAAATGCATGCACTGCACGTTGCCACCTCTCTGGATAGCTCTGTACCATTGGAAGAGGTTGTAGAGATCGCCACTGTGTTGGGTTGACCAAAACATTCATTTGGGGTTTTTCCTTTTTCTCTTATGGAAAACCCCAAATGCATGCTTTGGCCAACCCAATTTTGGCATGAAGAGTAAACGTCTTAGGTGGAGTGCTAGTTCAGACTTGGACTCTAAAAATCATTATTTCTGTTATTTTTTGTTTGCATAATCAGATAACACTATCTCCTTTGCTCCTGCTTGAAATCTGACTAGCTGTAGCTGTAATGAAAACTCTCCCCTTAGTGATCAGCAGGGTGATGATGGTTTATAATTATTTCTCTGCTATATATATTGGTTCCACACAAAAACTGAAGCTGTAAGGGAAAAGACCAGAGAGGGAACAAAAACAGAATAGTTTATAGTGTTTGTGTTAAGTGGGGTTATTTTGGTTGAAAAGAACAGAAACCATCTAAAATGAGTTTCAGGTATAGGTTTCTTCATAAGGGCACTTGGTGAAGCATCCCAAGGACAGGAATGCTTATGTGCTTCAGGAAAGGCAGGATTCAGGAATCTGATTTTTCTTTCTGTTCCTCACTCTGTACAGATTTATTGTTAGCTCTTCCTTGCAGGATGGAATATAGTCACACACTGACAGCTCGCAGGCTTTGTAGACACACAAGGAAAGGTTCTCTCTTAGTCTCTTGATTCAGGTCTAAATTGCTAAGGAAGGAAACCACTAGCTAGCGGGTAGGTGACCTGTCGTAACTCGACAGCTCCTGCAACAACCACCCAGCTCATGAAGGGATCAGTTCCTAGGAGAGGAATGCTGGACACACACTCACAGAGGTGATGATTCTGGATATTTTACCTCAACTTTTTTTTTTTTTTTCTCAAGCCAGTTTTGAATTAATCTCTACAATTGCTGTCCCCTCCCAAGTAACCCATCTGAAAGAAGCAATACTCTCACATGTCCTAACTCCAGCTCACTGGGATGTGAAGGAGATGTTAGCATCAGGGAATTAGGGGAAAGAGTCTGCTGTTCCATGTTGGTGTCTCTTGTGTTCCTTTTTCTGTTCTCGTTCCAGCCTCACCCTTACAGACCTACACGTTCCAGAACTTCTATCTTCCTCTCTTCTCTGATTGTTGCGGTTGCCTTTCTGCGCACGTTTTCCACTTCTTGAACCTTGAGTTTTTGACATGAGAAATGATTTCCAGCAAAATGGTTGTGTTATTTATTAATGAAGTTCGACATGGCTCGTCTGCTTAAATGTTAAGATTGTAAATTTCATCTGTATCATATCCCATGTCTTCTGGGGCTAAATACTGCACATGAGTTTCTGCCTGAAATTCACTGATAGACCGTGGTATATTTTGAAACTGCTTGTTTTGTTCAGGTTTTGAAAAATGTTCGGAGGAAGCCAGGTTATTCTTGACTAGTAAAAAAAAAAAAAGGATGAAAATGTAAGTTTCTTGAAATTTGAGAGCCCACCTTCTCAGAAAGCTAGTAAATCCTCTCTGTGAGAAGTTCATCCCCTGGGCGATCTGTTGGTTATTAATAGTGACAGAGGAAGCGTGGAGAGGGTGGGTTCAGCTTGTACAGGGTCCTAACTTGGTTGCCTGGGAAGTAAGGGATGAAGCAGGAGGATTTTGCTTTTTCTGTTTTTCTACCTTATATTTTTCTTCTATTTTCTCCATCCCTTCCACACCTCCCCCCCCGCCCCCACCTGCTTCTGTTTGCTTCCCCCTACCTGTCTACATCTATAAACCATGCTGTTAGGAGGGTGAGGCTCAGATGGTGAAGAATCCATCTGCCGATACATGAGATCCAGCTTTGGTCCCTGGATAAGGAAGATCCCCTGGAGAAGGAAGTGGCTACCCACTCTGCTATTCTTGTCTAGAGAATCTCATGGGCAAAGGAGCCTGGTGGGCTACAGTCCATAGGGTCACAACGAGTCAGACATGACTGAGCAACTAACACTTCCATTTTCTTAGGATGATGGGATAAAACATGCCTCACACAAGGCAGTTCAGTTCAGTTGCTCAGTCGAGTCCGACTCTTTGTGACCCCATGGATGGCAGTGCGCCAGGCCTCCCTGTCCATCACCAGCTCCCGGAGGTCCCACCCTCCTGTCCCACCCTTCTAGGTCATCACAGAGCACTGAGCTGAGGTCCCTTTGCCATACAGCAGTTTCCCCCCACCTGTCTAGCTGTTACTGTCCAAGACTATGCTGCTGCTGCTAAGTCACTTGAGTCGTGTCCGACTGTGTGTGACCCTGTAGACGGCAGCCCACCAGGCTCCCCCATCCCTGGGATTCTTCAGGCAAGAACACTGGAGTGGGTTGCCATTTCCTTCTCCAATGCATGAAAGTGAAAAATGAAAGTGAAGTCACTCAGTCATGTCTGACTCTGCGACCCCATGGACCGCAGCCTACCAGGCTCCTGTGTCCATGAGATTTTCCAGGCAAGAGTACTGGAGTGGGGTGCCATTGCCTTCTCCAGACTATAGTAAGCAGTATTGTATACGTGAAATTTCTATGGGGGTGGATCTAAGTGTTCCCACCACAAAAGAAAGGGAGCTCTGTGAGGTGATGATTGCTAGCTATTTGAAAATGCAAATTTTAATCAGGAACCAATCTGAAAGGAGACAATGCTGGAGAGGGTTTCTGCCACCACACCTGTGTACTTCACCTACCCTAGTGTTCCTTGTTTCTGCCGGTATCCCTCTGGGTTCTCTATTTGACATGAGGGCATGGTGACCCACTCCAGTATTCTTGCCTGAGAATCCCTGTGGACAGAGGCACCTGGCGGGCCACAGTTCCTGGGGTTGCAAAGAGTCGGACACGAGTGAGCAACTAAGCACAGTGCCATTTCTCTTTCCTCTTTCACCCATATTAATTTCCTGTGATTTTTAATTCTTCCAAGTAAAAGCAAGAATGTACATACTGGTAAACTGCATTGGTAAGATAGGTTGTGGTTATAATTTAACATGAAAACTAATGTCACTTCTAGACTGTGAACAGCTCAGACAGGGTTTATGTGACCAGCCTCCTGATTATCACCTGGTCTATGGTGGGTGACTAGTAGTGCTGGTTACCTAGACTATTTTTTTCCCCACTTTTTTGAGGGGCATGATATTAGATTTACACAGAAGTTGCAAATATGGAGCATTTCTGTGTTCATCACCCAGCTCCTCTGCTTATATAACAAGCTTGGTTCATTTGTCAAAACCAAGAAATTAACATTGATACTACGCTACTAAATAAACTACAGACTTTATTCAATATCACCAGTAATTTCCATTAGCGCCCTCTTTTTTTTTTTTGCTGTTCCAGGAGTAAATCTGTGAAACCATCTGGGATTTTGTCTTCATGTAATTTTCATAACCTCTAATATTGAATACTAATTTTTAAATTTACCTTTGACAATTTTACTTTTAATAATTTATGATAAGTGGTATGGAACATAAGGGAAATAAACATATGAATATGTAAAATAAACTGTATGCCATTTTCCAGTGATTCTAATTTTGTTTAAATTAAGATTGCCTAGTATCAGTATGCAGAGAAGGCAATGGCACCCCACTCCAGTCCTCTTGCCTGGCAAATCCCATGGACAGAAGAGCCTGGTAGGCTGCAGTTCATGGGGTCGCTAAGAGTCGGACACGACTGAGTGACTTCACTTTCACTTTTCACTCTCCTGCATTGGAGAAGGAAATGGCAGCCCACTCCACTGTTCTTGTCTGGAGAATCCCAAGAACGGGGGAGCCTGGTGGGCTGCTGTCTCTGGGGTTGCACAGAGATGACACGACTGAAGCAACTTAGCAGCAGCAACAGCAGTATCAGTATGGTACAAAGAAAATTTAACAGATTTAAATTTCAAGATCTGGAAAGGGACCATTTTCTCTTGACTTCTGAAATTCCCTTTATTTTAAAATATAGGTCTATTTATTGGACTTTCGTAATACAGTGAAAATTTCTTGTTGGCATTGATAATTCAGACTCTACTCAGTTGGCAAGGTTAATACTGATATCTGGAGAAAAATATTTTACAATTTTATTTTTGTAAGGAAATTAAATTCCAAAGGAATACCTCTAGAAACAAAAAGGGTTGGAATTTTGGAGTCAATCTTCAGAGTTTTTTTGTGGTAATCCCAGTAGGATTTTTAAAAATTGCCAGACAGACCCAGTCTTCTATGTTGATTATTGTTTTATGTATTACTTTTCTTGCATACTTTTTAGTTGCAGCTTCCTGTGCACCATACAATTATATTAATATACTGTCCAAAAGTTCTTGCTTTTTCTCCAGGAAACAAAATACCCAGTGTTTTTTCTAAATTGTATGGTAAATAAAGGTAATCTTTTAAAACTGAGTGATATTACTGCCCCAAATCTAGTAGCATTCTTGGCATATAATATGCATGCAGAAAAGAGGTACTGAGAAGTTGAACTCATAGAAGCAGAGAGTGGAATGGTGGTAGCCAACTGGAGGAGGGGGAAATTGGGATGTGGTCGATGGAAGAGAGACTTTCAGTTATAAAATGAATAAATCCTGGGGCTCTAATGTGCAGCACCCAGACTATAGTTAACAATAGCATATGCTTGAAATTTCTAAGGCAGTGGATCTAAGTGTTCTCACCATTAAAAAAAAAACAAAACGGTTTAACCGTGAGGTGATGAATGTGTTAATTACCTTGATGGTGGTAACTGCTTCACTTTATGTACATGTATCAAATCATCATGCTGTAAACCTTAAATATGTGTAACTGTTAATGTTTCAACTATACCTCAATCAATTTGGGGGGAAAAAGAAAAAAAGTTTTGTTATAGACTGAATAATAGGAGATTTGAATCAGAAAAAAGCTATGAAGTCTTGTACGAGAACTCTTAAACGCAGTCTAAATCTCCGGCTGCCATCTTGTGGATACACTGAGAACTGCAACAGATTCTGTCTAAACCTTGCCGACTAGTAAGCAAGGCCGTTTATTGAATCGAGGAGGAGAGACGGCAGTTTTTCAAAAGGATGTGAATTCAGATGGTTAAGATGGAAAGGAGTTTTCACCAGAAATTTTCCAATTATGGAAGCAATTTACAACAAAATTACTGAGAAAACTAGTTGTCCTTTACTTGATCTCGTTAGATTGGACAAACAAAAAAAACCCATATTTTCTTAAATTCTTCAGTATCTGTGGGTCAAATTCTATTGCATTTAAATTTCTTAGTTTCCTTAAAGTCTATAATGTTTAGGATGGAAAGAAAAACAAGAAGACTATTGATAATAAAGGAACAGGGAGGGAAGAAGTTCAGGCGAGAAAAAACAACTGCTGCTCTGCATAGCCTCAATGGATGCACTGTAAAGTCCTGTAACGTGAGCACAATGGAGCGGTGGAGTGGGAGGCCAACTAAATCTAGGCATAGTCCTTTTTCACCCTCCTTTCTTTGTCCTTCTGCCTCATCACAAATCTGTACCACTCTCTTATTTTTATTCCCCTTTTCATATGTACAGGGCACAGTCCCTTTCTCTGCATTCACCCTTGATTATATCTGGTGGCCCTTTGAACCTCCCCAGTGTCTGGCGCACAAAAGGTGCTCTTTGTGTGAGCAGGAAGGCAGGGCCCACGCCCTGTCCTTCAGCGTCGTTTGTGGGGTGACTGCTTCCTTAGCAGTGTTAGTTTTCTCTTTCTTGTGGTTTTTTTTTTTTTTTTGAAGCATCATGGGTATTTTTTGTAAAACTCATTGCACCGCAAGTCTGTCCTGTTGTTCAGCCCACGGCCCTTCACCTCTCCATCTCCTGTCTCACCCACTCTTGAGCTCACGGCTGGATCCTTCCAGATGTCTCATTCCAAAACACAGCTGTCTGTTCCCTTCTTCACTGTGGTGCATTGCCAGCCAGGCGAGGAGAATACTTACATCATTATGGGCACATTTTCCACATGACAATTTTTAATGGGCGTGGATATACATCCTGGGATTGACAAAATCATTAGAACATGGTGTTGGGGGAGCACGCCCAAAGAGGAAGCGGTTCTGGGCAGTCATTTTCCCCAGTACAGTGAAAGGTCAGCGGGTACAGAGATTTTCTGCCCACTGTGGGCTGTCTTTACACGTCTCTTGCTTTGGTTGCGTCAGGTCCTACTTGATACTGCACAGATACCTGTAAATGCAGAGCCTGAAAAGCGCTCCATGAGCCCTTTGAAAGCTAATGTTTCTGAAAAACAGCATCTTGCTATATGATGGGAACTCTTGCCAGGCACTGTTTGAAGTGCATTACACAGAGTAACTCGTTTTATCCTTCCAACAGCCCTATGAGGGAAAAACTTATCTCTGTTTCAGAGATGAGGAAATAGAAGCTGATGAAATACTTCTCCTACCAGAGCCTCATGGGGTTTTCTCCACAGCAGGTACTTAGTAATGAAATTCCTAAGTTGTAGAGCCAGGATTTGGACATAAGCAGTTGGGCTCGAGAATCTGTACTCAGATTATCTCGATGCCTGTTGCTGGTGAATGCTTGCTGGGGCGAGTGTGAGAGGGGTATTTTATGGGCTTCTTTGGATTTCAAATGACCTGATATGCTCCAGCAGCCTACAGTTAATTGAACATCAGACATTAAGAATTTGACTAGAGGCTGTGTGCACCCACCTGAGCCCCGAGTCTAGGCTCTCGAGGAGAACGTTCTTGTGCTGTTTTTGTGGGAAACCCTTCACCTCAATAGAGCTCTTCTCACTGACTGATAAGGGATCAGGTGAAAAGAAACATTGGACTTAGGAAAGATTCTATGATCCAAAGAATGGCACCATTTTTCTCAAGTTGTAGAGAAATATCAGACTTCTAAAAATTAAAACATACAAATTTAAACTATATAAACCATCTCTTTCAAGCTTCCTTGGTGGCTCAGACGGTAAAAACTCTGCCTGCAACACAGGAGACCAGGGTTTGATCCCTGGGTTGGGAAGATCCCCTGAGAAGGAAATGGTAATCCGCTCCAATATTCTTGCCTGGAAAATCCCAAGGACAGAGGAGCCTGGAGGGCTGCAGTCCTTGAGGTCCCAAAGAGTCTGATTTGATACAATACAGGAAAATTATTTTATAAAATTATATAACCAACACATACATGTGTGTTTATATATGTTTATATACACACACACTAGCATAGTCATATAATATACATTTGATAAGAAATATGAAAAAAAGAGTAACTTTTATGCAGATAAAAATAGGAAAAACCTGTATAAAACCTAAAAGTGATGAGGCTTGATTTATAGCTTGAATAGAAGCAGTGAAGGGCTTAATCAATATTCAAGACAATTCTATTAGAGAAAAATGGTCCTGGTCAGAAAAAAATGAAGAGTAATAAGGATCAAATACAGAAGCTCATACAGCTTTACTGACGTAAGAAAGACCAGTTGTAAATAAAGTAAGCGCATCAATTATCAGGCAGAATTGATGAAAAGACAGATTCTGATGAATTATTTTAAAATTTTAGAGCTAGAGAACAATCTAAGTATCCAGTTGGAAAAATCAAAAAATGAAAAAACAGACCAGGGTAATTACAAATAAATTGAAATGAAACTTTTTTTTTTCTGACAGTTCTTTACATCGGTTATAGATTCTCACTCACTCCTGGGAAGGAATTGTGATCCAATTTTTCTCTTTTTTTTTCTATTTTAAAATTTAAATATTTTAATTGAAATTTATTTGACATATAACGTTTAAATTAAAGGTATGAAAAGTGAAAGTTGCTCAGTCAAGTCTGACCCTTTGCAACCCCATGGACTGTGTACTGTATGCCAGCTTAATACTTTTACAGGTTGTGTAATATAATTGGCACTGTAGCAATAATTAACATCTCTAGCATGTTATATAGTTATTTCTTTTTAATGATTGGAATAATTTTATCTCTTGGGAAATTTGATTTTAATACAGCATTGCCTATATTCACCACATTGTGCTTCAGATTTCTAGAATTTATTTACCACTTGTTTGAAGTCTGTCCCCTGAAACATCTCTCCTATCCCTCTCATGCCCATCCCCTGCTAACCACCTTTCTGCTCTGCGTTTTTATGAGTTTGGCTTGTGTAGATTCCGCATATAAGTAATATCATATGGTACCTGTCTTTCTCTAATTTATCATGCTTATTATAATGCGCTCAAGGTCCATCCTGTTGCCAATGACATGATGTCCTTCTTTATCATAGCTGGATAATATTCTGTTGTATAAATATATCACAGCTTCTTTATCCATTTGTCTGTTTTGGGTGCTTAGGTTGTTGCCATATCTTGGCTATAGTAAACAGTGCTGCAGGAAGCGTGGGAGTGCATATATCTCTTTCGTATCCTGTTTTCATTTCCTTTGGGTGTATACCCAGAAGTGGAATTTCTGGACCATACACTGTATCTATTTTTAATTTTTTGAGGAATCTCCACCTTGTTTTTCATAGAGGCTGAAGAATCAATTTACATGCCCATCAACAGTACACAAGATTTCTGTTTTCTCAACATCCCTACCAACACCTGTCATCTTTTTCTCTTCTTGATGATATCCCTTCAGACATGTGTGAAGTGATATTTCATTGTGATTTTGACTTACATTTTCCTGATGTTGAACTCTTTTCATGTACCTGCTGGTCCTTGGCCCATTTTTATAAAACACATTTTTGATCATGTTCTATGAATTATTTGTATATTTGAATGTTAACCTCTTATCCAGTATATGGGTTGCAAAATTTTTCTCCCATCTGTAGGCTGTCTTTATTTTGTTAACTGCTTCTTTTGCTGTGCAGAAGCTTTTAAGTTTGATATAATCCCTTTTGTTGTTTGTGCTTTTGGTGTTATATTCAAAATCATTGCTGAGATGAGTATTGAGGAAATCCTTCTGTATGCTTCCTTCTAGAACTTTCATGGTATCCTATCTTGTTTTGAGCCTTTGATCCATTCCTGGGTGATTTTTGTGAGTGATATGAGATAGGGATACAATTTCACTGTATGTGTTTATCCAATTTTCCTAAGACCATTTATCAAAGAGACTGTCCTTTCCCCACAGGTATTGTGGCTCCCTTGTTGAACATTATGTGACTGTGTGCTTTTGGGCTTCCTGTTCTATTTTTTTGATTGATGTAGCTATTCTTATACCAGTATTACTCTGTAATTATTACTATAGCTCTGTCGTATAGTTTAAAATCAGGAATGGTGATGCCTCTGGCTTTGTTTTTCTTTCTCAGGATTGCTTGGGCAGTTTGAGGATTTCAGGGTTTTTTTTCCCTGTATCTTTAAAGAGTGCTACTATTATTCTGATGAAGGTTGCATTGAATCCATAGATGCCTTTGGGTAGTATGGATGTTTTAATAATACTTGTCCTTCTAATCCATGAACATGAGATGTTTTTCCATTTGCCTGTGCCTTCTTCAGTTTCTTTCAACAGATTCTTATGGTTTTTACTGTACAGTAAAACTGTACTGTACCTCCCTTGGTTACATTTATTACTAAGTATTTTATTGTTTTTGATGCTGTTGTTGATGGGATTATTTTATTTCTTGTTTATTTTTTATAATTAGTGTATAGAAATGCAGCTGATTTCTGCATATTGATTTTATATCCAGAAAGAAAAACACCAATACAGTATACTAACACATATATATGGAATTTAGAAAGATGGTAATGATAACCCTGTATGCGAGACAGCAAAAGAGACACAGATGTATAGAACGGACTTTTGGACTCTGAGGGAGAGGGAGAGGGTGGGAGGATTTGGGAGAATGGCACTGAAACATGTATACTATCATGTAAGAAACGAATCACCAGTCTATGTTCGATACAGGATATAGGATACTTGGGACTGGTGCACGGGGATGATTCAGAGAGTTGATATGGAGTGTGGGAGGTGGGGGAGGGGGTTCAAGATTGGGAACTCATGTACACCCGAGACGGATTCATGTCAATTATGGCAAAACCAATATAGTAATGTAAAGTAAAATAAAGTAAAAATAAAAATAAAAAAATTTACTGAAAATTTTTTAATAGTTCTAACACTTTTTGGTTGAGTCTTTGGGATTTTCTATATACAAAATCATATCATCCACAAATAATGACAAGTTGACTTCTTCCTTTCCGATTTGAATGCCTTTTATTTCTTTGTCTTGCTTAATTTCTCTAGGTCGGACTTCTAGTACTTCTCAGTAGTGGTGGGAGTGAGCTTGTTTTATCCTTGGAAAAGCTTTCAGTTTTTCACCGTTGAATATATTGTTGGCCACGTGTTTGCTGTATATGGCCTTTATTATTTTGAGGTGTGTTCCTTCTTTACATGAAGATCTTTTCATTTCAGCTTGAAGAACTTTTGGCATTCTTGCAGGGCAGGTACACTGGTACCTCAGCTTTTGTTTGCCTGGGAAAGCCTTTATTTCTCATTCATATCTTAAGGATAACTTTGCTGGATAAGTACAGCTGGCAACTTTTACCTTTCAACACTTCGAATATGTCATATCACCCTCTCCTGACCTGTAAGTGCTTCTGCTGAGAAATCTGCTGATAGTCTAATTGGTAATTGGGGATGTCTCTGTACTTCCTTCCTTCCTCTTGATGCTTTTAAGATTCTTTCTTTGTCCCTGATTTTTAACAATTTCATTATAATGTCTTGGTGAAGGTCTTTTTGCATTGAGACAACAAAGTGGCTTGACACATTCAAGTTCTTCCTCAGGCCTGAGATATTATCAGCTATTATTTCTTTAAATAAACTCTCTGCCCCCTTCCACTCTACTTTTTCTAGTACTCCAATTATTCTGATATTTGCCTTTCTAATCAGATCCAATAGCTTTTGTAGGGTTTCTTCAATTAGAAAAAGATCTTAGTTCTCTCTTCTCATTAAATTATTTCTATTTTCCAATCCTCTGGACCATTTATTCTCTCTCCCAACCATCCTTCCCTGTTATTGCTGGTTTCTATTGCATTTGGAAGAGGAAATGGCACCCACCCCAGTATTCTTGCCTGGGAAACGCTATGGACAGAGGGGAGCCTAGCGGGCTGCAGTCCATGGGGTCGCAAAGAGTCGGACACAACGGAAGTGGCTGAGCGTGAGCATTGCATTCTTTATTTCATTTACTGAATTCTTCAGCTTCAGAATTTGGTTCTTTTTAAAGAATAATTTCAGTCTTTGGGTAAAGAACTCCTTCTCTTCAAATGTCTTATTCCTGAGTTCTTTGAATTGGCTCTTCACGTTTTCTTGGAGCTCACTGAATTTCTTCGTCCAGTTCTTTTGCATTCTTTATAATTTAGACGGCACTATTCCATGCCTCTGAGGTTGGTTGCTGGAGAATTATCAGTTTTTTCTTATGACACCACATTTCCTTTGTTTTTCATGCTGTTTGAGGGTCTGCATGTCTGCTTTTGTGTTTGAAGTAGCAGATCCACCCTTAATTAAACTTTGATTTTGTAGTTCTTAAAATTCAACAAGCTATTAGAAACCTTTCTTTTATACTCCAGAAGGTGGCGCTACAGCTCAAGCCTGTGGTTTCTCCTACTGGAGCTGCTGATGCACTTGGGAATGTGGAACTGATGGCAGAATAGGGGGTGGTGGGAGCTTAGCCCCTGCAGCTTTGGGGGTTCCCACGAGCCCAGGTGGGGACTCCTCAAGTGGGTCACTCCCAGAGGTCCACAGGCCGACCGCCTGCTGAAGTTGTGAAGCAGACAGCAGGAAGCACATTCCTTCAAAGCCCTTTTTTGTTATTTGCGCCCTTCCCTTTCCCTTCCCCAGTCACAGAGTTCCCTTTTCGGAAACCTGGATGCTGCTGGAGAGAAACAGGTTTCTCCAGCTGCAACCCACACAATGGCACAGCCCGGAAGCCACTCACCACTTTGGCTTTTTAACCTCCTCCTTGGGAGAGTTTAACTTTTTACCTCCTCCGTGGGAGAGGTCACCGCTTTCCACCACCTCTGCCAGAGAGGTCGCCACTGAAAGTGAAAAGTGAAAACGGTAGTCACTCAATTGTATCAGCTCTCTGCGACCTCATGAACTGTAGCCCAGCAGGCTCCGCCGTCCGTGGGATTCCCCAGGCAAGAATACTGGAGTGGGTTGCCATTTCCTTCTCCAGGGGATTTTCCCAACCCAAGAGTCGAACCTGGGTCTGCTGTATTACAGGCAAATTCTTTACTGTTTGAGCCACCAGGGAAGACCTCTGCTGCCAAAAGCCAGCCATTTGCAGTGTTGCCCTGAGGAGAGGGTCCCATCTTGGCCCATTCCTTCCTCTCCTATCATCCAAACTCATCTCTCTCCATCTTGCTTCCGTGATGTGCCAGACTCTCCCCTCAGAAAGGCTGGATTCCCACAAAGTCCTCTGCACAGGTGGCCATGGGTATCCACCCAGTTTCCTACCCTCCACATTTCTTTTCTCTGATCAGGTTGAGTCAAGTTGGGGCAGGCTTGTCAAGTCAGCCTCATAGCCACTACCGAGTTCCTATCTGCCCATTTTCAGAAGCACCCTGAGTAGAAACCTTCCGCGAATCCTGGTGTAATGAGCACAGGCCCCTCTGTTCCATTGTGTGGTGGTGTGTGCGTGCTGGACTAAGTCACTTCGGTCATGTCTGGCTCCTCGTGTGCCCACGGACTGCAGCTCGCCAGGCTCCTCTGCCCGTGGGATTCTCCAGGCAAGAATACTGGGCTGTCTCGCCACGTCCTCCTCCAGGGCATCCTCCTGACCCAGGGATTGAACCTGCGTCTCTTGCGTTGCAGATTCTTACCGAGCCACCTGCAGATGTCTAATTAGCTGTTAATCAAAGGAGAGAGAAAAGAGGAATGACTCACGCTGCCACGGCGCTGATGTCACTCCCAGCTTTCCTTTCTTTTCTCGAGGTATATAGGAAATGTGAAAATAGGTGCATTAGTAAGATGACATATGAAATAAAGGACAGAAATTCTCATAAAATTAAAAAAAAAGTATATCACTCATCCACTACAAAAATTAAAGATATAGTACATTGGAATAAGACATAAATTAATAACAAACTCAAAAAAAGACAGATTAAGCCATAGAAGACTGACTTTTAAACTCTGATACCAGTGACGCACAAGTTTAAATTCTTACTGTAAATATAAATAAATAGTACAAATATAAATATATGCTGAAAGAGAATGTACAAAATAAAAATAATTCATGCCTAAAGAAGTCATATTTATGAAAAAACCGAGTAGGTGAGAGAGAATTAAGAAAAGCCAAAACATGTTAATTTTCTTGTTTGCAGGGGGAAGTTAAGAGATGTTCTTGAATTCTTAATCAATAGAAAAATAAGTCTAAGCACATTTTGAATTTTGAAAACACAGAGTATCTTTGAGTTGATGAAAGTAGAGAAAATAGAGCGCTAGTTCATAAAGCAAAACACAAAAAACAAGTTATAGGTCATACTGTGAACAAGGGCATCTTAAAACATATACAGGTAAATAACCAATTTTTCTGTAACTTAAAATTGATCATAGCTTTATATTTTTTAAAAAAAAAGAGAGAAAAAACCAAAATAAATATGTTTCCAAGGGACAACACCAAAGCAACAAAAATTTTTAAGAGTAAAAGGATTGGCCAGGCTAGGTCAGACACACAGGATTTTAAAACAGTGTGAACTCCTATGGTGCGGGCTCTCCTGTGATTCCAGATTAGTCTCCCCTAGTTAAAAATAAAGTGGTTTATTTGCTTGATTAAAAAAACAAAACAAACAAAACAGCTGTGGCAGCATCAACATTCTGCAGAAAAGGGCCGTTTTCTCTGACTATGAAACCAAGCAACACACGCACTCCAAAACCAACAAACAGAACACAAAATCCCACCCAGTCACACATATACACCCGGGAAATTAATATGTGGAAAGCAGTACCTGTTTACTGACTTCTTCACTTTGTGCACTTTGGAAGCAAAATCGCCTCTTAATGGCCTCACTCCTGCCATCCAGCTTGCGCGCTTCATAGTCTCTTCTTGGCTCCTTGTTACTTATGTCTGTGCTGTGTTTACTCCTTGATTAATCCCTACTTCCCTCCTAAACTCTGTTAATTTTTACGCTATAATCCTAGGTTTTATTTTCCTGCTTTGACCAACTGCCCCCCAGAATCTTTCATAAATATGTGTTCTCCTTAAGACTTAGCAGATTTTCCACCTTTCAGCATCCCAGTCCAATTCCAGTGTATCAGGTGCCTTGTCTGTTTAGAGAAGCCACTTTAGATCTGTCATCCTGATTTCCATTCTAAACTGCAAGATGAAAATTTCAACTCTGATATGCTTACTTGGAAAGATTTCCTGAGCATCTCCTATGTGACTGGTACTATTTTAAGTGTGTTCATAGGTTTGCTCACTCAATCTTTGGAAAATCCTGTAAGGTCGATAGTATCACCACATTTACAGGCATGAGGGTTTTAGCTCCCCAACCAGGATCCAACCTGTAACCCCTGCATTAGAAAGAGAAGTCCTAACCGCTAACCGGATTGCCAGAGAAGTCCTTCAGTTTCTTTATTTTTAAAATGAGGAAGTTAAATATCTGATGACCAGAGCCCTCTTTGGTTCTATCATTATAAAATTCAACAACTCTTAAGAGAAGAGTTGATCTCTGAGAAAATTGCATACCGTAGTAACCACAGCTGCAACTCCATATTTTGCCTCAGAATTCACCCTCTCCATTCTCATTTGATCCAACCTGCTTCTCCTCCTGTGATCTCCATTTCAGTCAATGGCACCATCCATCACTGGGCTGACAGACATCTATGTGTGCATTCCCTGCCCTGCTGCTGCTTTAATTTAGACAGTTACCTACTCTTATCTACTTCTATGTCCATTATAACTTTCAAACTGGCCACTTCTCCCCATCCTCACTGGCACAACTTTAGTCTCTGCTGCCCTTAACTGGGCTTCCCAGGTGGCTCCGTGGTTTAAAAAAAGCCCACCTCCCGACGCAGGAGATGCAAGAGACATTGGTTGGATCCCTGGGTCAGGAAGACCCCCTGGAGAAGGAAATGGCAACCCACTCCAGTATTCTTGCCTGGGAAATCCCAAAGGAGCCTGATGGCCTACAGTCCATGGTCCATGGAGTCGGACACCTGTGAGCACGAGTGCACCCTTACCTCCAGCCTGTAACAGTGGAAGACGCTTGTTACTGGTCTCTCTCTTCCCACTATGGCCCTTCTCTAATCTCTTCTCCACAAGGAGCCAGAATGGTCCTTCTGAAAACCAATTCTCATAACAAAGCCTTATTGTGGAGTTCCCATAAAATCAGGGTAAAATCCAGTCTTGTCAGCATAGCAAATATTACCCTACTGTATACATGACTTTTACTAATACATCTCGCCTTATTACTTATCACTTCTGTCCTGTCCCTAGTAGCACTGAGTTAGTAGTAGTGCCCTGACTCCATCACTTTCTCTTGACTTCGAGTCTTTCTATATATAACTACTCTTGACGATTGGATGCCCTTTCTTCTCCTCACCTTGCTTTGCAGCTCTTCAAGTTTTCCTCCTCGAGCTTGGGTCAGGTGTCATCTCTGGCAGCTTCTGCGTTATCTATACCATCTTGGACTTCCCCGTGGTACCTTCAAACTGCCTGTTAGTTCTCTGTCTTCCCACTAGGTCCGTGAGAAGAGCATGTATCCAACCCAGTATATGGCATATCTAAGGTGCGTAGTCATAGTTGTTGAATGAATGAAATAATTTCTAGAAGAGTCATAGGCCCTTTTTACATCCACTATTCTTTTGTTCCAAAAATATTTGTTCCTGGGGCTCATCTCAGTCCTACTCTGCAAGTCTGGTGGGAATACTTGCTAAGAAACATAGAAGCGTGAAGAGGATGGGAAAGTCAGAGGAGGGAAAGTGATGAAGTTTGACAGAAAGGGAAGAAAAAGAGCAAATAAACTTCACAGAGCTGACTGGGCCTGTTCCAAGGCTGTTTTTCTGGACAAGGAGCCAGACCAGAGGCGCTACTCAGTTACACTAGGTGGGATGTCTTACGCTGGGGAAAAGTGTCAAAATAAAATGCCAAAGACCCCAGAAGACCTGTGCTTCAAGATTCATTTTAAGTTCAAAATCATTTTGCCTTGGATTACACATTCTATGGAGATTTTTCCATCTTTATCTGGACTTGGCCTTTCTTTTCCTCTCGTGCAGGTGGTGCTTTCTCTGCTCCAAGTGTGTAATCTACTCTCTGTGATAGCAATGGTACTCATTAGAGGCAGTCCTGCCGCTTAGGGATGTTTTGGAAATCTGTGTTGGGGGGGGCCTGTTTTGTGGTTGTCCCATGATTAAAAGGCTCTCCTGGCATTTAGTGAGTGGAGAATCAGGAGGCTGGAAGTCTAATATTCAGGTTAGTCCAGGGTCACAAATCACTGTTTCTTGTACTGCTGACTTTTAGAAGAACTGCTGGACATTCATATAGGTCAAGAATTTATTTATAATTTTCTAAAGGAAGAACCAAATGATTGTTTTAATGTGTAAACAAATGATATTTTATGCAGTTTTAATATCCATTGAATTTGCCAGAATACAACTATTGTATGCATAGAGAGAGGTCTCCCATTGTTTTATTTGGAACTTTTCCAAGAGTTATTCATCATTATTGGAACATCTCATCACCATTGACAATGCCTCTTGAGGTACTTGAATCAAA
Source organism: Aepyceros melampus (assembly GCA_006408695.1). NCBI lineage: Eukaryota > Metazoa > Chordata > Mammalia > Artiodactyla > Bovidae > Aepyceros > Aepyceros melampus. The sequence continues at coordinate 773,622 of SJXQ01000846.1, forward strand.
AATGCAGCACACCTGTGTCAGTCTGCAGTTTTGGCTGTTGAGATAATTATTTCTTCTAATGTGAGTTTTTGTATATTGAATTATGTATGATTTTTTACTGAAATTTGCTTTGTTTTTGTTTCTTTTTTATATAACAACCAGGGAGTTTTATGGGGTTTTTTGTTTGTTTAATTTATATCTGTAGGAAGATTATACCTTCTGTAAACTTATTTTAGGGTTGTATTCAGTGTGATAGGGTTAAAAACCATTAATCTGTGGAGGAGAGAGTAATGATTTAAAGGCAAGGACTATGGAGTTGGTCTTGGGTTTGAATCCCATCTCTAGTTGCTTGCTGGGATCTTTGAAAAGCTATTCCTATTCTCTTTGATTTAGTTTCCTCATCTATAAAACAGTTACCTTGTAGGGTGGTTGTGGTAATTATCTAAGTTTATACAGATGAAGGTACTTAGATCTGGACATGGTACAGAGAAATATTCGGTAAATGTTAAATATAATTATTATAACCCTGGATGATTGAATGGCTTTTGAAAAAAGAACAGCTTTATTGAGACATAATTGAGAAACCATGAATTCACACGTTGAAAGTGTAGTTAAGCAGTTTTTAGTATATTCACAGAGTAGTACCATCTTCAACACTGTCTAATTTTAGACTATTTTCATTACTTCAAAGAGAAACCTGCTGCTCATTAGCAGTCATTCCTCATTTCCCCCTCCCCCCAGCTTCTGGCAACCATGAATCTACTTTTTATTTCTATAGATGTACCTATTCTGGAAATTTCATGTAAATTACATTATACAGTAGTGGCCTTTCACTTGACAGCCTTCCTCACTGGCATAATATTTTCAAAGTTTATTCCTGATGTGGCATGTATCATAACTTTGTTATTTTTTACTGATGAATAATTTCTATTCTATGCAGGCCTTGATCATTAAAAACTTATTTGCTGTCTATCTTTTAAATCATATCTGAAGGCATCTGTTTTAATTTTTGGTTCCCTTCTGTTATTTATTATTAGACTATGAAACTTTCCAAAGCATTTTCATCTTTGAATATGAAATATAACTTGTCAAACTCTGTTAATATTCCAAAGTTTGAAGTATACAGTCATTCATTTAAAAATGCTCCAAGACACACATGAGTTAGAGTTTACAGTCATTACAGGGAACTGTTATAGTAGTAATAAATAGTTAGAGATTAGGGTTTGTAAATTTACTTAGATAATAAATGAATATAAGATTTGTGTTTGAGACTTTTTTTGGAATGGGGACAAATATGAAGATTAATTGGTGGAGAAAAGATGAGACTGCAAGGTATGACAGTGAGGTAGCCTTGATTAATCGAGTAATCCATCTTAGTCCTTCTTTTTATGGAAGAAGACAGCCTTGTAGATGTCCCCTGACACTGTTGTGCTAATAGTTAAAGCTTAGCTTTGCTTAAAACAGTTATCACTTTTGTAAATTAGCAGCAGCTTCAGTTAAAGGGTGCAGGAGGGCAAAGACAAGCTTGAGATGGTTTGTCAGGGGAAGGGCGGAGGAGGCTCAGACAGACAGAGGAGTGTCACAGAAGACAAGCATGGCTGCCAAGCAATGGAGAAAGAAGAAAGGAAGTCTGTATTTCCAAGAAAGATCATCAGTTATGGATAATGGAGCCAAGAAATAGATTTGTTTGGCTGAGGCAGTGCTAAAATAAAGTTTTTTAAATTTACTTGATAAGTTTGAGATGGAGCTTAAAAAAAAAAATTCCCGACAGATAATTAATTTTGATGATATGTTGCAACATATGTTACTAATTATCATATTGCTTAACTTAGGAAGAAAAATCATAAATTATTTAAATATATTTATAGTCAGAATATTTCTGAGATTGATGTTATTAAATTCTTATTTCCACAGGAAATGGCATAATATGGATATATTTTTGATGCCTTTTAGCATCTAGTACATTGACCAGTTGGAAATTGGACATGTAATACAGCCTAAGAAACAAGAATTTAATCATTATAATTCAGTAGTTTATGAAGACTATTGGGTATAAAATATCGTGTTTCACTAACAGGAAAATGATTAAGTAACATTTGTTTACTTCATTGGGAAGTTCAAGTGAATTAGGTTTTCCAGTATTTGATTCTCCAAGGCAGATGACATCTTGGACTTCCAGCAAAAGTCTAGCTGAAAGGACTTACATGGAAGGAACTCTTACTCTAACATGCTTGCCAGGATAGGTGAATATGCATCAGCTCTTATGATGGGAGCATTGCTGTATACAAATGCTCTAGATGCAGAAGAATGAAGGAATGGAAGTGTTAGTAGAATTTTAGAGTTCAAAGATACAACCTAAGAGGTAAGAGTGAAAAAAGTGAGTGTTAGTCGCTCAGTCATCTCTGCCTCTTGGCAACCCCATGGACTGTAGCCCTTCAGGCTCCTCTGTCCATGGAATTCTCCAGGCAAGAATACTGGAGTGGGTTGCCATTCCTTTCTCTAGGGATTGAATCCTAAACCACAGATGGAACCCTGGCTCCCATATTATAGATTCTTCCCTGCATGAGCCAGCAGGGAAGCTACCAAGAGGTAGAGTGGACTGCATCATTTCAGCAAACCAGGGCACGTTTCAGTGTGAGAGGAGATGCTATACGAGCTCCAGGAGAGCAGGTGCAGACTGGGTCTGTTCTGGAATGTATGGTCATTTCCTAAAAGGTCAACGCTTCTCATGGTACATGGTAGGAAATAAAGCCACAGAGATTTGCAATTTAGTGAAGTCACATTCCATCAGGGACCAGAGTAGGACTACAACCCAGCTCTCGGCAATGTGGTGTGTACCTGTTTCCCCACTCACATGACTTCTTTTCTAGTTACCTTTTACATGTTTCTACAATTGCAATAGAGGCTAAATTTGGATGTTTGCAAATATAGAAGAAAGTAGACCAAAGGTAAATTCTTATCCTCAGTTTTTTAGAAGTTGATCTTTTTGTCTTCCACCTGCATATAATGGAGAGATACTGGGGAGAGAATGAAGGACAGGACTTAACAAACATGCTGGTTAGTGAGCCCTTCACTAGCTCAGTGTTACTGTTGCAAAGATTGTGTGACTTCAACTCCTTTGTTTTTTAATTTTTATTGGCATATAGTTGCTTTACAACATTGTGTTAGTTTCTACTGTACAACAAAATGAATCAGCCATACATATACACCTGTCCCCTCCCTTTTGAACTTCCTTTCCATTCAAGCCACCACAGAGCATTAAGTTCCCTGTGCTGAGTTCAGCTCAGTTCAGTCACTCAGTCGTGTCCAACTCTTTGCAACCCCATGGACTGCAGCACGCCAGGCCTCCCTGTCCATTGCCAACTCCCGGAGTTTACTCAAACTCATGTCTATTGAGTCAGTGATGCCATCCAACCATCTCATTCTCTGTCGTCCCCTTCTCCTTCCCTCAGTCTTTCCTGTGCTATATTGGTCGGGGTATAAATTGATACCACCACTATAGAAAAACTATGGAGATTCCTTAGGGAAACTAAAATTAGAACTACCACATGGCCCACTGCAACTGCCCAGGAGCAATCCCACTACTGGGCATATACCCAGAGAAAACCATAGCTCAAAAATGCATGCCCTCCAAAGATCATAGCAGCACTATTTACAATAGCCAGAACATGGAAGCAACCTAAATGTCCATCAGCAGAGGAGTGGAACATATATACAATGGAATATTAATCATCCATAAAAAGGGATGTAATTGGGTCATTTGTAGAGATGTGGATGGACCTAGAGATTGTCATACAGAGTGAAGTAGGTCAGAAAGAGAAAAACAAATATCATCTATTAGCACATACATGTGGAAGCTAGAAAAATGGTATAGATGATCTTATTTGCAAAGTAGAAATAGACAAATGTAGAGAACAAATATATGGACACCAAGAAGGAAAGAGGTGGGGTAGGAGAAATTGGGAGGTTGGAATTTACACACATACACTATAGATACTGTGTATAAAATGTGTATAGAATAGGTATCTAATGAGAACATACTGTAGCACAGAGGACTCTGCTTAATGCACTATTACTTCACCCTATTTTCTGAAGCTTGATTTCAGAGTGTGAGTTTCTTTCATTGTTCTTTTCTTCTTTCTTTCCTAAAATCTGCAACCTGATAACTCTGCACAGATTATGCTGCAGTGTTTTTCAACCTGATGTGTCTTTATGTTTACTCGGCTTTGTTTTATGTAACTACTGTTTAAGCAGTCTTGCCCAGGCTCTGCTTGCTTTTGTACCTCTTTCCTTGTAACCTGTTCTACCACAGGAACCCTGGTAGGGATCAAATTTCCTGGAGACCGTGCAGAACACAGTAGTGTCAGTCGCTCAGTCGTGTCTGACTCTTTGCGACCCCACAGACTGTAGCCCACCAGGCTCCTCTGTCTGTGGGATTCTCCGGGCAAGAATACTGGAGTGGATTGCCATTCTCTTCTCGAGAGGATCTTTCCAACCCAGGGATCGAACCCAGGTCTCCTGCATTGCAGGCGGATTCTTTACTGTCCAAGCTACAGGAAAGAGAGCATACTGTGAAGAGGCTTCACTTAATGCCTCCAGTGCACGCAGCATTGAATTTCGGGGTTTACTTTAGGGGATCATCGGTGGACACAGCCAAGCCTGAGGGCTATAGGTTTGAGGACCTTTTTGAGCCTCCAAACACAGTGAGTTCTGAATCTACACATTAGTTTCTGAAAGCCCTTTAGCCTGTGGCTATGGCTGTGGGTATCACTGCACCAGATGCCAGGACATCTGTAGTTCTTGGCAGATGGGAAAACATGTGGCAAACATTTGATTTTACTCATCAGAACTTTAAGAAAAAAGATCTGACCACAATAGCATTCATTTTTTTAATAACAAAATTTGTTCGTTAAAATGAACTTTGTATAAATTCTTCAGCTTACATTGATTCTTTTGAGCATTTGAAATAACAAGTTATTTTGAAGTTGTAATATTAACTTTTAAAAATTTGAAATTTTATCCAAAAAGTACAACTGAGTGCAGAGAACTGAAAAATGAGGTCATAGGAGCTCCTGTTAATTGAGCCCTCACCACATGGCAAACATGGTATTATGTGATTTATAGGTCTTAAAAAATTAATCCTTAAGACAACATAATAAAAGACTCATTATTATGATCATCCTCTAGATGAGTAAGCTGGGGCTCACAATGTTTGAGTTTATTGCTCAAGATCACACAGCTGGTAGTGTTGGAATCTGGGGTTAACTGGGCTTCTGTTTAAACCAAAGCACATGTCTTGTTTCTTCACCTAAACAGTAGCAAAAGCAGCATAGTTCAAGTAGTGTCTACAGAGCTCATGTCAGCTAGAGTTTGGACTTTTCCTATCAAAAGTAGTTTTTACAGTTCCTAAGGAGAATCATCATTGGGGAAGGAAATGGCAACCCACTCCAGTGTTCTTGCCTGGAGAATCCCAGGGACGGGGGAGCCTGGTGGGCTGCTGTCTATGGGGTCACACAGAGTCGAACACGACTGAAGTGACTTAGCAGCAGCAGGAGAATCATATCATCGTTAAAAATCAATCCCTTGGGGCTTCCCTGGTGGCCAGGGGTAAATAATCCGCCTGCCAGTGCAGAAGACGTGGGTTCAATCTCTGATCCCGGGGGATCCCAAGTTGCCCTTTAGCCGCAGAGCAACTAAGCCCCGTGTGGCAGAACTACTGAGCCTGTGCTTCAGAGCCCGGAACCACAACGACTGATCCTTTGTGCTGCAGCTACTGGAGCCTACACACCCTGGAGCCTGCGCTCCGCACCGAGAGAAGCTGCCACAAGGAGAAGCCTGCACACCACTACTAGAGTAGCCCCAGCTTGCCGCAACTAGAGAAAAGGGCCTGGTGGCAGCGAAGATGGCACACAGCCAAAAATTAAATAAATAAACTGATTAAAAAGCATGAATCCCTATCCTGTTCCCTTTCAGGAACACATACACACTCAGCACAGGGAGAAGCAGCTTGAGGCCGTCCCAGCATTCTGAAGCATCTGCACTTGGGGCTTTCTTTCGGAGGTCAGATTTGAAACCAAAGCTTTCTCTGTCAATGGTATCTTAACATATCTGGCAAATTTTCTTCAAGTTGGCAGCCATGCTGGGCTTTTTGTGTCCCTCAGTTTCAACTGTTCAGGCACTTGAGGCAGTTGTTGTTCAGCCGCTCAGTCGTGGCTGACTCTCTGTAACCCCGTGGACTGCAGCTCGCTGGGCTTCCCTGTCCTTCCCCATATCCCTGCGTTGCTCAAATTCATGTCCATGGAGTCGGCGATGCCATCCAACCATCTCCTCCTCTGTCGTCCCCTTCTCCTCCTGCCTTCAATTTTTTCCAGCACCAGGGTCATTTCCAATGAGTCAGTTCTTATGTAACGAACAGATCTGATGACAGTGTATATATATCCTATTCATACACTATAGCAGTTGATGAATATATGCATAGAGCAGAACTTTAATAATCATTTTTTGAAAACTTTTGTTTCTGTGTCTTTTCTACTGAAAGGAGAATGAATGTGGATACTTGAGATATAATATGTAGTCTGTATAATAATCATTCTCCCTTTGTGGTAGACATTGCTAGTGCTCACTACTCCTTCCTCTCCCTTCCTGGGCATGAAGGAACCCCACTCCACAGTCCATGCAGCTGAGTGGGGTCATGTTTCTAGTTCCTGACAGTGAAATATGAGCAGGAAGGAAACAGGTACCTTTGGCTTTCTCTGTTTATATAGCTTGACACCCTGTTGCCCTCTGGGTAAGGACCAAAGTCTGAGTATGGTTTAAAAGGCTTCCAACTCCCTGATTGCCTTAACGTCTCCATCCCTTCTCTATTTAATGCTTTGCTCTGTGTCTCAGCCATTCTGAAGCTCCTGGAAAGCACCTAGCTCTTTCTTGCCACTGGTTCCTCCTTCAAACAACAGTTATTTCCTCCAGGCAGTCCTCTCTGACCTCCAAAGCATGGTTCAGGTGCCATACCCATATCCTGCTCCATCTTCTGCATATTCCTAATCATAGCACTTAGCACGTTTGATAGAAAGTTCCTTCTTGCTTGTCTGTTTCCCCACAGTTTGAGGACAAACATTAATGTGTCTTCATTCATTCATTTAATACATATTTCTAATGCTAAATACCCTCCCCTTGAAAATGTTTCTCCTATTCTTTCTTACAACTCTCCATTTTCCTCCTTTTTTTGAAAAATTACTATAAGGCATCTGTGAATCCCTCCCTCTCTCCTTTTCCCCTCTCATATCCAGTAGTCGTCTTGCTGGTTGTGCCTTCTAGATGATGGCACATCCATTCATTTCATTTCTCCTCCACTGCCACCACTGCCTTAGTCTAATTTCTTGTCTAGATTATAAAAACACCATTCAAATTGGATTCCTTACTTCAACTCTTACTCCTTATTTGTGAAGTCAGGTATATATTCCCTGCTTAAAACTTGCCAGTAGTTTCCTATTTTGTTTAGGATTTAATGCCAGCTCCTTGTCATGGCCTGTGGTCCTCTGTGAACTGGCCACTGCCTCCTCCCCTGACCCCACCTCACCATGCGCGGTGCTTTCAAGCACGCTGGCCGTGCAGTCCCTTGAGCTGGCATGGTCCAGGTATGTTTGTGTTCTACTGTGCTGCATGAATATCCCATTGTGACATGACAGAGTGTTTTAGGGCAGAGATAACGGAGCAAACACAGTGACATGCCATCTCTACCACTTTTATTAACTTCTTTTGCTGTGTCAGTAAACTGCTGCTGTGGTAATTAGTCTTGCAGTCATAAATTATTTTGTTAGCTAAAGAGAATTAGCTAAACCACTGCATAATGGCTTATGGGATAAAGTATGTCATTGCAGTAGGCAGGAAAAATTCCTGTTCTCCTGGGGTGGACCCTTGTTTATCTGGCAGAGAGCAGAGGGGGAAGTAGGTGGACAGAGACAGGTTGAAACTGAAGCTACTTACCGACTAAAGGCACACCTCGTTTTATTGTGCTTCACTTTATTACACTTCACACACCGCAGATTTTTAAAACAAATTGAAGGCTTAAGCAGTCTTGCATTGAGCACACCTGTTAACCTCATTTTTCAACAGCATTTGTTCACTTCATGTCTCTGGGTCATATTTTGGTAATTCTTGTAATATTGCTAAGTTTTGCTACTGCATTTGTTATGGTATCTTGCAATCATGGTGACCTTTCATGTTACCATGACTTGCTGAAGTCTCACATAATAGTTAGCATTTTTGGAAATAAAGTATTATTTAATTAAGATTTTCTTTTTAGACATGATGCTATTGTGCACTTAATAGACTACAACATGGTGCAAATGTAACTTTTATATGCAGTTCAGTTCAGTTCCATCACTCAGTCGTGTCCAACTCTTTGTGACCCCATGAATCGCAGCATGCTAGGCCTCCCTGTCCATCATCAACTCCCGGAGTTCGCTCAGACCCACGCCCATGGAGTCAGTGACGCCATCCAGCCATCTCATCCTCAGTCGTTCCATTCTCCTCCTGCCCCCAATCCCTCCCAGCATCAGAGTCTTTTCCAAAGAGTCAACTCTTCGCATGAGGTGGCCAAAGTACTGGAGCTTCGGCTTCAGCATCATTCCTTCCAAAGAAATCCCAGGGTTGATCTCCTTCAGAATGGCTGGTTGGATCTCCTTGCAGTCCAAGGGACTCTCAAGAGTCTTCTCCAACACCACAGTTCAAAAGCATCAAGTTTTTGGTGCTTAGCCTTCTTTACAGTCCAACTCCCGTAGGAAACCAAAAAATTCATATGACTCACTCTATTGTGGTATTTGCTTTATTGTGATGTCTGGAACTGAACCTATAATATCTCCAAGGCATGTCTATATTTCATTCTTCAAGGATTTTCCCATATTTGCAACAACCTAGCTGGCACTAAAAATCTAGTAATAACTAGGAAGAAATTAGATAGGAATATGACAAAACTGAAAATTGATTCAAATGAGAAATATTTTACCATGAAACAGGTGAAAAATTAGGATAGAGACTTTATAAAATTAAATAGTGGCTACCAAAATAAATGCTCAAAGTAGAAATAATAGAATGTAAGAAAAATATTAAGCTGGCAGCACTCATTAAAGAAGCATAAGAAATTAAGTCACACCAGAAATGAAAAATGTAGATGGATTAGCAAAAAGAAAATTGAAGATTAGATGCTGCTGAAAATGCAATTGGGGGCATGAAAAAATTGAGCAAACAAATTTTGAGGAATGAGGAAATTGAACAAACAAATTTTAAAAATAGAGTTAAAAAAATGGAAAAGAGAGAACTTGCCAGGGCAAAGAAAATACACACACGTTGATATTTTGCAAGAAAAGAATAGGAAAAAAATGGAACAAAAATATATAGTTAATCCTTTGAACAACACAAGTTTGAACCTCACAGGCCCATTTATATGCAGATTTTTTCCCATAAGTATGACACAATCTGCAGTTGGTTGAATCCACAGTTGCAAAACTGCTGATGTGGAGGGCTGGCATAAAGTTACATGCAATTCTTCACTGTGCAGAGGGTCAGCACCTTTCCACCTTAGGTTGTTCAAGGGTCAACTGTATTAAAATATATCAGGCTAGAATTTCCTGTAGCATTGTGAATTAGATACTGTAAATATTTCTTCTACTGTAGACAACTGAAAATACTAGAAAAGCATATCTTTTCAAATGTATCACTGAGCTGACAAGAAAACAAATCCATGCAAACCAAAACCAAAGTGGAAGTAGGAATGCTGGGAAGTGAGGGTTTGCCCTAAGGATATCTGCTATACCGTGAAAGTGACGTCGCTCAGTTGTGTCCAACTCTTTGTGACCCCATGGCTATAGCCCACTAGGCTTCTCTGTCCATGGCATTCTCCAGGCCAGAATTCTGGAGTGGGTAGCTGTTCCCTTCTCCAGGGGATCGAACCCAGGTCTCCCACATTGCAGGCAGATTCTTTACTGTCTGAGCCAGCAGGGAAGCCCAGGAATGCAAGAGTGGGTAGCCTATCGCTTCTCCAGCAGATCTTCCTGACTCAAGAATTGAACAAGGGTCTCCTGCATTGCAGGCGGATTCTTTATCAGCTGAGCTACCAGGAAAGCCCTGCCACACCATAAGTGACCCTAAACTTCTGGTTATTTGATTTTTAATATTTTATTTCAACGTCGTTTAAAACTACAAAAAAGATGCAAGAGTAGTACAGAGAACTCCTATTTGGCAATCTCTCAGAAACCCCCATTCAAATTTTGCTAATTGTCCCAGTAAAGTTTTTGAATTGCAAGGAATCTAATGCTGGATTACATTACACGTATTGTCTTGCCTTTCAACCTGGAACATTACCTCAGTCCTTGACTTTCAAGCCATTGATGGTTTGCAAATGCTAGGCCAATCATTTTGCCAAATTCCCTTCAATTTGAGTTATTCTAGTGTTTCTTACCATCAGTCCTAGATGATACATTCCCCCCCAAATATCATTGAATCCTATTGGGGGGCACATGATGACCGTTCATCCCATTATTAATTGTGTTAAATCTAACCACTTTATTTATTAAGATTATGCCTGTCAGGTGTCTCCACCCTGAAGTTATCAGAAATAGTCCTCCCTTTTCAATAATTATGTTGTGGGGAGGTACCTAGAATCTGTACAAAATCATGATTCTTAACTAACTTTCTGAAACCGGGATCTAAATAGGCTTGTGGATGATGCTAATGAAGTGTCACTCTTCCCAAGTTCTATCAGTGGAAAGATTAAGAAATATATATACATATATATATCCCACAAATACATATTCATAGAGAACATACATTTGCATTTAACTCTATATGTTTACAGCCACGAGTTTACATGGTTATCTCTAGTTCCAATTCAACCACATAAGGCTTATTCTAGCTTTTCCTTATTTGCTATTTGTACTTCTTCTGATGAGAAAGTTAGTTCCCACTGTCTCCATCTCCCTATATATATATATATCCAGTGTTCTCCTTTTGCTGATGTTAATCCTCTCCTGTAGAAGAGTGCTTCTGTAAGACACCATATCATTTAGAACTATCTCATGGCTTTTTGAGAAGGAAATGGCAACCCACTCTGGTGTTCTTGCCTAGAGAATCCCAGGGACGGGGGAGCCTGGTGGGCTGCCGTCTATGGGGTCGCACAGAGTCGGACACGACTGAAGCGATGCAGCAGCAGCAGCATGGCTTTTTGATGAAGAAAAGAAGGAAGTCAGTTTTTTAAATGAAGAAGATGAAAGCAAAGGAAGGGAACTGAACCTCAGTTTTCAAAGTTCATAAACCTTGATGTATGGGAAATAAAATCTAGGAAACTTCTCAATGTGAAGACTCTGACAGAAGACCCTGCTAAAGCTGGAACCTCAAAGACTCACACTTTAATGTGATGGAAAATGAATGATAGCCCTGCCCCACAGCAGAGGACATGACTTTGGCATTAGCTGAAAGAAGAGCATTTCTCCCATGATGGTTTGTACCACAAGTTAATCTGTACACAGGTTTGCTACCCGAATTCATCTAATCTGCTTGTTTCAAAATTAAGTCATGGATAAACCACTTTAAATTTAGTGAGAAATCTGTAAGAAAAGACTATAGTTGAACTTTTTGAGACCACATATTTAAAAAACATAGAAAATACATAAAATGGTATAAGACACACATGATAGTAAAAATATATCTAACACATACCTAATTAGAATCCCAGAAGAGATAGAAAAGAAACACTATTTTAAGGGATAAATGCTAAGACTTTTCCAGAATTTTGGAAAGACCCCTCAATTGAAGAGAGACAAAGATAAGACACAAAATTAACAGGATAAATAAGAAGAAATTCTAACTTAGATGCGACAGAGTGAACTGTAGAATGCCAAAAAGCAAAAGTAAGATGTTGAAAGCAAGCAGAGAAAGGAAAATGATTAGTACAAAGGAATGGCAATTTGATGGATGACTATTTAATAGCAATAGCCAAAAGACAAGTAAACACCTTCCAAGGGCTGAAGAAAATAACTGTCAACCTAAAACTATACATCTGGTGGAAATATCTTTCAAGAATATGGATAATATGAAGTCATTTTCAGACAACAGTAACTGAGAACATTTATCACCAATATATGCCCACTACAAGACATTCTAAAGAAGATTCTTTAAGAAGAGAAGAAACATCTTACTATAGGGAAGTTATCAGAAGTGAAAATAAATGGTGAACAAAGATATGATAATTGTGTCAGAAAGCTCTAAACATTAGTTTTGATATAATATCTGTAAGAGTACAATTTAAGTTTTTAAAACTGAATAGACAGAGGAAAATGTAAAACTGAGAGGTTAAGAGAAAAGGGTAGTGAGATATAGTCTACATAGTCTAACATATATAATCTGAGTGAAATACAGTCTAACATATGTCATGCAATGTGTAATCGTGGAATTAATAATACAAGATAGAACTGAGGCACTAGAATATAATTGTATATGCTTTAGTAGGGGATATCAGAATTAATGTGTCCTAAAACTCTCATAGTTGAAGGGGAGGAGAGTAAAGATCTGATGCGGATTTAGAATTGGTCTGGATTTAGTCATACATGGAAATTATTAAAAGAATAAACATAAAAGTATATGATATAAATTAATAGAAGGGAGTAATGAATTGAGAGAAAAAACTTCTTCCAATTGATCAAATAAGGAAAGACAGGAGGAAAGAAAAAGAAATAGGAAAATCAGGACAATGAAAAAGTAGAATAAGATGGTAGAAATAGATCAAAATTTATCAGTAATCAAAATAAATACAAATAAAGTATACTTTCTCCAGATAAAATATAGTAATTGTAAGACTAGATGTTAAAAATCCAACTTTGTGATATTTATATAGGTGAATTTGGCTAAAACAAGATTCTAAAAATTTAAAAGAAAAGAAAAGGGAAAATATGGTTATATACCAACCAGAAGAAAGTGAAATTCCAAAGTGTCTGAATTATTAGGAAAAATAGACTTCAAGGTAAAAATAAAAAATAGACTTTAAAGGTGATTTAAAGAAACATTTTATGGATTCTCCCTGTAATGAAATAATGTTTGATTCACTTGGAAGAAATAATAATTATGAGTGGAAAATATGGCTACAGAATATTATAAAACAAAAATTTAAGTGAAAAGAGAAATGGGGAAATCCATCATCATCTAGGAAGGATTTATTGTGCCTCTTTCAGTACCTGATATATGAAACAGTCAAAAAAATCAGTTAATAAATAATAAATAAATCAAATAATTTGATCACTAATCTTGAAACTAGACTTGATGACAAAAATAGAGCACTGTATTGAATAACTGGAGAATATGTCTAGTGTCAACCTAGGAGCAAAACACTTAGGTGCTAGCCTGAAAAGATATTCCTATGAGTTACTGATGAGAAAGGGTTAAAATCTTTAAATTCTTAGGGATAAAAATCCAAAACCCTAGACAGAAGCTTATTCCTCGGTCTTTACCTTTGTGTTTTTCTATTTCCCTCCTAAACTTCAAATGTTTATACATAATGAAGTTGGCTGTATTTGAATTAAAAACCTGCTGAGAATGAGTTTCTGTTTTCCTCCATCTGTGTCTAATTGGATTTCCTTCTTTCATGGGCTGGTCAAATCAAGAAAAGCTTGTCTACAAGCCAAGCAGATTGTAAATTCCCATCCAGATTTGTGATCAGTCAGGCTTTAACAAGAGTGTTTATCATTTTATGTGGGACAGGCCAAATATTCAAGCATAAAGGTGATCTTGAGATGTTCACAGAATATTTAGTTTCCACTAATATGCTACTAACCTACTATATGTATTTTTCTTTTAACTTTTCTTTCCTGGCCTGTCCTCTTTTCATGTGGAGTCTTGTGAATGAGTGGCCACGTGGCCATTCTATATACCTATTTTGGTAAAAAAAATGTAGCTTGTTTATGTTGAAATACATATTGCATTGGTATCTGGTTCATGGAAAGAGGTGTGTGTGTGTGTGTGTGTGTGTATCTCTTCCTATTCAGCAAAATAATGGATGGTCACATAACATATGCAGTAATTTCATCTTTTGTGTCAAATCTCAAAAAATAAATCAACTTCCATTAGTCTGAGGAAACATGTTCTAATCTAAAGAGATACTCTGCCTACTAAAATATAGGGTTACAACTATAGTTTATATAATTGGCTGAAAATATATCTTGAAGAAGAATCCTGTGTAAGAAAGAAATGCAATATGGATAATGGTTAAAGCTTCTGATTTCTTTTTTTCTGTGGAGCTTCAAAATCCCTTATCTGTTCTTTGCCTGATCAAGTTCTTGTTTTTAAAGTTGATGCTTATAATCCAGCTCCATTTCCTGTCTTTTTAAAAAAATTTAAAACAGATGGTCTATCTTTTAAAATTATTTTTTCAGTTTTATTAAACTATAATTGGCCAATATAAATTATATGTATTTAAGGTATTCAGCTTGATGCTTTGATGTACATATACATTGTGAAATGATTACCGTCACCAAGCTCATCCTCTCACATATTTATTTCCTTCTTTCTTTCCTTTTTGTTTTCCTGTGTGTGTGTGTGTGTGTGTGTGTGACAGTAACTCTCAAACTTACTCTCTTAGCAGATTTTAAGTACATAGTTTAGTTTTGTTAAATAAGTTCCCTGTGCAGTACATTAGCTCTCCAGCGCTAATTCATCTTGCATCACTGAAACTTTGTACTCTTACCAATGTCTGATTTCCCCTTCCAGCCCCTGGAAACCATGTTCTGCTCTTTGCTTCTATGAGTTTGACTTTTTTGATTCTGCATGTAAGGAGATCGTGCAGTATTTGTCTCTCCACGTCTAGCTTATTGTACTCAGTTTTCTAGGTTCATCCACGTCGTTGCAAATGACAGGATTTCCTTCTCTCAGTCCATTCTGAAGGAGATCAGTCCTGGGTGTTTTTGGAAGGAATGATGCTAAAGCTGAAACTCCAGTACTTCTGCCACCTCATGCGAAGAGTTGACTCATTGGAAAAGACTCTGATGCTGGGAGGGATTGGGGGCAGGAGGAGAAGGGGACTACCGAGGATGAGATGGCTGAATGGCATCACGGACTCGATGGGCGTGAGTCAGAGTGAACTCTGGGAGATGGTGATGGACAGAGAGGCCTGGCGTGCTGCGATTCATGGGGTCGCAAAGAGTCGGACCCGAATGAGCGACTGAACTGAGCTGAGAGGCTGACTAATATTCCATTGTGTTTGTTTATATACTATATTTTTTCATACATTTGTCTGGAATGTGGATTTCAACTTTTCCTTGGACAACTGAATACAAGACAGTTGAATATAAGCTACCCTTTCCATTATGATCATTGCCAGGTGTGCAGGAATCTCAAAGCTGGTTCAAAATGAGAAATCCTTCCAATAAATCGACTTGCTAGGAACTAAATCCCCACTATCAAGCTGCAAGGTTGTAGCATGTGTTTGGTTCACAGGTGCTTACTGCTTCAAAAAAATCTATGCCATGGAAAAATTCAGGGTATATTTATTTTGTGTTTGTGAATCTGATTAAAAGACTTGACGTTAAAATCATCCTACAATGACTACTTTGGTAATAACCACAGTGCTGTGTACAGAGAAGAGTTTCTAAAACTTGGATGTGTCTGCCTACCCCCTGAAGATCTTGCTAAATGCAGAATATGGTTCAGTTATGTTTGCAGCGGGCCTGAGATTCTGCCTTTTTAATGAGTTCCCAGGTGATGCTGATGTTGCTAGGATCACATTTTGGGTAGCAAGGGTATAAAACGTTGCACATTTACACGGAATTCTCCCATAGCTGCTGGGGGTAGGTATTAACCCCTTGTGCAGATGAGGAAATAGAGTTTAATAGAACTCATCTGATATTGTCATGTATCTATAAATCTTCTGCTTAAGCTTTTTTCCCTGCTTCTATTCAACTTGATTCCTCCAAATAATCTTATCTCCTAAATTATTATTTTTATGTATTTTATTTTCAGGTACAGCAATTCTTACTCTTCCCTTAGGGATTTTGTATCTTCTTTGTAAGTTCTTTCAAAAATAGTCATATTCAAGTAAAGCATAACACTTGTTAGCACTAGATTTTAAAAATCTTAGAGGCTTGTAATTTGTCCTGCCCCTTAGACATGGCAGCCCCACTGTATTCTGCATAGCTGATTACAACACAGACTGTGTAACATAGCATGTTCTGCACACATAAGGCCAGAGAGCCAATCTATTAAATAGGACATTCTGCTAAAGGTGATTTTGAGATCTCTCCGCATTTTTGTAGAAGAAATTCTCTCAGAAGTTAAGAAAATTCTGGCCTACTATTGAGAAGTAAGGCAGTTCTATTTGCAAGTTTTAAGGAATCTCCACACTGTTCTCCATAGTGGCTGTACTAGTTTGCATTCCCACCAACAGTGTAAGAGGGTTCCCTTTTCTCCACACCCTCTCCAGCATTTATTGCTTATTGACTTTTGGATCGCAGCCATTCTGACTGGTGTGACATGGTACCTCATTGTGGTTTTGATTTGCATTTCTCTGATAATGAGTGATGTTGAGCATCTTTTCATGTGTTTGTTAGCCATTCGTATGTCTTCTTTGGAGAAGTGTCTATTTAGTTCTTTGGCCCATTTTTTGATTGGGTCATTTATTTTTCTGGAGTTGAGCTGCATAAGCTGCTTGTATATTTTTGAGATTAGTTGTTTGTCTGTTGTTTCATTTGTTATTATTTTCTCCCATTCAGAAGGCTGTCTTTTCACCTTGCTTATAGTTTCCTTTGTTGTGCAGAAGCTTTTAATTTTAATTAGATCCCATTTGTTTATTTTTGCTTTTATTTCCAGTATTCTAGGAGGTGGACTGGAGCCGATTATACAGAGTGAAGTAAGCCAGAAAGAAAAACACCAATACAGTATACTTACACATATATATGGAATTTAGAATGATGGTAATGATAAACCTGTACGCAAGACAGCAAAAGAGACACAGATGTATAGAACGGCCTTTTGGACTCTGTGGGAGAGGGAGAGGGTGGGATGGGTTGGCAGAGTGGCAGTGTAACATGTATGATATCATAAGTGAAACGAATCGCCAGTCCAGGTTTGATGCAGGATGCAGGATGCTCGGGACTGATTCAGCATGGGGATAATCCAGAGAGAAGGTGTGGGGCAGGAGGGAGGAGGTGGGGGTCAGGATTGGGAGTTCATGTACACTAGTGGCTGATTCATGTCAATGTATAGCAAAATGAATACAGTATTGTAAAGCAAAACAAACATTAAAAAAAATTTAAGAGCCTAAAAAAAAAAAACTACAAATGATAAATGCTGGACAGGAAAAAAAAAAAAGAAGTAAGAAGTACTATTAAGAAGTAAGAAAATTCTGGCCTGCTATTAAGAAGTACTTGTGAGCTTTTAAACACTACTCTTATTGATTGCCAGTCACAGAGTCGACCAATTGTTATGGGGATGGAATAACATTCCAAGGACATTGGACTTCCCTGACGCTGGACTTCCCTGGTGGCTCAGATAGTAAAGAATCTGCCTACAATGCAGAAGAACCTGGTTAGATCCCTGGTCGGGAAGAGCCCCTGGAGAAGGGAGTTCTGGAATCCGTTCCAGTATTCTTGCCTGGAAAATTCTATGGACAGAGGAGCCTGGTGGGTTACAGTCCATGAGGTCACAAAGAGTCGGACACGACTGAGCGACTAACACTTTCACTACTTTCAACTAGGCTTGACATTACGGGTGATCAGAAGTAATCATATTCTAATATTGGAACTGAAAGCTATTGTTTTTAAAAGAACTGATATTTAATTACCTACATACCTAGGAATATTAAATCACAATTTGGGGTAGAACCCAAACATAGGTATTTTTTAAAAGCTTCTAGGTTATTTTAATGTGAAGTATGTTTGAAAATTGCTGCCACAACTCGTTTTTCTAGTGAGTTCATTATCTTTGAGATGTATGGCTTTTATTAGAGATGTGGTCTTTTAAAAAAGGAGTTACTTTCATTCTCCCAAGATTAATAAGAATTATCACAAGAGGCTAGGGGGTTAGCTTTGGTTAAAATGATAACAGTTCTGAAAACTGAAGCAACAAGGAAAGGGCATCAGTAAGATGAAGTCAGACTGTACATGTTTTAAATCAGTAGTTTGTTAATAAGAATGTAGTAATTACTTGCCAAATAACTGTCAGTTAATCGCATTTAAGAATAATTCCAGGATGCAAAGGTAAAAACACTTTGAGATCTCATATTAGGTAAATTGTTAGAATTCATCAAATGTTAACTTTTATCTTCATTTTCCCCTCTAGTTATTTTTTCCCTTATGCAAGGTCATGCTGCTTTGTCATGTAAGCTATTTTAGCTTCATAGATCTTGCTTTCTTATCAGGTTCAATGCCATGTCCATTAGTATAAAAACAGCAGTTACAACAAATTCACAATGTACTCTTGGATAAAAATGGAGTAGACTAGAATTCATTGCTCTAAGTTATCTGTATTGTGTTGCAGAAAAATTACAAAGCTATTTTTTACAGTGCAATGAACTATGTCCACATTTCCATATGGAAAGCAAATTCAAATTTAAAAGCCTGTCTACCACTTCTTTCTAGAGAGACATTGAGATTCAAGTTGATCTTTTCACAATTTATTTAGAGATCTTTTCCCAAGTTGAAGGCAAAATCAAAATGTTGAGGTGAGACCTTAGGTAGTCAATTGCTTAGCTTCTAATATTCTAGGTAGTTAAAATCATCATTTTGCATGTTTGTATTCATGTAACATACTCTCCTGAGGTTAGCTAGTTAGTAGTTAATAGACAGTAAATATTTCTGCCTTATCAATCTCTTGCCCTTAAAAAGACCCTCTATTTGGAAAAGATTCTTAAATTTTGTGTGCTTTCAAAGATTGAGGCGGGGCGTGGGCAATGGACTTCTTCCAAATGATTATGGTGATGGTGATGTGACTGAAATGCAGACCTCCCAGTGACCTTGCTTCATTACTAATGGGTGCTGAACTGTTAAAAAATGTGATAGGTCTTCATGGTGAACCATGAGATGCTAAGATCCCTGATAAGTTTCTGACAGATTGATAGGAGTTTTTCTTTACTTCTTGCCAGCGTTTCTTATTTTCGCTTAACTTCTCTCCTTCTGTTCTGTGCTGTGCTCAGTTGTGTCTGACTCTTTGCGACCCCAGGGACTATAGCCCACCAGGCTCCTCTGTCCATGGAATTTTCCAGGCAAGAACACTGCAGTGGGTTGCCATTTCTTCCTCTAGGGGATCTTCCTGACCCAGGGAATCGAACCTTCCTCTCTTGCAGCTCCTACACTGCCACACAGCTTCTTTACCAATGCACGACCTTGACGGTTAACTACTACTACTAAGTCGCTTCAGTCGTGTCCGACTCTTTGTGACCCCATAGACGGCAGCCAACCAGGCTCCCCCGTCCCTGGGATTCTCCAGGCAAGAACACTGGAGTGGGTTGCCGTTTCCTTTCCAATTCGTGAAAGTGAAAAGTGAAAGTGAAATCGCTCAGTCGTGTCCGACTCTTAGCCATCCCTCGGACCACAACCCACCAGCCTCCTCCGTCCATGGGATTTTCAAGGCAAGAGTACTGGAGTGGGGTGCCATTGCCTTCTCCGAGACCCATGGTTAGTATATTTTAAAGTTTTGGTGAGTACTGTTCTAAGGAACCTAAGATAAGATAAGCATTTGGCCAATTCAGACCTGCTGAGATTAACCCATGCTATTCTTTCTCTTAAAAACAAAATCCTACCAAGCTACTTTGCTGTATATTTAAGCTGGAACTAAAAAAACTTTTTTGCTATGGGTCTAACTAAAGTCAGTGTTAAACTAGGCTGAATTTCTTTCAGTTCTTGCAATGACATTACAGCCCTTTTGGCCTCTAATATTTTGCACACTTTTCCCCCTTTGCTTGGATGAGCCATTCTCAAACCGTTTGCTCACAGGATCCCTTAACACACTTTTGAGATGCCTGAGAACTCCAGAGAACTTTTGTTGAGACATAGGTTAAATGATCATGTCCACCATAATAGAAATGGAAACAGAAAAATTTTAATTATTAATTTTTCTGATGTAATGACAGAACCCATTATGTTATCACAGATAACATTTTTATGGAAGGTAAATTATATCTTTCAAAACAAAAAAATAAGTGAAAGGAGGGGCATTGTTTTATGTTTTTTCAAATCTCTTTAATAGAATATAGGCAGATTCTTACACTGTTCTGTATTCAGGCTTTTGTAATATGTTGTTTTGATTGAAGCATTTGAGCAACATCCAGCGTCAGACAGATTTGAAGTTGGAAAGGGAAGTGTATTTTTATGATCCTTTTCAGATGACTGTGAATATTCTTGCTACTAAACCAAAATTCAACAACAGCTGCTTTCAGCTTATTTGTGCTGTTGTTGCAAGATCAGTTCACTATAGAAATTGTTAAGATGCCCAAACATAGGTTTACTCCCACTTTTTGGAGAGAACAAAGAAAGCTCCACTTTATGAACCTTTCAAATCACCTAACAGAAGCCAAATCCTGTTACGGATCATTTCTAAAACCCTCTTGTGGAGCTCTCCCCATGGTTCTCCATGGTATGTATTCTCCTTTGTTGCAATAAGTCAATCAATAATGCCAACTTTGCTTGACTACAGGGATATTCCTGGTGGTGGTCTTGGACTGGAAAGAACTAACAATTTCTTTTATGGTTCCTTATGAGTGAGGATTTGTAGAGTTTATTTCTGCAGGAAGATAAAACAGCTTATTATTCTAGAGATTGCTATAAAGATAGAGCAGCAACAAGCCTACTTTAGGATTGGTGCTATTCTGACAGTACAATTGCTCTAAGTCTTTTGGCTTTCTATTGAGAAGACTCTAAACACAGTAATAAACGCTACAAGTGTTGAATTTTAATATTTATATCTGGACTTTGTAAATCTGAATCCTAGAGTCAGACTCCCTACTTACTGATTGAATGATCAGGTGCAGTTCATTTATGCTGTCTTGTGTTTTAGCTTTCTCATCTGAAAAGGAGGGGTCATAATATCACCCACTACATAAGACTGTTATTTGGATTTAGAGTCAATACTTGTGTTCACTCTGCATAGCACCATCGGATACGTTACTTCTATGTGTGTGCATGTGTGTGTGTGTTTTAAAACAACTCAGTTTCTTAACAACCGAATCTGAACTCTTCATATCCCCTTAGACCTAGATCTCAGTTTCATTGTCACATCTCTAATATCCATTTAAAAATTTTAAGTAAAGCATCATGTCTAATAAATTAACAGAGGGTCTACATTCATGGGGTTGCAAAGAATCAGACACATCTGAGCTGCTAAACAACAACAACCACAGCTCATAGTGGATGGTACACAGTATGGATTCTGGAACTTGGCTGTTTTAGGTTCGAATCCCAGCTTTGCAACTTACTGCCTGATAACTGAGTAAATTATGCCTTTGTGCCCCATGTTCTTTACCTATAAAAAATGCACTTGTAATAGCACTGCTTATAGCATGGCTGTAGTTTTAAATAGGTTAATATTTCTAAAATACTCATGAGTGCTTGTTACATAAAATACACTGTTTATCAAAATAAATACATATAAAAACTTCTTTAAAATATGAAATTAAGCATTTAAAAACAAAAAATTGATTACAGAACTTATTTATAAATTTTATGCCAAATTAATAATAATAATTTTATTTACTTATTTCCTTCCTTGCTTTCAGAACTTCTTGTAGTTTCAAACTTGCCTAACTATATAGGGCAGAAATATCTTATACAAGTGGACATTACCTGCTCAATTTTGGTGATTGTGGTGCAATCAGATTTGAGTTACTGGCCAAAAATTTGAGAGAGAGAACGTAGGATGTGTTTTGAGTTTATACCTTCCAGAAGGATTTTTTCCCTAAAATATTTAGTGTCAATAATCTGATCTTCCTCTCAGTGGTGGGACTCTGCTTGCTTTGTCACAGGCTACTGAACTTTCATAATTATAGAGTATGCATGCTCAGTCATGTCCAGCTCTTCGTGACCCCATGGACTGTAGCTTGCCAAGCTCCTCTGTCCATGGGGTTTTCCACGCAAGAACACTGGACTGGGTTGCATTTCCTACTCCATCCTAATTATTGTAGCTGTGGTTTAATTTATCAATCTGGTAAATTTAGCTCTGGGGGATTCCCAGGTGGGTCAGTGGTAAAGAATCTGCCTGCCAGTGTAAGAGACATGGGTTTGATCTCTGGGTGGAGAAGATCCCCTGGAGAAGGAAATGACAACCCACTGTAGTATTCTTGCCTGGAAAATCCCATGGATGGAGGAGCCTGGCAGGCTATAGTGTCCGGGGTCACAAAGAGTTGGACGTGACTGAGCACACACAAATTTAGCTCTAACCTAATTTTCAACTTCAATCTTCCTTCTAATCTTGTCCTAAAATTTAATTGTCTGAATGGAAAGGATAGGATTTTTCAGACTTGACACAGACTTTAAGTAATTTATTCACTAGTTGGATTATACTAATCTCTCTATTATTTGATAGAATTCTTATTCTTCTCATTTTTCTTATCTTTTTATACTGTGTAAAAATCTATGGTTATTTCATTGACAACTTCCTCAATTCCTCTGCTCTCTCTTTTTATTTATTCCTAGACAAAGCACAAAGGAAACCAATTACACTATTACACTGTCTGACATTGACAATCAGATTACCAGCCCTCTCTTGGCAAAGTTTTATATCCCTGCTGC
Source organism: Aepyceros melampus (assembly GCA_006408695.1). NCBI lineage: Eukaryota > Metazoa > Chordata > Mammalia > Artiodactyla > Bovidae > Aepyceros > Aepyceros melampus. Next base: position 796,358 of record SJXQ01000846.1, read on the forward strand.
TGGCCCCCTTCAGATGGAATACCTTGGACTTCGTGCTCCCTCTCCAGAAACAGTTTATCAGAATCTGGAAGAAGTAGCTGAAAAACTGCACCATCCTTTCATTTGCTTTCCAGCAGTCTTGAATTCTTTGGTCACATGTTCTGGATCTCAAAATACAACAGTTGGTTGCTTAATTAAACAACTTTTAGATTTAAAGCAGCAAGAATCGAAACTTTCCTAGCCCTTCATGTAAGAAAATCTCACCGTTTGTTGTTCAATCTCAGTGCTATATTAGCATTTGGCACTTCCAAGGACTAATTTCTTTATTAGTTAGGACTTTCAGTTGCAAGCAACAGAGGTGTACTCTGTTTAACATAAATTTGAAAGCAGAAACTAGGGTTATTGAAGAAACAGTATGATAACCCATAGACTCAAAGGAAAGTGGAACAGCCTTGGGGAAGTAAGAGGAACAGGGGGACTTTGGATCCTCTCTCCAGTGTTCTGACATTTTGATGACATAGCTCGAAAATTTTTTCATTAGTTACCTAAGTCCATCTTCCTGCAAAATTCTACTTAGACTTTAACAAACTTTATCAAAATTCAATGGTTCTACTTGATCTTAAAACCCTCTTTACTTTACAGATGAGAAAACTGATCTAGAGAAGTTAAATAATTGCATTATTGTAAATAAAATAAAGTTCCTTTGACATGTAAATAAATCCCTCTGAAGGGTCCTTAGAGTAAATTAACTTCTACAGCATTTCTAAGAGTAAATATGATTAAAGAGACATTTTACCAAGATGCATTGTGTAATTTCCTTTGTTGTATCACTGAATTTGACACCAGATCTTTATATCTATTGTCTTTATACTTTCCTCAGCCCTTCTCTTTTATCTTCAAAAATACCAAGATTATGTATCAGTTGTTGCCCAAAGTCAATCAGTAACAATGAGAGCACATTTGAGACAGACTGCCTAGGCCTAGGTGTGATAATATAGAAAAATGCTTCCCCCAAAGGTATCTCACTACTTTTTAATCTAGTGGCTTATTAAGATTAGATTACTCTGGAGAAATTTTTTCTTTGGAATTTCATTCACTTTTCCAATAAAGATTTATTGACCATGTACTATATAAGGCACATAATTTGGGATGTATTCATGAACAAAACAAAAACTAAAAATATCTGAGGCTTCATGGAACTTACGTTCTCATTGGAGCTTACTTTATTGTAAAAATACAGAATATTAACACACATAACATATAAAATAAGTTTTAAATATGTGTTTATCGACTGTTGGCATTGTTGGTAAGGCTTCTGGTCAACAGTAGACTGTTAGTAATAGTTATACTTAGAGTTTCCACTGTTCAGGGGGTTGTTACCCTTAACCCTCATGTTGCTTAAGGTTCAACTGTATTTTGAATTACTAGGTACTTGATGTGAATAAGTACCTACCTGTATTAAAGGCAGTTGCTCATCGATGCTGTTACTACATTTTTATAAAATGTGTTTTAGAGCTACGTCATTTACTATTTCTAAATGGCTTGAGACATTCAGATGCCAGTCTGTTACCCCTGAAACTGAGGGGAGGTGTATTCCTCACGCTGTCACTGGGTTCTTAACATTCCTAAGTTTTACAGAGTGTAAAAGAACAGACATTTGGAGAAATAAGGAAATCAGATATTTCAAGTTTTCCTGAGGTGCCATACTGTGGTCAGACCATCTCACTAATGAGAGCTTTAGCTGCAAATATATAAAAAGGCTGTCTTCTTTGTGAAAAGCTGAGATGAAACAGGAATCTAGGTTGTGTCAGAAACACTCCTTGCTTAAAATGATAACCTAAGGCCAGCTCAGTGGTGGGAAGGATACCAAGTGTGGCTCCTTCTCTAAACCCACCACACTTGTCAGAGACATTGGCCCATGTTAACACAACAGGAAGCAGGATTGCCCAATGTGATGGAAGCATATGGAAGGAACATGAGCTAGCAAATTCATGAATGGCATTTGTCAATAGCACTGCCTACAGTTCTGTTGCTAGAATAACATGTCTTTTGGAATAGCTTCAGATGGCCAAACAAGGAATGGTTGGGCATAAATGAGGAAGGGAAGTCCAGGCAGGATATGGTTTCATCCTATTAAATTTCCAGGTTTTTGGCACAAACTCCACTGCTGTGGGGAGGAGTCCACATAGCCCATCACATCACAGCTTTCTTTTTAACTTGACAGAGCTTCTATTGTACCAGGCAGATAAAGCCCAAGAGAGAGTCATTGGGATTTAGGCTTTGGGTGGGAACTAGGTTAAACTGTGTTCCCAGCTCATGTTCTACATATCACATTCTTAAGCCAAATAAAAAAACACCCATCCCTTCAAGGTTGACATACAACTGGGTTTTACTTCACATAGTGAGATTGAATTTTTGAACAGAGAGCATGTCCCTAGGGACCATTTATGGCTGAACTTTCACTCACTTCAAGCTGAGGGAAAGTCTCAGCAGCATATGAATATTCAGTGAGAACATCAGTGTTTTGTTAGAATGCAGGTCCTGTTTGATTTTTTGGTAGGATAGGTGCTTGTTCATTAGGATTTTTCTCCTTGGAGATTATTAAATTGAATGGTTTTCTTCCTTTCATAAAATACTTTAAAAAGAGGATTTTTATTCCTTAAGCCAGGTAGGTTCCAGTGATATTTACCTAACCTTCACTAACATCAGATGTTCCCATTTGTTCAACTGACTTTTAGCTATTACAACAGCTCTAGCTATTTCCTAAAAGAAAATAATTTTCTGAGATTTTCACACAATGTAGAATCTTCCCACTTAGCATATAATATTTTCTAAAATTTTAGGTTTGGATATAAGATTTTGTCTCTGTTTTCTTCTTCTTCATATTTTCACCACTTTGTGAATTGTTTTTATAGACAGTGCGTTAGAAACTTGAAGTGTCTTTTTGCTTTTGAAATGTTTGCTATCACAAAGCATTCCACACCACTAAGGCAGAAATTAGCTCATTTTTTTGTGGCCTCATTTAAAAGAGTTTTCATGACAATATTGTATTTGGCTCTCACCTGATACTGTCTTACAGCGTAACCTTTTTGACCATCATGTCAAACACCCATCACGCTTCCATTCCCATATTCATACATTCTTACTGTCATGAAAGATGCTGGAGCATGAAAAGTAGGGTAGACTTTTTTTTTCCTTCCATTTAAAGTCCACAACTAAGGCTGACTACTGGTGTTACTTTAGGAATTTTCACAGCGTGTTTTCTTTCTGGGAGTTATGAAGTCAGTTTTGGTATCTGGACAAGTTACAAAGAATTCTGAGAATCTGAGTTCTAAAAGTAGCTATATCAGTTCAGAGGTCAGGTAGTTTGGCCAGTGAAAGGGCAGTGCTGGGGCAAGTGACCCTTCATCATACTGTCATAGAACTGCTGTTTTCTTCTACAATCTGCAGTGTAGAGAATGACTTCTTTCCAACCACCTAGCCCCATTCTGCTTCCTCAGTTAACATATGATGTGAGGGCCTGACTTACTCATTGGGGTAATGACTTATTGAAGATTGGTGAACTTCGTTGCTGCTCATCTCTCTTGACTGCTGGCAAGACTAGGTACATTTGTTTGGAAGATGATTTCAATTCTTTTTTTTTTTTTTAAGAGATGAAAGTGCCCCGATAAAGGCCCAGTTTTGTCCAGAGGCCCCACTTTTTTCATGGAAAGGCATTTTATCTCAAATATAGCAGTGTGTACTTGTCAATCTGAAACTCCCAATCTATCCCTCCCTTCCACCCTTCCCCTCTGGTAACCATAAGTTCATTTCTCTAAGTCTGTGAGTCTGTTTCTGTAAATAAGTTTATTTGCCATTCTTGAATTATGTTAATGGTGATCATATCCTTCAAACTGAGACATTTTTGAGAGGAAAGACATGCCATGAATAATTACACTAGGGGACAGATATTGAGTAAGCCTGCTCCAGACAGACAAGGATGAAATTTCACTGTACCTGTTAACAGTATAGCGCTGGTTTCACAGTGTATCGCCATAGTGAGAGGGACTGACAAGACGAGGAGAAATGTACAGCCATAAAGTGAACTTGATGGTGGATTGATGTTGTGCCCAGGCAATGACCTTTTAAATTATAGTCCACTCGGACCAACACAGAAGGGAAACACCAAATCATTGCTTATTTTTCATCCAAGCTTGGTTTCTGTAAACAAGGATATGCTCCACTTTTTATAACAGACACATTTTGAAATATGATAAAAGTTAACAAAATGTCCTTCAAAAGAATACACATAGAGGTTACATTTTGCATACAAGTCCAGGGAAGTCTCACTTTTCTTGAAGCCATCTATGAAAATATGGGGACTTCTCAGAGGCACTAGTGGTAAAGAACCCATTTGCCAAAGCAGGAGACACAAGTTCAATCCCTGGGTCGGGAAGATCCCCTGGAGAGGGCATGGCAACCTACTCTGGTATTCTTGTCTGGAGAAGCTTATGGACAGAGGAACCTAGAGGACCACAGTCCATAAGGTCTCAAAGAGTCAGACATGACTGAAGCGACTTAGCACAGCACATGAAAATGTGGACCCTAGATTTATCAGCCCTCTAAGATTACATTGCACAATAGACTTTCACTACTTTTTTTCAAAGGTTCTACAATAAATTTAGGACTATGTAACATGTGGAATCTATTGAAATATGATCAAAACCCATCATGTATCAGGTAATATACAAAATGTGTATGGATCTAATTCATAAGTGGTTACCTTAAGTTTGCTTTTGTGACTGTTTATCACTGACTGACTTTTGGACCAACTGGGAGATGATGAAGAAATTCATATCATCAGAATTCAGCATACCTAGATCCCCAGAAGATTACTTCACTAGAGGTATTGTTTATGGCAGTGATCACAACTTGGCAATATTCCGTGGCTGTAGTGATGTGAAATCTTATAAGGAACATAGGCCAAATTTTTAAAAAACTAGCATCTATTGAGTACTTGCTGTGGACCAGGCTTGCATTACATCCAAGGACATTGCATGCATATCACAATTGTCTTACATGTAACACTCAAAGTATTTGATTTCAAATTGTATTTCTATTTCATAGATGAGGAAACTGAAGCCTAGGAAGGTAAAGGAACTCCCTCACACATTGTCATTTCATCCCAGATTATCTAACTACAAAATAGGCACTCTCCCTTGATAAAATATAGGCTACGACTTATGAGTGCCGTCTTTTCTTCTGCTAATGTTACAGGATTACAGTCTCAGGCACAAACAGGAGAAACTATGTCAATGTAGGGGAAGGAAGAAAAATTGTCTATGATAGGTTATAGTTTGCCTCACATGTCATTTTAGAACTGCTTCAGGAGAAAAAAGATGAGGATTTCTGAAAAAGGTCTTAGGTTAGTTGTGATCAAGAGAATGTAAAGATGAAGTTTTGACAGAAATATTGGTAAGAAAATGGTTCCCTAGCTGTGCTTCAGAAGACATGGTTTCTACTTAGCTTTTATCTCAATCCCTTCTTGTGCTTTTCTCATTCTTTTTATAGGGACATATTCAAAGGCTTTCTATCTCACTTGGAAATTCTATCCCATTTTTGATATATTTAAAGAAACTATAAATTGTTTAGGGCATGGCCAAATCCTCTAACGACCTCTTTAGGAAAAAATGGAATTATGTAAATACAAGAATCAGAAGAAAGGGAAAATTATAGTGTATGGATACAGCAGAAACCTGTGTAGCTTTAAAGATAAATGAATTAGAATTACAGTTATATGAATAATTCTTACAACAAAATAAAGCAAGAACATATTCAGTATGATATGACTGATATGTATCAGTAGGGAAACAGATTTATGTGACAAAAGAATAAACAAATGTCATATAAAACACTTACTCCAAGTTAATGTTTATCTTTGGAGCAAAGGATAGAGAAAAGTGACTGTGAAGTGGTTTCAGGGGGCTTCAGTCCTGCTGTCTTCAGCTAGAGGACTTGAGGGAAAGTTCCAGAAAGGAGTCATCTGAGAACTTTCAAGTTGCCATTACTGCCAGCAGCCGGGGGACTGGGTATTTGTATCCTATAGTGGGGGTCCATGTGGGTACCACAGCATCAACTAAATCATTAGAAATCGAACCCGCCTGCACATTAGGATGACTTGGGGAGACTTACAAACTCCCAATTCCCAGTTTGCATGCTGGACCCATTAAATCATAATTTCAGGAAGTGGGGCCCAGGGGTCAGTACTCTTTAAAACTCCCCAACAGTTACAAATATGCAGCCCCAGTCAAGCTGAAGAAACACTGCATATCAGTACAACCCTCCATTTATCTAGGTATTAAAAAATGTCTTGCAGTATGATTCTCTTGCATGTAGCTGTGCAGTTTTCCCAGCACCATTTACTGATGATGTGAAGTTGCTCAGTCGTGTCCAACTCTTTGTGACCCCATGGACTGTAGCCTATCAGGCTCCTCCTTCCATGGGATTTTCCAGGCAAGAGTGCTGGAGTGGGTTGCCATTTCCTTCTCCAGGGGATCTTCCCAACCCAGGAATTGAACCCGAGTCTCCTGCATTGCAGGCAGACACGTTACCATCTGAGCCACCAGGGCACCATTTACCGAAGAAACATTCTTTCCTCATTGTATACTCTTGCTAGTTTACTGTAGATTAATTACCCATATAAAAATGAGTTCATATCTAGGTTCTCTATTCTGTTTCATTGATTCAATTTTTGTGCCAGGACCATACTCTTTTGATTACTACAGCTTTTTTAATATAGTTTGAAATCAAAGCATATGATACATCCAGCTTTGTTCTTCTTTGTCAGGAGTGTTTGGCTATCCATGGACCTTTGTATATCCATGAAAAATTAGAATTATTTGTTCTAGGTCTGTGAAAAATGCCATTGTTATTTTGATAGAGATTGTATTAAATCTGTAGATATCCTTGGATAGTATGGTCACTTTAATAATATTAATTTTCTAATCCACAAGCGCAGTATATCTTTCCATCTGTTTATGTCCTCTTCAATTTTTTGCATCAGTGTTCCATAATTTCCTGAGTACAGTTCTTTTATCTCTTTAGATTTATTCCTAGACATTTTATTCTTCTTGATGTATTTGTAAATTTTTTTATTTCTCTGATAGTTTGTTTTTAATGTATAGAAATGAAACAGATATCTGTGCATTAATTTTATATCCTACAAATTTAATAAATTCATTGATGGATTTTAGTAGTTTTTGGTGGCTTCTTTAGGATTTCCTATGTATGGTATCATGTCATCTGCAAGTATTGACAGTTTTACTTCTTTTCAAGTTGGATTTCTTTTATTTCTTTTTTCTTGTCTGGTTGAATCAAACTGGATTACTCTCTCACACCATGTACAAAACTAAATTCAAAATGGATTAAAGACTTAAATTTAAGACCTGAAACCACAAAAGTTCTAGAAGAAAGCATAGGCAGTATGCTCTTTGGCATCAGTCTTAGTAATATGGTTTTGGATATATCCCCTCAAGAAAGGGAAATGAAGGCAAGAATAAGCAAATAGGACTCCATCACTCTTAAAAAAAAAAAAAAAGAAAGGAAAACCTTTGTAAATGGAAGGAAATTATCAACAAAGCAGGGAGGTCATCTACTGAATGGGAGAAAGTATTTCCAAAGAATATATCTGATAAGCTGTTAATATGCAAAGTACATAACGAAATCATGCAACTCAGTATCAAAAAACAAACAACTGGATTAAAATATGGGCAGAGGATCTGGATAAACATTTTTCTGAAGAAGATATGCAGATGGCCAACAGACACTGGAAAAGATGTTCAGTGTCGCTAATCATCAAGGAAGTGCAAATCCTACACTGTTGGTGGGAATGTAAATGGGTATAGCCACTGTGAAGAACAGTGTGGAGGCTCCTCAAAAAACTAAAAACAGAGCTAGCATATGAGCCAGCAGTCCCACTCCTGGGCGTATACCCAGAGGAAACCATGATTGGTATTTTTATTTTTCCAGTTCTTTGTTGAGATTCTCAGTGTGTTCCTTTATTCTTTTCCTGAGCTTGCTGAGTATTTTTATGACCATTTCTTTGAACTCTTTATCAGGTAAGTTATTGGGCTGGCCAAAAAGTTCAAGTTTTTCTACAAGATGGCACAGAAAAACTCAAATGAATTTTTTGGCCAACCCAATACTTCTCTCCATTTCATTCGTGTCATCTTGTTTTTTCATGTGGAATATATTCCTCTGTGTTCTCATTTTGTTTGAATTTCTCTGCTTGTCCCTATGAAGTTAGACTATCCCAGCCTTGAAGCATGTCTTTGTGTAGAAATGTCCCTACATGGTCTACATGTAGCCAGTGGTTTCGGTGGGATTGTTGGAGCTGAAACAAGCGTGGGTTGGGGCTTTTTCTGGGGTGCACAGGGACTGCCATCATGGCAGGTGCAGACTAGAGCTGGGGGCTAATGCCAGAGCCTGGTGCAGACCACTGCTTCTTATGGGACATGACTGAAGCTTTTTCCTTATGTTTATTTTTATCTATTGGGTTTTCAGAAAATTATCCAAAATGCCATTATTAAAATTTCATTTTCTCTTGTTGTTAGTCTACAGAAATAAAAGTAATTTAAAAAAGTCTACCTGTGTCCATCAATCTTGTTTTATTTCCTTAGTAGTTCTCACTTCAGTTCAGTTCAGTCTCTCAGTCGTGTCCGACTCTGCGACCCCATGAATCGCAGCACTCCAGGCCTTCCTGTCCATCACCAACTCCCGGAGTTCACTCAAACTCATGTTCATCGAGTTGGTGATGCCATCCAGCCATCTCATCCTCTGTTATCCCCTTCTCCTGCCCCCATCCCTCCCAGCATCAGAGTCTTTTCCAATGAGTCAACTCTTCGCATGAGGTGGTCAAAGTATTGGAGTTTCAGCTTTTAGCATCAGTCCTTCCAAAGTACACTCAGGACTGATCTCCTTTAGAATGGACTGGTTGGATCTCCTTGCAGTTCAAGGGACTCTCAAGAGTCTTTTCCAACACCACAGTTCAAAAGCATCAGTTCTTTAGTGCTGAGCTTTCTTCACAGTCCAACTCTCACATCCATACATGACCACTGGATAAAGTTCTCACATATTGCCTATGTTTTCTCTTGTAATATCTCTATGAATAATTATAAAGTATTGAATAATAATTGTTAATTTCTCTCTTATGAATGCTATCCTCTTAAAGTTTATTTTCCCCGTCTTGGTGTGATGGTTTGGATCTCCAGGGCTAAGTGGATAACAAGTGATGATGACAGAAATTATCCATTCTTGATTTTAAGGGGATGCTTTTAATGATTCATTATTAACTATGGTATTTTCATAGTTTTCTGTAGATCTTCTTTATTAGGTAATAAAATTCCCTTCCTGATTTTATAAAAGTTTTATATTTACTGATATAGATTTAGTGAATTCTTTACTTGCCTGTGTGTTTTTCTGAATGTTGTTTGATCTGTTAATGTGGTGAATAGCTTTTTCTATTGTTCAAATTTTGTTTCATTCATGAAACGGATCCAACATGCATTACCCTTTTTTCAATTTTGTTCATAAGTGAGTTTTGTCTAAAGATTCATTTTTATACTAAAATATTGGTGTTAAGTTTATGTTATCCTAAAAAAGTTACAATGTGTCACTTCTTTTTTCTTTGGAGAATTTGTAAAGTTTGTAAATATCTTTTCCTTTACCATTCAGTAGAATTCACCCCTAATACAGTCTGAGATACTTTGGATTAGATCGTCTATGAGTAATATAATTTCTATAATGATTTAAGGACTATTTATGTTTTCTTTTTATTCTTGAGGGAGTTACACTAAGTATAAATTTGTAGGAAATTGTCCATTTTATTTAGGTTATTAAACACATTGGCTTAATAATAATATATAATTGTTATAATGTCTTATTCTGATTTTACGACTCCATTGTTGGCCCTTATATAATTTATTTGCCATTTTCTACTTTTTTTGGTATTTTCTGGGGAAATGTATTCATTGCTCTCTTCTCATGCTAATGGTGATGAGTAGATTTATATTCACCTACTTGGTCCAAAGAAAACATTGGATTTGAGTAATGCTCTTCTGCAACAAACCCAAAGTTTTTCTAATGACAAACGTATTAAGCATATCTTGGGAGAGGTGGGTGTTAAACTCAAGAATTTTGAGAATTTTCCCATTCTGATTATTGAATAGTACTGCTTTGCTCTCATATATTGCCCAAGTTTTTGTGTTTAACAACCAAGTAAAAACTTAAAGTCATATTCAGAAATAAAGAATTCAAAGTGTACAGTCAAGCAATGAACTGATTTATTAGTCCATTCATTTATTCAATAAGTATTTGTTAGACACATGTGCCAAGCAAAATCTTAGGCACACCACATTACTAGACATTACCATTTTCCCCGGCCTAGAGTGCACATGGCTCTGTAATTTGAGAGGTGATATTTCTAAAGATCCAAGAAAAACACAGAATGTTCATAAGGGCCAAAGTCAGCAATAGGATGAAAACACTGCATCAAGCAGTTGATAGAAACTAAAACACTAGGCTTTCATTCTGTGTCTCTTCAACCTAAGTCTTTGTGACACAGGTATATTTAGGTATGCTTCTCTCCTAGTGCTCCTGTTTATGTCAGATCGATGTCACCCAGTGAGAGGATTATTCACTTCATACCATTTATATTGCTGGTGAAATATGAATAGTATATATATTTCTTTAACTGAATTATTTTTTTATCTCATCACTGTCATTTCTAATATATTCTGAAAGAACTTTGGTTAAGTAGTTATGTCCACTCACATAAGGAAAACCATTTTGGTTTTGATGTACATGGTTTACAATGTTATTACCAAACTCTAAGAGTCAGTAGCCACTTATATGAGAACCGTTTTATAATTTTCAATTGTGACCTGTTGCAAGTTGCTTTTTTAGGGTACAGTGTTTGGCATTCTTCCTGTCCTTTGGAGGAATATAGATACTCATTCCCATTCTCGCTATTACTATAAATAAAATCACTTGAACATGCTTTGAAGACAATTCTCATTTCAGTGTCCATCTAAATTTGCCTTTAATACTCTTTATTACGGAACTTCAGAAGAGAACTTCAGACATTTCAGAATTGAGTAGTTGTCCATCCCAATGCAACTGAGTAACTCAGATGCTTTCATTAGTAAGGAAGATACCTTATCAGTGATTTATTTCGAGGTGGAGAATGGTATGAAGTTTATAAAAATCAACAAAGAAGTTTATTCACAAAGAATATCATAAATATTTGTTGAGTGTTGGCTATATGTTAAACACAATCTGAGCTTCTGAAGATATAGCACTGAGAACCTTGAGCAGGATAGTTACTGTTCTCTTAGGATTATATTGGTGAACTTTTATCAGGTAATGGGATAGGATTTAATGCAGGATTTAGGATTTAATGTGGATTTAATACAGGTACTCATAGAGCATGCAAGAGATGAAAAGAACCCAAATTTGGAGACTACAGAAGTCTTCCTGGAATAATTCTCTCTCCACCAAGACCTGAGTAACAACACTTAGCTAGGTGAAGAGATGTCAAGGTTGTGGACTTGGAGGCTGAGCATTTCAAGAAGCAGAAAACAGGCAAACAAAAATTCATGTGAAATGGATTGGGGTTATATGAAGCAGACCAAGTTTATGAGTTTAATATTCATCAGCTGCACTGAGTGACTTAAAGCAGTTTTAGGACATGAGTCTGTCCCTCTTTGTCTTGTCATTTCATTCTTATATACTATATATACATTTCTTTCTTATATACTTAATGTGTGAATTTATATACCACCCACTACAGGGTTTACTTCCTTAGGCCCCAAAATCAAATGCATAAAAGTGACAAAATGAGGTATTGGAGAAGACTGGTGGCTATTAGTAATCTGTTTGGCGAAAGGATCACCAAATTTAGTTAAAAAAAGAAAGAAAGAAAAAGAAAAAAGCCTTGCTTTCTCTGGCTCAGTATAACATTCCCCATTCTACAGAAACATCAACAACTCAGATATACAGATGATACCATTCTAATGGCAAAAAAAAAAAAAAAAAGAACAAAGAGGAACTAAAGAACTTCTTGATGAAGGTGGAAGAGAGGAGTGAAAAAACTGGCTTAAAACACAACATTGAAAAAACTAAGATCATGGCATCCAGCCCTGTCACTTCATGGCAAATAGATGGGGAAACAATGGAAACAGTGGCAGATTTTATTTTCTTGGGTTCCAAAAACACTGTGGATGGTGGCTGCAGCCATGAAATTTAGAAGATGCTTGCTCCTTGAAAGAAAAGCTATGACAAACCTAGCCAGCTTATTAAAAAGCAGAGACATCACTTTGCCAACACAGGTCCACATAGTCAAAGCTATGTTTTTTCCAGTAATCATGTAGAGATGTGAGAGTTGGACCATAAAGAAGACTGAGGGCCAAAGAACTGATATTTTTGAACTGTGATGCTGGAGAAGACTCTTGAGCACAGTAAGGAGAGCAAACCAGTAAATCCTAAAGGAAATCAACCCTGCATATTCATTGGAAGGTCTGATACTGAAGCTCCAATACTTTGGCCCTCTGATGCCAAGAGCTGACTCAGTGGAGAAGACCCTAATATGGGGAAAGATTGAGGGCAAGAGGAGAAGGGGACAGAGGATGAAAGGTTTGGATGACATCACTGACTCAATGGACATGAATTTGAGAAAATTCAAGGAGATAGTGAAGGACAGGGAAGCCTGGCATGCTAGGTCCATGGGGTCACAAAGAGTGGGACATGACTTAGCGACTAAACACCAACAGCAGAAGTCACTGATGCCAACAGCTCCAGAGTTAAACATATCAAAGCCCTGTCATCAGAGAGAAACTTTCTCAGCTGATGTTCAAAGAATCTTGGGAAGAGACCCTTTGGCTCAGACTGAGCCAGAGGTCCTCCTTGGACCAATCAGTTGTGGTCACTGTGAATGTGGTCTGCTGCTATTGACTGCACTTGAGTCTTGTTCCCACTCTTGAGCCAGTATGAATTTACATAAGACTTGAAAGTTCTCATAGGAGTCTTATGAATGAAGTGGAGGGCGAGGCATTTTCCAGGATAAAGAAAAATCCTTGGCAACCAAAATATATCTACTACACTAAAAGTTACTATTAAAAAATCACTTAATTTTTCTGAATCACAATTGTCATTATCTCAAAAGGGTATGAATTTGTATCAAGTGAGATATTTACAAAGTGCTATAAATGATTAAGTTTTATGCAATTATAAAATACTTCTTTGATTATTAGTGTGACTTTGCTGAAGTGGACACTAGAATCTAGCTCTCAAGATCTTTAATTTGTGAAAGCAGAATGATTTTCTTCAATTTCTTGTGGTTATGGACCAAGAAAACAAGCAAAAATCTTCCTTTTAAAGTTGCTTTATTATGTAGCAAGTATTATGTTAGGAGCTTTGTATTTAATTTTCACCACAGTCACATTAAGTAGATATTCTAACCAAGTGCAATGTAAATTGAAGACAGTAAGTAGGTTAAGCTTCTACAATTAATAAATATCAAAGAGAAGTATTAAATCCAGATCTGAGAAATTCCAAAGATAAGGAATGGATGGGAGCAATTTTTAAGGAGTCATTTCAACTTTTATGAATTAATGTATTATAATTATTTTAAAAATTAGTTAGTTATTTGGCTGCATGTGGGAGCTAGTTCCCTGACCAGGGATCAAACCCAGGTCCCCTGCATTGGGAACAAGAGGTCATAGCCTCTGGGACCCAGGGAAGTCCCATATTATAATAATTTATTTTTGTTGATAATCTTTATTATGGTTGTGCTATTTCTTAACTAGTATTCTTTTAGAAGTTAAAATAATATTTTACTCTTGTTTTTTTTGGTGTGTGTGATCTAGTGATTGTATTCAAAATCCTATATTTTACAAAGACATGACTTCCCTGATAGCTCAGGTGATAAAGAATTGTCTATAGGAGCAGGAGACGTGACTTCAGTTCCTGGGTTGGTAACACCCCCTGGAGGAGGGCATGGCAATCCACTCCAGAGTTCTTGCCTGGAGAGTCCCATGGACAGAGGAGCCTGGTGGCCCACAGCCCATGGGGTCGCAAAGAGTCGGACACGACTGAGCAACTAACACAACAACAAAGAGTTTCATACAGTGGAGCTGTCAAGAGCTGCACTACTAGTTGATAAATTAAAAAATTTAATTCTAAATGGAAAGCTTGATTTTTGTAAATAACTGCAAGGAGAGAGGGATAAGTAATCACAATTTGTCCAGAAACAGTATAATAGCCTCCAGAACGTTTTCTGGAAAATTCTTAATAGCAGGTCAACATTTTTGTTCTCCATAGTAGAAAGTACAAGTAATCAGGAACTATGAGAATTTCTGGATTCTGAGCAGCTGAACAGAATAGACCCTCTATTCTTTTAAAATCTGTATCTAGAAGGAGGAACTATCTGGCCTGAGCATGTATGATTAATTTTGTGAAATAGTGTTCTAAATATGAATATAGTTTTCTAATTATCATTGTAAAACAAAACTTTTCAACTAGATATCAAACATCTTAAAAGGTCTTCTGCTTTATGTTTCTTAATATAATGAAGTGTTATATCCAAATTATATCCAAAGCAATGAGTGAGCCAGCCATGTGATAGTTCTCATCACTGGGATATTTTATGACCCATTCAAGTATTTCTGCAGACACATGGGGGGCAGAGTCTACTCTTCTTGAAGCCTCTTCAGGCTGGTTACTGTTTAACTCTTGACTTCCAGAAAGTTTCTGTGCTATGCCTTTCTTCGTTGACCTGACTTCAGGTCTCTCCTTTGTTGGTCCGGGTGCCCCAGAAGGTGAAGCGTCTGCCTGCAATGCAGGAGACCCAGGTTCAATCCCTGGGTCAGGAAGATCCCCTGGAGAAGGAAATGGCACGCCACTCCAGCACTCTTGCCTGGAGAATCCCATGGACAGAGGAGCCTGGTGGGCTACAGCCTATGGGGTCACAAAGAGTCAGACACAACTGAGCAACCTTACTTTTTTTTTTTTTTCTGTTGGTCCGATGTGTATACTTAATGGTTCTCTTTCAAAGAGTATTGTTTCTTTTAATGTTTAAGCTCCTTTGTGATTAATCCAAACTTGTGGCTTCACATATTCATCTGAGAACCATAAAATTATTTATATACCTGAGAGAACAATCTCACCCGCAATGTACTGTCACATTACTCAGAAAATATATTTCTCTGGACATGGTTTCTTATCTCTGTGTTATCTCTTCCATGTACCAAAAATGTCCCAGGTACATATAGCTTTCTTATTTGAAAATACTTTCAAACATGGTGTCCTGTGATGTTGGAAGAAACTGTTATATTATTTCTACTTTGCAGGTGGTAGAACTAAAGTTTTATGGGATGATAGTTATACAATGTCACATGGCACGTTGGGAAGTAACACGGTGTTTGTCCTTCTCCATCTGACTTAGTGTCCTCAAGATCATCCATGTACACACACACTACATCCTTATCCATCCATCTATTGATGTATACTTAGGTTGTTTTCATATCTTGTAAATAATGCAATGGATATAGAGGCACATATATCTTTTCAAATTAGTGTTTTCATTTTGGATACGGAGAAGGCAATGGCACTTCACTCCTGTACTCTTGCCTGGAAAATCCCATGGATAGAGAAGCCTGGTAGGCTATGGTCCATGGTGTCACAAAGAGTCGGACACGACTGAACGACTTCACTTTCACGCATTGGAGAAGGAAATGGCAACCCGCTCCAGTGTTCTTACCTGGAGAATCTCAGGGATGTGGGAGTCTATGTGGTTGCACAGAGTCTGACACGACTGAAGCAAATTAGCAGCAGCAGCATTTTGGATAAATATCCTCGAGTAGCTGGATCCATTCTTAACTGTTTGAGGAATCTCTATAGTGTCTTCCACAGTGGCTACACCAATTTACATTCTCATCAACACTGTATGAATGTTCCCTTTTCTCCATGTCCTCTCCAACACTTGTTATTTCTAGCCTATTTAAAAATAACCATTTTAATTGGGTGATACCTCATTGTAGGTTTTTTTTTCAGATTTTATTTTATTTTTTTTACTTTACAATATTGGTTTTGCTGTACATCAACATGAATCCACCACAGGTGTACACGTGTTCCCAGTACTGAACCCCCCTCCCACCTCCCTCCCCATACCATCTCTCTGGGTCATCCCAGTGCACCAGCCCCAAGCATCCTGTATCCTGCATCAAACCTAGATTGGCGATTCATTTCTTATATTATACATGTTTCAATGCCATTCTCCCAAATCATCCCACCCTCTCCCTCTCCCACAGAGTCCAAAAGACTGTTCTATACATCTGTGTCTCTTTTGCTGTCTCACATACAGGGTTATCATTACCATCTTTATAAATTCCATATATATGCATTAGTATACTGTATCGGAGAAGGCAATGGCACCCCACTCCAGTACTCTTGCCTGGAAAATTCCATGGATGGAGGAGCCTGGAAGGCTGCAGTCTATGGGGTCGCTGAGGGTCGACACAACTGAGCGACTTCACTTTCACACGTTAGGGAAGGAAATGGCAACCCACTCCAGCGTTCTTGCCTGGAGAATCCCAGGGACAGGGCATCCTGGTGGGCTGCCGTCTATGGGGTTGCACAGAGTTGGACATGACTGAAGTGACTCAGCAGCATACTGTATTGGTGTTTTCTTTCTGGCTTACTTCACTCTGTATAATCGGCTCCAGTTTCATCCACCTCATTAGAACTGATTCAAATGTATTCTTTTTAATGGCCGAGTAATACTCCATTGTGTATATGTACCACACCTTTCTTATCCATTCATCTGCTGATGGACATCTAGGTTGCTTCCATGTCCTGGCTATTATAAACAGTGCTGCGATGAAGACTGGAGTACACGTGTCTCTTTCAATTGTGGTTTCCCTGGTGTGTATGCCCAGCAGTGGGATTGCCGGGTCACTTCCCTTTCACTTTTCACTTTCATGCATTGGAGAAGGAAATGGCAACCCACTCCAGTGTTCTTGCCTGGAGAATCCCAGGGACGGGGGGTCTGGTGGGCTGACGTCTCTGGGGGCGCACAGAGTCGGACACGACTGAAGCGACTTAGCAGTAGCAGCAAGGCGGTTCTATTTCCAGTTTTTAAAGGAATCTCACACTGTTTTCCATAGTGGCTGTACTAGTTTGAATTCCCACCAACAGTGTAAGAGGGTTCCCTTTTCTCCACACCCTCTCCAGCACTTATTGCTTGTAGACTTTTGGATTGCAGCCATTCTGACTGGTGTGAAATGGTACCTCATTGTGGTTTTGATTTGCATTTCTCTGATAATGAGTGATGTTGAGCATCTTTTCATGTGTTTCTTAGCCATCTATAGTTTTGATTTGCATTTTTCTAATGGCTAGTGATGTTAAGCATATTTTCATGTGCCCATTGGCCCTCATATTTCTTCTTTGTTAAAAAGTCTATTCGTGTCTTCTTGTTTTTTAATTGGGTTGTTTGGGTTTTCTTCTGTTGTGGTTGAGTTTTATAAGTTCTTTATATATTTTGGGTGTTAACCCCTTATTGGGTATACAATTTGAAAATCTCTTCTCCCATTTGATAGGTTGTCTTCATTTTGTTGGTGGTTTTCCTTGCTGTTCAGAAGCTTTTTAGTTTGATGTCATCCCATTTGTTTGTTTTTGTTTCCTTTGCCTGAGGAGACATATTCAGAAAGATACTGCCAAGGCTATTGTCGACGATGCTCAGTTTCTTTTAGGAGTTTTATGGTTTCGGGCCTTACAGTCAAATCTTTATTACATTTTGATTTGTTTTTTTTTGGTACCGTGTGAGATGGTGGTCTAGTTTCATCCTTTTGCATGTGACGACAGTCCTGGCTTCCCAGCACCATGTATTAAAGAGATTATCCTTTCTCAGTATATGTTCTTTGTTATTTTAAATTGATTATCCTTACATGTATGGGTTTATTTCTGGGCTTTCAATTCTGTTCTGTTGATCTATATGTCTGTTCTGCCAGTACTATGCTATTTTATTATTATAGTTGTATAATTTTTAGTATTACTTTGGCTATTTGGGTCTTTTATGTTTCTATATAAATTTTAGTATTCTTTTGAAACATATCATTGGGATTTTGATAGGAATTGCTTTGAATATATAGATTTTTGCAGGTAATATGGACAGTTTAACAGTTTGCACAAGATATTTTTTCTTTGTGCCATCTTCAATTTCTTTCAACAGTGTCTTATAGTTTTTAGTGTAAAAGTCTTTCTCCTTCTTGGTTAAATTTATTTACCTACGCATTTTATTCCTTTTGTTGCAAAGAAAACAACCTTTTTGTTTGAGACCTACATCTGTTCTGTTGCCAATGAAATAAACATTTCTTAAGTGATAAGTGACTTAAAACTTTTTTAAAAAATATGGAAATTCTTTTCATCTAAGTCAAAATAAAAAGTTCTTACAACTCTTTTCTTTGAAACCTAATTGACATAAATTTAAAACCATCATTATCTGCATCTTTCAGAACATCTGTTAATTTGCTAAATGTCTACTAGGAAGCAGTTGAAAATTTATTACTAGGAAAATAAAGGTATGTATTTCAATTTTTAAAATATTAAATAAATAAAAGTAGAATCAGACAATGTCCTAGCCCCAATGTTATCCCTAAAAGTTCTGTGACTTTGAGAAAGTCACTTCTCTTTTTTGCTGTGGGCCTATATGAGTTCTCTATTGCTGCCTTTAAATACTACCATATACTTAGTGGTTTAAATGCACAAATTTATTATCTTTTATTTCTGTAGGTCATAAATCTGATCCAGGAATCATTGAGCTAAAATCAAATTGTTGACAAGGCTGCACTCCTTTATGGATGCTCAAGGCAAGAATCTTGTTTCCTTGCTCATTCAGCATATTGTCAGAATTTATTTCCTGGCAGTGGTAGGACCAAGGCCTCTGTTTTCTTTGCTGAATGTTGGCTGCTGGTCATTCTGAGTTTCTAGATGCCACCCGCATTCTTTGACATCGAGGCCCTTTTGTCTTCAAAGCTAGCAATGGCGAGTGCCTGCCTTTTTGTGCCTTCTTTCTCCACCTCTTTATCTGTCTTGCATCTCTCTGACTATAGTTGGGAAAGATTTTCTGCTTTTAAGAGTTTAAGTGATTAGATTAGGGCCACATTGGTAATCCGGTGTAGTGTACTCACCTCAAAATCCATACTTGCATCATATCTGCAAGATAGGCAACATACCCCTTTTGAATGTAAAGTGACATTCTGTGAATTTGAGGATGGACATTTTGAGGTCCATGTTTCTTGCTACCACATGTTCCTTATGAGGTTTGTTGGCTCTTTTAAGTTTCTCTCTGAAGAAGAACTCTTCTTGATTTTGGAGAAATAAGAAATATTGGGAATACTGTCTGCTTTTCTGGGGCTAAAAATCTTTCAGTTTAATTGCATTAAAAATAACTTTCAGGATGGATAAAATGGGTTAACGTCATCAGTAGGTATAAACTTAAAGTTACAGGTTCTATGGATATAATATACAGCATGATGACTATGGTTAACAATATTGCCTTGTATATTCAAAAGTTGCTGAAAGACTAGGTCATGAAAGTTTGCATCACACACACATAGTCAAAATTTGTAACTAAATGTGGTGATGGATGTTAACTAAACAAAGTGGCAATCATTTTGCAATACACACATAAATCATTATGTTGTACACTCAAAATGAATGCAGTGTTATATGTCAATTATTGCAATTAAAAATTAAAAATTTTTTTGTTAAAACATTAAAACTCCTACTATAGATTATAAATATATAGAAAAATTATTTAATAGTAAAAGCTATATTTAAATATTTTATCTAAACTATTTGAAACATTGAGAGTTAAAGTGCTTTATCTGCTTGTAGAAAAACTTAAGAGTACTTTGAACAATGCTTGTCTTCTTTTCATCATATAAATAAAGAACAAATATCTTAAAGGAATCTTTCTGGGAAAACAAACCCTCTGTTCTAATTTATGCTAAGTATACTGTTGCATACTTCGGAGAAGGCAATGGCACCCCACTCCAGTACTCTTGCCTGGAAAATCCCATGGGCGGAGGAGCCTGCTAGGCTGCAGTCCAGGGGTCGCTAAGAGTCGGACACGACTGAGCGACTTCACTTTTACTTCTCACTTTCATGCATTGGAGAAGGAAATGGCAACCCACTCCAGTGTTCTTGCCTGGAGAATCCCAGGGACGGGGGAGCCTGGTGGGCTACCGTCTATGGGGTCGCACAGAGTCATCTAATTTATGCTAAGTATACTGTTGCATACTTCGGAGAAGGCAATGGCACCCCACTCCAGTACTCTTGCCTGGAAAATCCCATGGGCGGAGGAGCCTGCTAGGCTGCAGTCCATGGGGTCGCTAAGAGTCGGACACGACTGAGCGACTTCACTTTTACTTCTCACTTTCATGCATTGGAGAAGGAAATGGCAACCCACTCCAGTGTTCTTGCCTGGAGAATCCCAGGGACGGGGGAGCCTGGTGGGCTACCATCTATGGGGTCACACAGAGTCAGACACGACTGAAGCGACTTAGCAGTAGCAGCAGCATACTGTTGCAAGTGGGAAACCTGAAACAATTTATTAATGAGCTTGCTGTCCTTTACTCTAGGGAAAACAGTCTGTGGGTTGGGAGAGTCCAGTGCCTCTTAAGCAGTAGAGATTTCCTCCTAAGGGATTTTGGACAAGAGCAAGCTATGTAGACTATCAGAGCAAGCGATGTGGATACAGGGCATGATTAGCAATGAGGTTGGGTGATTTCCATAAAGGCTAGATGGTCCTGCTTTCTAGGGTGAGGTAAGCTAGCTAAAGCTGGGTTGGAGGATTGTGATTGGTGCTCACTTTCCTTGACAGGCAGGCATTTCTGCTAGTGCAAGCTGGCTTAAGTAGAGATTTGTGATGTGGGTTGGACCGCTGGGTCTGCCTCCATTTTTGCAGGTCCTGTTATACAAGTTAACATTGTGAATGCAAGTTGCTCAGTCATGTCCAACTCTTTGCGACCCCATGGACTATACAGTCCATGGAATTCTCCAGGCCAGAGTACTAGAGTAGGTAGCCTTTCCCTTCTGCAGGGGATCTTCCCATCCTAGGGATCGAACCCAGGTCTCCTACACTGCAGGCAGATTCTTTACCAGCTGAGCCACAAGGGAAGCCCACGTTAACGTCATTGATAGCAAATATAAGGTTGATTTTTGTTAACGCAGTTAGTCACTGCCATGAAAAAATTGTACTCTTGGTTGTTTAGTGTCAAAATAGCTGAAGGTCCTACTTTCAAGATGTGAAGCATAATCATATAACTCCACTAAAAGAGAACAGTAGCTTAAAAGAAAACCTAACATAATAAAACATGAGCATTGAGCAATGACGAATAAATTATCAGAAACAAAGCAAAGCAAAACCCAGTTTTATTAGTCATTGGAAAAGTACAAATTAACTCCATAATGGTAACCCATTGCCAACAGAATGACTAAAATTTCAAAGATTAGTGAGTGAATAATGAATTAATTAGTCATTAATTAATGACTGACAGTACCAATTATTATCCCTGACGATGTGGAGCAACTAGAACTCTCAATATCTATTACATCTGAATGCATTCATCATTAAATAAACAAATATTTGGTCTTTGTCCCTAGCTCCTGGCACAAAACTTCTAAAGCCTTTAGAATTTGCAGAGTAATGAGTGTCTTTAGTATGTTAAAGAGATATCCAGTGGCTGGGTCTCCTAGATAGCTTCAGAATGGGTGCTAGTCACCAGAAAGAACAAAGTATGATTAGAGGGTGGAAGCTTCACCCCCCACCCCCTGACCTCTATCTTTCCTTTAACCTATTACTCTTTTCCTCATCTATCTATGGACATTGATTGAGCTTTTCATTTTTAACATGTACAGTTTCAATTATATATATATATTTATTCCTGTTAATTACAACCTCTTCAGTTCTATCTGCTTTGCTTCTCATTTGTTGTTTCAGCTGCTAAATAGTGTCCGACTCTTTTGGGACCCCATGGACTGTAGCCCACGAGGCTCTTCTGTCCATGGGATTCTCCAGGTAAGAATACTGGAATGGGTTGCCGTTTCCTTCTCCAGGGTATCTTCCTGACCCAGGGATCAAACTCATATCTCCTGCACTGGCAGGTGGGTTCTTCACTGCTGCCCTAGCATGTGTGTTAGTCACTCAGTCCTGTCCGATTCTTTGTGATCCCATGGACTGTAGCCCACCAGACTTCTCTGTCCATGGGATTCTCCAGGCAAGAATACTGGAGTGGGTTGCCATTTCTTCTCCAGGGGATCTTTGCTACCCAGGGATTGAACCCAGGTCTCCCATGATGCAGGCAGACTCTTTACCGACTGAGCTACCAAGGAAGGCTATCAGGGAAGCCCTTATTTCTCCTAGTTTACTATATACATATTTTGTAATTGTATTTTTCTTTTATAAATTTTACATATTTCATACATAGCTGTTTTCTATTATGTCAAAGCCATTCCAATACCTGCAGTTCTTTCTGTTTAAACTTTATTCCTTGTCTGCCGATTCTCACACACTGTGGCTGGTTTTTCTGTTTGGTGATCTTTATTTGGAAGTTCTTCCTTGCTTTCAGTCTGTGCTATCCTCCTGGGTCTGTTTTAGGGCAGCTTTCTCCAAAGAGTTTACTTTTACCTCTATTGTTGCCTGGGTAGGTGGGAGGGTGGGACATTCCTGATACTTGAGACCTCTAATCCCTGTTATGGGCTTCCCTTGTGGCTCAGATGGTAAAGAATCCACCTGCAATGTGGGAGACCTGGGTTTGATCCCTGGGTTGGGAAGATCCCCTGGAGGAGGGCATGGCAACCCACTCCAATATTCATGCCTGGAGAATAACCATGGACAGAGGAGCCTGGTGAGCTACAGTCTGTGGGGTCGCAAAGAGTCGGACATGACTGAGTGACTAAGAACATAATCCCTGTTAGGGTTCAGAAGAGAAGTCTCAGACTCCACTTTTCCTCTCGGTGCCATGACATTGTTGCCTTGGGGCTATGCCTCTCAGTGGTGCCTATAGATTAAGCCTCTTTCCTTCTTTCTACTCAACTCTGCTTCTTTACCCTAGACTCTCTTCCCGTGTGGCCTGGCTCTAGGACATTTCATCAAATCCTTCAGGGTTTCTGCTTTGTCTTCTGCCTCACCTAGTCACTGCCAGTGGAAGTCCTGTGGTCATATCTCCTTAGCTGACTTGTCTGTTTCCTTTCTGGGGGAGGGGAATGTGACTCCAGAAACCGTCTCCTACCTTTCATGATACCATGGGTATCTCTAAGAGTGTGCAGTATATGGTCTGGTTGAATGATTGCTCATACCTCTTAGATTCTAGGGCTCTTGGAAGTAAAATCAAGTCAATGGCTTCTTGGCACTTGGTAGTACAAGTGAGAATTCCAGAAGATAGCATATGTTTGTATACAAGAGAGTGAAAAAGCTGTCTTTGGGGAGTTTTATTTTGAGAAACAAATGCTGGCAATGACTGTGTCACTTGTATATGTGGCCAGCTAACAAGAAGCAGCAACCAGAACCTGGACAGCATTGCAAAGATTAAAACACAAGCAAACAAAAAACAGTCAAATCTATGTCTATTCTCTGTGGAAAGAAAGAGATGAGAGTTTCAATGCTGTTAAGGATATTTTAGTTATTTAAATATCAAGTAGCTTTAAATATGAACTATTTTCTGTTCTTCCTAGGAAGCATAAAATTCTGGGTAGTATTGAATGATCTAGATGAGGAGAATTCATTTTCTATACAAGTTTGTATATAGATGGATAACTTCGGGGGAGTTAATGTCACATTGTCCAACAGATGTAGATAACATGAAAAACTTCTAAGAATTACAGAATTTTATAGAGTATCTGCCTGCAATGCAGGAGATACAGGAGCTGTGAGTTTGATTCCTGAAGATCCTCTGGAGGAGGAAATGGCAACCTACCCCAATATTCTTGCTGGGAGAATCCCATGAACAGAGGAGTCTGGCGGGCTATAGTCCACGAGGTCACAGGGAGTCGGACACGACCGAGCGCATGGCACTTGGTAATAATAAGGGACCATCTCCATTCAACTCCTGTAGGAGACTCAGTTCAAATTAGGCAAATGCTTTGTTTAAATATAAAGAACCAGCAAGTGACACAGACAGTTCAGGATAAGTTTTTGATTTCCAGACCAGTGCTCTTTTCATTGGAACCTGCTGCCAACCTAAGGATGGGTGAACAGGGCCTGTAGACAAGCTGAATAGACAGCGAGAGTTTTTGAATCAAAGCACATCTAAAACTGGAGTTGGCTTTATTTAAGCCTTTAACAAAAAACACTAATTTGTGAAGAGATGTTAGCAAAAACAAATCTTTCTTGAATTATCACTGATTGAAATGTCATGGTGTCTGCTGATTAAAACTGTGTGTGCAAGGGAAGGAAAACTTGTAGTTTCTTTCTTCCTAATGAGGTCGAATTTGGCATTCATCTAAAAAATTAAAAATATGTTTCCATTTTCATGGTGCTCATTTCTATCATTTTATGTCATTGAATATTTAATGAGGAAAAATATAGGGAACAATAACATTTTGAAAACATTAGAAGTTATTTTTTTAAAAGAATAATAATTATAGCAGGCACTTTATGGTGCTCTATGTGCCAAGCATGGCTCTAATTGGTTTAGGAATTTTAACCCATGTAACTCTCAGAACAGCCCCATGAGACAGGACTTATTATAATCTATATTTTAAAGATGAAGAAATGGAAGCACAAGGAGATGAACTTTCTCTGGGTGAAACAATTAAGCATAGGAACAGCATGTCTCAATATGAAATTTTGAGATATTAATATTAATATTCATTTACAATGAAATCTTTTAAAAATCCTTATGTATTTAGAAATAAATAACAGAGCCAATTATAAATCTAAATGAAGATTTTTTTTGTATCAGGTCATTCAATGGCTCCTGAAAACCACTTTTCCAAGTTTGAGTCTGAGATCTCAGAGGAACTCAAATCCGTTCCTTTTGTTAATTGTCCTTTCCGCATTATTCTAGGCTGCTTTTGTCGATGCTCTACCACAAGGCCCAACTTTACTCTGAAAATAATTGATGTCGGAAGACAAGCAAGGTGAGAAAATTCTATAGAGAGCAAGGCACTCTATAGAGAAGTGCCAATGGCCATATTATTATATAGTTTCTATATGAACACAAATAGAAAGTGAAAGTGAAGTCACTCAGTCGTGTCCAACTCTTTGCGACCCCGTGGACTGTAGCCCACCAGGCTCCTCCATCCATGGGATTCTCCAGACAAGAATACTGGAGTGGGGTGCCATTGCCTTCTCCAACACAACAGAGGAACACAAATAGAGGGTATCTGTATTGAGTCACAACCATTGGAGAGTTTTATGTCATTGTCACCTTAAGTGAGGTACCCAGCCAGTGACGTCAGTTATAGAAGGAAGAAGACAAGTTTCAGAAGTCAAAATGAAAAATAACTATGGAATTGGAGGTGACAACAGAAAAAAAAAAATGTTGATGGCAAGGGATATAAAGATTGTTGGATTGACGAGGAGAATGTGATCTTGAATTGAAAAGATCTGGATCTTGTTTGTTCAAGATTCTTTTACAGATAAACCAGAATGTTTTCCCAACATTTTGGTCTAAGTAAATTGTAGCACACATACCACAGAGTATCTAAAACAATGACCAATGTTTCCATCATTAACTTTGTTTTTGGTTCAGAAATGCCACATGGAATATTATATATAAAGAACTTGACATGGTCTAAATGGCTATATACATTTAGCGTAAATAAATAACTTGGAAGAACATCTTGAATTGAGTATTTCCTTAAGTCATAAGAATGAAATTCAAGTCTTAGTGGAATACAGAGTAGGAAATTTCTTACATTTTTGCTGTTTGCTTGTAGGGATATTGATAAGGACATTGTTAAGGATGCTATCTCACATTTTCTTTTTGATGTCGACCCACAAAGGAAATGCTTGACAGATTTCTATGTTGTGAAAGTTGTACTTCTCTTGAGTCATTGCTTTTTAAGATTTTTGAATCATTATGTATCTGATAAGGGATTATGCTTCTCTCTTTGCTTTGGACACCAGGAATCTCAAAAACTGATTTGCAGAGCTTTTAAATAAGCATGTAAGCGCCTGTTGGATTCCATTTTATGTACCAAATCCATCTAATAGGCCTGCCTTTATTCTCCTTGGCACTTATTTTTCATTTTTTTTGGCTCTGTTGCAATATCTATATTTTTGTAAGCAACTCCAAATCATTTTGAAAGCATGTAAGGTGTGATTACCTGAACAAATCCTCTATTTTTTTTCCTTATCAAAACTTGTAAGTATGGTAAACAGTGATAAGAAATGAATGATCAACTATGCCAAAATGACATATCAGACCACCGTGTACCATTATTTTGAGCATGGGACTCTAAAGTATAGAGATTAGAAATAGAGAAATCTTAATGTTTTATATTTTCATAATGGAGAGGGAGAAAGATAAGTATACAATTTAAATATTGAACATATGTATTAGAAAAAACTTAAAAAAATTTTTAAGAGGTATGAACTTTGTAATGTGTTTTGCTTAATGTAAGCCAGTTGTAATTTATCTTGTTTTTCCATATGAGTCAGTGCGAGTATTCAAGGGACCAAATTTAATTTGTTATACACTTGCTTTGGCTTATTCAAAGGTTAGATTGTTGAAACTGAATTTCAATAGCGTAAATAATAGTGATGGGATTGTGACTGGAGGCTAGGCGGTTTGCTGATCTCATCCCCTTAATCACTGTGTTACATTGTTTGTATCTGTAGGGGTAACAGTGCTAATGTGTAGTAACAAAAGACCTCTCAAATGTAGGGGATTTAAACCATGAAAGTAGATTTCCCGCTCACAGGTATGTGTTCACCATGGCTGGCTGGGGCTTTGCCATCTGTTGTCTTCAATCTTGAACTGAGGCTGATGGAGAAGTTCCTATCAGAGACATTGCTGGGCTCATAACAGAGGGGAAAATAGAAATAGAAACAAGATTCATGGGCTGGATCTGAAAGCTTCTGCTGAGAAGTGGTGTATGTCACCTTCTGTTCACATTTCATTGTGCGAAGAAAGTCACATTGTCTAAACCTATTGTCAACAGGATGGGGATGTGTAATCCTCCCACGTACAGCAGCTGTGAATGGTAATACAATATATAACATTGCTGTGAACAAGAGTCTTATCTCTTGTATGTGTTGTTTAGCTAGGCTGAGCTTGGTATAGTGTATGGAACCTAAATTGTATGGCTGTCAAGTACACACACTACCAGACTATCTGATCTTGACCCTGGCTCAACCAGACAGATAGCATTTCCTTCTTCCTGTATTGTCTAGGATGACTGTTCTTTGAGGTGGTGAAATGTGAAGCAATAGCCTCTTAATAAAGTCTACTCTCTTACATTCTTTTCTGAAAGGCTTTACAATGGATAAATAGGAAGTATATATGTGACCTTGGCAAAGGTATGAGTATGGCTTATATTTACCTCATAGAGTTGTTTTAAGGATCAAATGAGATGATTTTGGGATGATCTTTAGCAGAGTGTTTGACATATGGAAAGCATTCAATACATTTTATTAGTAGTAGAATTAATTCTATTATAATATCATTTGGTCTCCTCATGGATCACCTAGGCTTCCCTCATAGCTGAGTTGGTAAAGAATCCGCCTGCAATGAAGAAGACCCTGGTTCGATTCCTGGGCCAGGAAGATCCACTGGAGAAGGGATAGGCTACCCACTCCAGTATTCTTGGGCTTCCCTTGTGGCTCAGCTGGTAAAGAATCTGCCTGCAATGTGGGAGACCTGGGTTCGATCCCTGGGTTGGGAAGATCCCCTGGAGAAGGGAAAGGTGACCCACCCCAGTATTCTGGCCTGGAGAATCCTGTGGATTGTATAGACCATGGGGTCTCAAAGAGTCGGACTGAGCGACTTTCACGTCACTGGATCACCTAATGCTTAGTTGTGTTTAAAAGTGATTTACTTAAAAGAACTTGAAAAAACTACCCTATTCAACAAGTTTGTATTTTATTAATATAATGGTGTGTACACACACACACAACTAGAGAAGATATATGTAAAAGACATTATTTATTTAGCCACTAAAAAAGCAAGATGGCTGTCTGAATTATTTGAAGACTCTGCAATAAACCTGTACCCTCTCATCTACTCTGATCCTTCAAAGTTCCATGATTAGCTTCTTGATGCATGTAGACAACTGCTCCCACTCCTGCAACATAACACTAATTTTAACACTGGCCTCTCATTAATTGCCAATCATCAAACTCAATATTATAGTGTAGGTTTAACTGACTTTCCTGGTCAACATCAAGAAATTCACTTAAATCTTAATGATTTCAAAAGGAATCAAACTCTTCTGAATTAAAAATTTCCATAAAATACACATGGTTTTAAAATTGAATGGCCAAAATACTCCATAAAATATGTTCTGAATTTAATGAACACAAGGCTGTTAGCAATAATTTCAGCCTCCAGAAATCGACAT
Source organism: Aepyceros melampus (assembly GCA_006408695.1). Taxonomy (NCBI): domain Eukaryota; kingdom Metazoa; phylum Chordata; class Mammalia; order Artiodactyla; family Bovidae; genus Aepyceros; species Aepyceros melampus. The sequence continues at coordinate 824,939 of SJXQ01000846.1, forward strand.
GTATGGCAAAGATTTGTCTACTCTGGTGACCAACATGGCATTGGCAAACCAATTTCAACTTTAAATCTTACAGGACTGTACTAAAAGAGAATGTGGTTGTTTACTTCAGCTCCTTTGTTTAAATCATTTTCTGAATAAAATGGAAAAAAATTTGCAAGAAAATAAATGAATGACATCATTCAATACCATACATACATTTGCATTGACTTTTCCCCAGAGAAATTATATATTATCATGTTAGTACCATGGCTTGCATTTTCTTTGTTTCTTTCTCTAGAGAAATATTTTCCTTATGGTGGAAATTCAGTGATTTCTTTCCTTATAATTGAAATTCCTTGTTTGCATGAGGCCAAAGCAGAGTAAATAAAGATATAAGTGAAGGAAGCTGACAAAGAAATGTTATATGGGTGCTCTTTCCTTGTATGTAGAGGGCACAGACATAAATGTGTGTGATATAGCTTTACATCACTAGAAACAAGCCTTATCACTGAAGCCCTATATGAATAAATATTTTGGAAAGTGAGATAATTTATTCCCATTTTATAACTCTAGAGATACTTGGTTTTTATTTCTAATTGATTTTAAACCATGTAACCCCTTCTCCCACTTTGAAAGTGTATCCTCTATGTGTATGTATGAATTGGAAGGTAGAATATACTTACTATACAACTTACAGAACCTTGGGATGAGTGAGTGCTTTTTTAAAGTGAAATATACTATTTTAATGGCAATGATACATTCGGGTATCACTTTTGCAAGTCTTTTAATCTTTTGTCATATGCCGAGGCTTTTGAATGTGAGTGTACAATGAAGAATCTGTAATGTGAATGATGATCCAGCAATTTGTCTCCTTTGAAAGTATGGACTAATTGCACGTTAAATTTCAAGGGAGGAAGGATGGATCCACACATCTCTGGGATTGGGAATAGGCTGGGTCTGAGGAATTTTGCCAAAATGACATGGCCCCTGGTGTTGGTGGGGCACAGGTCTCCACAGAAATCCCACCCATCTGTGTCAGGGAGGGCTTTTACCTTTTCATGCCCTGGTTCCCATGGTAACTTAGTATATTATTTGCCTTTGGCATTAATCGTGGCATATCATGTTAAATTAGAGCCAGGGACTCAGCTACAAATGTGTTGGCTTCCTGATTTATGAGAGATAGCATGATCGGGAGAAAAGAATTTGTAAGTAGCAATTAGAAGAGCAGAGGTAAAGAACTGCACTGAGATTTATTTTTCCGGTGAAGTGCAGTTAATGGAGCATGTAAATGGAAAGGACATACCATTCTTTGGCAAGTTGGTACATTCCCTGATTTAATCAAATGAGACTGAAGTGTGCCTTTTACTTTCTATACAGTCTGACAAAGGTAATTTAGGATGGAGCTTTCAGATGAGTGTCAGCTGCTGCGGCCAGGGCTTATGTCTTATGAAAGAACCCCAATTGCAGATGTCTTCTTCAGCTGATTGATAGGCAATAAGAAAGTGAAACAAGAGCTCCATCTTCAAGAAATGAGAAAAAAAGTTGTTTGTTAAATGGGGCAGAAAGATATCTGCTCTCCTCTTGTGATTTTTGTGTCTCAGTTAGTCCTTATGCAGATCTGAACTCCAGCATGTGAAACCAGATACACATTTCCAATGTAACATGCTTCATTTGAGTCATAACATTTTCACTGAACTGCATATCCCATAATGCTCCAAAGTCTGCCTAAAAGTTTTTGGCTGATTAGAATTATCCACATTTGCAAATTATTGATGTTGGACCTGCAGAGAAAAGTTCTTATTCCAAAAGACTCTAGTTCTTATTGTAGTTAGTAGAAGAATGTAGATTCAGATCCTTATTTTCATCCTCAAATGATTTCCTTCTGCTCATATAAAATCTGTCTACTAAAAAGTGAAAACAATTCTCTAAGTACACTATATAGATGATTGTTTATTACCCCAGCACATTTCCTGTTCCCTCTATCTTTCCATACTTACACACATTTTCCACATCTTTACATACCTAGCAAAGGCATGGCTATCTGCTGTGGAGATGATATAAAGCCGAATAATTATGATACGTGTGTCTTGACAATAGTAGACTGTCTATACTAGACGATTAAGTCCGTGTAAGGGATTTGGAAAGATAGAGCCAGTAACTCTGTCAGAGGTTTCGGGGTGAGCTTGAGTATATGTCATGCAGGAGCCCAAGGAAAAAAGAAAATTCCAGCCAAGGGGAACAGGCAGTGCTACAGAGACATGAAGAAACAAGGTATTTTCAGTTACTTAGTTCTGGTCAAGATTCCAAGGAAAGTCTAAGAACAAAAGGTAATGACATGAACCTTCCCATGTTACGAAGCTGGATTACTGCGCTTGCCTGGTGGCTCAGTGTTAAAGAATCTGCCTGCCAGTGCAGGAGAGGTGGGTTCGAACCTTGGGTCAGGCAGATCCCCTGGAGAAGGAAATGGCAACTCACTGCAGTATTCTCGCCTGGGAAATCCCATGGACAAGGAGCCTGGCAGGTTACAGCCCATGGGGTTGCAAGAGAGTTGGGCACAACTAAGTGACTAAACAGGCTGATTTTCCACATTGACTTGATGTTGTGAAAGTGCACAGAGCTTTACGATAAAGCACGTGGTCAGCAGCAAAGTTTAAATGTTAAACTTCTCCTCGACAAAACTCTCAGGTGTGTTAAGAGACTGTAATATTCACCAAACAAGGTGCACGATGGTAAAGAAAGTCCAGATATTTGGTGCAAGAAGCTCCCCGATATTGGAGAAAGTATTAACAAGCAAAAGTGATGATTGTCAAAGATTATTGTCAGATTTCTCTTTTGGATTACTAGTGATGTCTATGCAAGTATTGGACAGGTTAAGTTTGAAATACTAATGAGCCAAGACAGTTATCTTGTAGCTGGAAATACAAATTAGATTCCAGGAAAGAAGTTGAGATTTCAGCCATAAATTTGAGAGTGCCTATCATAGAGTTGGTAGTTAAAGTCATGAAGAAGTAGATGAAAATACCCCAAATTGCTGTAGATGAAATTCGAGAAAGCCACAAAGTTTAATTGATGGTCCGCGGGAAACTGATTGGCATTTGTCTATGGTCAACTGAGCAATGGTTCCCCCGCTTTTCCCTTCCTCACAGTACCCAGGTTTTTGTTTGGGTATTCACACATCTTTCCGTTATGCTGCTGATGTGTGTCCCCAAAAGCTGACTCAAACTCAGCCCTAGGGGTGAGCCCTGGTTTACACAGCTATTCAGAGTAATCCTATACCAATGCCACAATGATGGGTTCAAATAACCCAATCCTAACACAATCAGAACATTTCTAGGGTGAGAAGAAAATTAGTTTAGGAAAGGGGCGGAGACCCAATTAAATTTAATTAGACATGATGGGATGTTTGCTGGAGGTTTTTTTTGGGAAATAAAAAAGGTCCTGAAAGGCAAGCTCCTCCTTCTGATTAATAGGTATGGCCTATTAATGTGAAAACTGGAACTGTTATGACCTAGAATGAAACTGACATCGCAGAACCAGAATCCAAGGAAAGAAACCAAGTTCTTGGTGAGCTGCCTAAGCAAATCAGCCCCGACACTTGCCATAACTGAAAATTCCAATAATAATACCTTATAAATTACTGTTTAGGCCAATTTTAGTTGAGTTCTTTATTTGCAATGACCGTTATTCTAACAGGTACTATCGCATTATCACAGTCAAGAAGACGTTGAGAAAAGGGTCAAATGTTGTAGATCATTGAGGTTTGGGAGTTCACTCCTGATCTTTGCTAGAGCAGCCATGGACAGGGCAGGGATAGGGTGGATACGAGGGGTTGATTTCACTGGGTAGAAGAAAGAATGAAGTGAAAACAAGTTCAGTAACAGTAAGCATTCTGTCTTTTTAAAATGTATTATTGCATCCCCAACAGCTAAAAATGCCCATGACACAGAATGCACCAAACATGTACTGGAGAGTGAATGAATGTGTAAAAAGTCATTGCCTCCCTGCCTGTGTGTGTACTCAGTTGTGTCTGACTCTCTATGACCCCATGGACTCTAGTCTGCCAGGCTCCTCTGTTCATGAGATTTTTCCAGGCAAGAAACTGGAGTGAGTTGCCATTTCCTTCTCCAGGGGATCTTCCCAACCCAGAGATCAATCCCTGGTCAGTTGCATCTCCTTCATTGGCAGGCAGATTCTTTATCACTGAGCCACTTGGTCTCACTTAAAAAGTGTAGGAAGAAGAAAATAGAATGTGGTAACATGCTGAAAGAGTGTGGGGTTAAGTAAAACATAATTTTAAATGGAAACTTTTTTAATTCAGCAAGGTCTCAAGTTCAGGAAAATGTAAACGACAATAGAAAAAGGCTGAAAATATGAAGACTAGACTTAGAAAAATTTTGACAACCTATTCCATGCCCTCCTCCAGGGGATCTTCCCAACCCAGGGACTGAACTCAGATCTCCCACATTGTGGGCAGATTCTTTACCATCCGAGCCACTAGGGAAGCCCAAGAATACTGGAGCAGGTAGCCTATCCTTTCTCCAGGGGATATTCCTAATTCAGGAATCGAACTGGGGTCTCCTGCATTGCAGGTGGATTCTTTACTAGCTGAGCTACCAGGGAAAGGCTTTGATAAGGTGGAAGATGCAAAGAGAAAATCTTGCAGATTTCTAGATTGAAAAAAACAGAGTTTTTACAAAGGAAGAAATATAATATTGGAATTCTAGAGGTGAGATGGTGGACTAATTGCTATAGACTACTGGGAGGAAGTATTGGGTCACAAAGAGCCAGACACAATTGAGTGACTGAACTGAACTGAACTGGGAGGAAAGGTCTGCAAGCTGAGGCTGTTGATATAATTCATTTGCTAAGGTATAGGAAATATTTGTAGATTTTTGAGGATTCTGAGAAACTATCAGACACACACTCTAAATGGGGCAGTTACTGTAAAAAAAAAAAAAAAGAAACCTTATTATAGGTGAAGAAAAAGAATGGCAAGCATGCATATATAAACAGATGTAAATATATGCAAATATCATAAAACGTGTGAGAGCAGATGTAAATTTATGCAAATCACATCAAGTATATGCAAATTACTGATACTGTAACAATAAATGTACAATTAAGTGCTGAATATAAATTGTCAAAGCAAAAAGTACCTATGGAAAGGGAAGCGGCAGGTTACTAAACGTTTACCCAAAAAAGGATTTAGATGTTGAAGTTGGGGGAATAAAGAATGGTAAAGCCTTCTACAGAACTAGCACCAAGCCGTGGAGAAAGAAAAGCCTTTTAGTGGTGTGGTGGTCAGGGAAAGGAAAGAAAACAATGGGAAATAGCTCATCTCAGTTGGGAGAAATAGTTGTTATTTTGGTTTCATATAAAAAGAGATAAATAAGAGCTTGATTATGAGTGCTGGAAAGAAGAAGGTAAACACTGACAGAGTGGAAAAGTACTGAATTTCAAATTAAATACAGGGGAGAAAAGGGAGTAACTAGCAAAACAGCCAAAGCAAGAAGAAAGAATGAGTAAGCAAAAACAAAGTAAAAATGAACAAACCAAGTGAGATGTAAGGAGTAAAATAGAGTACGTAAATTGCTGCATTCAGTATGACTTGGCAAATTCTCTTATTGAAAGATAGATGTTGAGTGATTGGATTCTTAAAAAAGGAAATCAGGTGCATTCAGTTTGATGAAACACACTTGAAATGATGAAAAGTGAAAGTGAAGTTGCTCAGTTGTGTCTGACTCTTTTCAACCCCATGGACTATAGCCTACCATGCTCCTCCGTCCCTGAGATTTTCCAGGCAAGAGTACTGGAGTGGGCTGCCATTTCCTTCTCCAGAGGATCTTCCCAACTCAGGGATCAAACCTGGGTCTCCTGCATTGTAGGCAGATGCTTTACCTTCAGAGCCACTAGGGAAGTCCCTTGAAATGATAGTTTGGAAATAGAAGGATGGATAAGAGAGATCAAAGGCCAACAAGAATGAGGGAGCAGTGATAGTGGATGAGGTTGAACTTAGCATTAAAGTATCAAATATGTATGTGTGACTAAAGAAAGTAAATCTATGTCAACTTTCTTGGTGAGATTTACATGTGTAAGTATGAAACAGTAGATGTAGAGACTATAAGGTGAAAATCAGTTGTGTAGATAGTCCTTCAAACCTAGGTTACTTGTGTTTGTGAGTGTGTGTGTAATTCTATGATTACGGCCAAAGGTGTGGAAGGATGCATACTAGTGTTTAACACTGACTACTTAGAAAGGGTCAGGGCAGGTTGTACAGGATCAGGTCAAGGTGAGGTTAGAGGAAGAAAAATAAGGATTCAATAACATCTGACTTTGAGCAAATGTATTGCTAGTGGCACTAGTGGTAAAAGAATCTGCCTGCCAATGTAGAAGATGTAAGATGCGGTTGGATCCCTGGGTCAGGAAGATCCCTTGAAGGGCATGACAACCCACTCTAGTATTCTTGCCTGGAGAATCCCGTGGACAGAGGAGCCTGGTGACGCAGGTGAGCCTTAGCAGACACAGATTGACAACCACCACCACCACCAGATCTCTTCTAAAATCTGTGGAGTACAGGGCTTGGATTGAAAGGAAGAACTTGGAAAATGGGATCAATAAGCGCAGAGTGGGATCTTACAGGAAAGGTTCTAGAACTGACCCATAACTACTTCCTGAGCCATACTATGTAGGTGGAGAATAAATTCTTTTTAAAAAATATTTGGTGGATATATAAATTTACAAAGAAAGCTGCATAGAATTTGCATTTTAAAACAAGAAGCATAAAAATGTTTGATTCCAATAAAATTTGTTTGTTGTACCTGTGTCAGAGGCAAATGTACTTTAATGTATTCCTGTATTATTGTCTTAGGTGAGTACATAAGGAGGAGTGCTGCTAAGTCAATTTTCCATAGCCCTGTTATCACAGAACTTACATATGTCAGCAGAGGTAAGCATAAGGAAAACCGGGGACACTGAACACTTCAGATCTGTACCCCATCCTTTCAATGACATCGCCTATAGGCAGATTAGTTTTGAAGAGACACATACATACATATTTTCTTATTTCCCTAATTCCAGGTAATTGCTTTGAGTATCCTGCAGAGGTCCAGAGTCACTTTTTGGGTGGTGATTTTAAGTAAAAGACAATTTACTATATAAAATCCTATAATTCAGAATTTCTCTATATGTTTCAAGGTCTAAGAAGTTTAACCATGACTTAAGTAAATATCGAAGAACAGAGAAGTTCTCCAAACAGGAGGTAACAGTCAAAAAAAAAGCAAAGTAAGTTTGTGATATATTTAGATGAATGTGTAAGAAATGAGATTACTTTTCTTTCTACAGCTATAAAAGGAAGGTAGCCAAAATGTTCTCTGCTTAAAAGAAAATCCATATGATACATTTCATGAACACAAGAAGGATGAGTTCATTTACTGGCGGCTGGATGGATTATAAGGTTGATGTTGGTGAACACATCCATAACTTAAGTGTGTGAATTTATCTTCTGATGACAAACATTTTTTATTTAAGTGAATGAATATGATTTCCTGTAACAAATGTTGCATAAAGTTTGTGGTCAGCAAAAGCTTTACTGTTAAGAGTTACATTCCTTTGTGATTAAACCAAAAGGTTAGTTAAGCAGCTGGATATTAAGGAGAAGAGCTTTAATCATGCTAATAAGAAACAGAGTTTGTGCAGATTTAAACTTAGCTAAGACAGTTGCTCCTTCTGGCTAATTTCTGCATCATAGGCTACCCTTGTTCCGTCTCCCTTTTAGGGTTCTACCAGAAAGAGATGGAGGCAGGCAACGGGAGGAGGGGAGAAGAGGAGTTTGGGATAGTTATCCCCCTCTCTGCCTCCCTGTCCTGTTGCTACAGGTTGATGGTGTTTGTCTCTGAAAATCAAGGCTATGCAGCAGCCTCTTTATACACAACTCTTTGGATTCCAATATCCCTGTTTCCCATTGTCCCTTCTGATCTGTGTGTGATCGTGACTTCCCCTATTGCTCTAGGTTGCTGTCCTCTGCTCAGAGCTTTGCATAGGATTCATTTCTGGATCCTCCTGTATAATTAGTATGACTGTGCTGAATGTTTGCTGTTAGAAGCCCGACCAGTGCTGTGCAGTCTAACCTTCTCTTCTGCATCTTATTAACCAAGAACTAACCCCTTTTCACTTCTGTTATTCAGAAAGCAGTGCACAGCACAAGTTTGTTTGTTTTAATACTTATATCAACAAGTTCTCAAAATCATAGTCCTCAAATACAAGTATACCTTACATTTTCTTCAAAGTCACCCAAAGAATTTCAAATTTACTAATCTCAACATTCATAGTTAGATCCTGTTTTATAAATTGCTAATCAAAGGCCAACCAATTATGTTGTGGATATTAAGATCCATGTGTTTCATTATTATGTATGTCCCAGGTTTACTTCAGGAACCCTGCCCGTGGCAAAGGTCACTTCTGTATTTCTTTGGACTGTGGGGATTGACATGTTGATATTTTCTGGCAAGGATGTGCCCTTAAGAGAATCCTGAGCAGGTATGAGTGGCAGTGATTTATCATTTTGTCACTAACTGTGAGACCCACAGTCTCAGTGGGGCCTGTCCAGGTCCATAAGAGGATGTGTGTATCTGAATCTCTCTAGGAGAGGGATGTGTGCCATGGATGGCAGTGGAAAGTGACCCTGTCTGTCCCTTCACTCATTCAGAATTCTTTTTTTTTTTTTTTAATTTTTTGTGGATTGCCACACATATGTGGGCACGAGCCAGGGCACCCACCATTGGATGCCCTGCCCAGGGTTATGGGCAATGAGCTGCCTGACCATGGCTTCCCTTGTTGTAACTGGGAACTAGACCCCTTTCACTTCTGTTGGTCGTTTATGTATTCAGTCATTTGTTTATGGCTTCACGGGGTCTCCACTGCTGCACGTGGGCTTTCTCTAGAGAAGGTGGGGGGCTACTCTAGCTGCATGGGCAGGCTTCTCACTGCAGTGGCTTCTCGTGTTGCAGAGCATGGCTCCCAGGTGTGCAAGCTCAGCTGCTGCAGCACTTGAGCTTAGTTGCCTTGGGGAATGGGAGATCTTCCCGGACCATGGATTGAACCCATGTCCCCTGCATTGGCAGGCAGATTCTTAATCACCGGACCACCAGGGGAGTCCAGTTAAGAATTCCTGAACATGTGGACGTTTGCATCTCTAGAGATTTTTTGTCCTCTCCAGACTCATCAGCCTAACTGATGACAAAGAAGCATTTCTCAACCTGAGAAAATCCTAGAGCTGAATGGAAAATGACCAACTACTAAGGGTGAGAAACCTGACAGCCCAACACGCAAATTGCTGAAAAACTTTTGTGATTTGTAATCCTTAAGTTTGGCTTTCGTTTGGGGAAAAACTGCTGCCAATAAAATTACACTGACTAAACTGTGATTGGGGTGCACTCTCCTCCTGACAGGAAACAGATGTGAGAAGGATTCTGGATAGGGTCTTTAAAAAAAAAATATTTATTTTTGGCTGTGTCAGGTCTTCCTTGCAGTGCACAGGCTCAGCAGTTGCAATATGTGGGCTTAGGTGCCCCGAGGCATGTGGGAACTAAGTTCCCTGACCAGGGATCAATCTGCACCCCAGCACTGGAAGGTGGACTCTCAACTGCTGGAGCACCAGGGATGTCCATGGAGAGGCCTTTTGACACCTGATAAGTGTATACTACTCAATGCCAGAATCTTTTTCCAGGAGCCCTGCCCAGAGACCCGAGAGGTAAGAAAGGAGACCCAGTTTTCCCAGCCCCAGGGCTGCCTCTATTCAGAGGCATCTTATGAAGATGATGGTGGCATGAACATGAGAAATTTGGAGCCCCAAGACAATTTCTTCTGGGTTAAAAAGAAAAATAAGGGCCACTTTGGAAGACAGTTTGGCGGTTTCTTACAAAACATACTCTTACCATGTGATCTAGCAATTGTATTCTTTTGTATTTATCCAAATAAGTTGAAAACTTATGTTCACACAGAAACCTGCACACAAATGTTTATAGCAGAATTCTACATAATTTCCGAAACTTGAAAGCAACCACGATTCCCTGAGTAAGTGAATGGATAAATAAACTGTGGTACATCCAGATAATGAAATGTTACTCCACACTAAAGAGATTTGCTATCAAGTCATGGAAAGATTTAGAAGGACCTCAAATGCAGATTACCAAGCAAGAGAAGCCAATCTGAAAAAAGTTTTCATATAGAATATTCCAACTATATGATGTGTTTCAAAAGGCAATACTGTGCAGACAGTAAAAAGATCAGTGATCATCAGGGTTGAAGGTAGGGGTGGGGTTGAGGAGGGATGGCTAGATGGAACGTAGAAGATTTTTAGGGCAGTGAAACCGTTCTGTGTGATGCTATCAATGGGAGATGTATGTGATTATGCCTCTGTCAAAACCCATAGACGAAACAACAGCAAGAAGGAACTATAATCAATCTATAGTCCTCGGATAGTAATGATGTGTCAGTGCGGCTTTATTGCTTGTAACACATGTACCACTTTGTTGCTGAATGTAGACAGTTAGAGGGGCTAAGCATGTGTAAGGGCAAGAGATATATGAGAAATCCCCGTACCTTCTGCTCAATTTTCCTATGAACCTAAAACTACTTTTAAAATAGCCTGTCTTAAAGAAAGAAACAAGGTCCAGATTTAAACATGAGTTGAACAAGGACGTGTGTCTCATGGAGTCTCCAGCTCCGGGGTCACATGGAGAGAGTGTTCAAACAGCCTCTGTTTAAACGCCAGGATCCTTCCACATTGTGTGTCTTGCCAACAGAGCAGAGCATCGGAACCGTAAAGCAGGGGAGGTCATCCAGTGGTCATGGGACATACCCCTGTCTTCAACTTATTCTTCAGAGGCATTTTATGCCCGTGGGAATCTAATGAGAGGTTTAATAAACACCCTCAATCTATTAAAAAGTTTCTTTGCCATTGGTGGCTTTGGCCTTTTTGTGTGTTTCTAAAAACACTTCCTAAATTACTGCTTGTGGCTTAGGAGTATTTGGGGGTGTCCTATTTTTAAAGACAAAGGATTCACCCTGCATAGGATTTTTCTAAGAGGACAAAGGGAGAGAATTTATATTCACACGAAAGACCAAATGAAATAATCTGTGCCATGATTGCACAGTTTTGGAATAGTGAGGCTTTGGGGCAGTGCTTTCTGATGCCCTTAGTCTTTCAGTAGTTGCCAATTGGCCAAAAAAAAAGAAAACAGCAGGAGGGCACATTCTGTCCACCACTATTCATAAAGGTTCTGGATATTTTCCCTAGAGAAACTGATGATCCTTTGTCAGGTAGTAGATTATGAATCCATCATCCTGTCTTTATAGAGAAGAGCGTTCTGATTTACCAGATGAAGTAAATGTGATCACTCATGGAAGAGAGACTGACAGAGGTCAGGTGTTTCATGGTCAAGCTGAACAGCTTGAACTACTGTGCACTTACCGTGCTCTGGCAGTTTCCAAGAAAGATTGGCTTGTTTTCTTGACATACTCATTTCAGAAGCGGATGAATAGACAGGGGAAGCATAAATTTGGGGCAGGAGTGTTCAGACATTTCTCCTGCTGTGGTTTCTTTCGTCTCTCCTGGAAATTCAGCACATGCATTTATCCCATTAGTGGTAGGAGAAAAAAGTTCTGATCACCTTCCAATTCATATGATGTCTGTCAGCAGGTTGGAGGGGAGCTGGGCATGCATTCTTCTCTGCTTAAGCTGTTCCATGTATTTGAAGGTCCTTGAAATCTGAAAATGGTCACCCTAAAAGCAGCTGGGCCCCTTTTCTTAGTGACTGCTTAGATAGAGACTTCTAATTTAAGCAAACAAATACCCTAATCCAAGCTGCAGAACTCTGAAGGAGATCCTGCAAAATTCTACCTTCAATTTCATTTCTTTGTGGTGTGGTGGTTTGTCATGATTTTACAAATGTAAGTTTAGGCTGAAAAAGACAAGACACATATCTCTATCACGCCTAACATAGATATACAGACGTAGTAACAACATCTACAAACCTTAGTTAGAGCTTTAGAACCTTTTGTCCCAGTGTTTTGTGTGAACTCTGTTAGGATGGCATGAGTGTGGAGAAATGTTAGCAACCTACCAGGAGGGGCGCTCTGGGGCAATTTTTCATGTAGGACCCGTTTCCCGACTGCAGAAGGACATAGGGGATGAGTTGCAGAGATAATGTCCTTTGTCTCCTGTCTTGGTAGGTCTCTGCCAACTACGTTTGGAGTAGAGCTGAGCCCTATGCTGGTGGTTCGACTTTAATGCCCTGCCTAGAGATTGAATTTTGTGTCTTTTCCCACTCCCAGAATATTTTGAAATCTAATTCCTGATAAGACTGCATTTGGAAGTAGCACCTTTGGCAGGTGGTTAAGTCAGGGGTCCTCAACCTCCTGGGCCATGGACCAGTACCAGAACCTGTTAGGACCTGGACTGCACCAGCAGAAGGTTGAGCTCAGGGCTTCCACTGATTCTGCATTATGATAAGTTATTTCATTATATATATATATATATAATTATGTCATTATATATCACAGTGTAATAATAATAGAGATAAAGTGCACAGTAAATGTAATATTCTTGAATCATCCTGAAGCCATGCCCCCATCCCAGTCTGTGGAAAAATTGTCTTCCATGAAACTGATCCCTAGTGCCAAAAGGTTGGTCATGAAGGTGGAGCCCTCATGACGGGATTAGTGCTCCTGTAAAAGAGACCTTAGCGAGCTCCCATATCCTTCCCCTATATGAGGACACAGCAGGAAGACTGCTGTCTGTGAACCAGAGGGAGTGCTCTCCCCAGACAGTGAATCTGCCATCACCTTGCGGTCTAGGCTTCCCAGGCTCCAGAACTGTGGGAAATAAATTTGTGGTTTTTTTAAATAAGTCCCCCAGTTTATGGTAGTCTGTTATAATAGCCTGAACCAAGAAAAGTCAGAAAAAGTAGATTGTATTTATGGCAACAGCAGCAAGAGGCAGGCACACTAAAAAGTAATATGGAATTTGGAATTTGGAGACCCAAGACTTGAATCCCACCTTTAACCTTTATTTGTTGCACAGTCTTGGGCAGGCTTTTATTTTTCGTGTATATAAAATGGTTTCAGTAAGCATAAATGCAGGTAAAACATGTATTTATTTAACATAGTTCCTGGTCTTGTTGAGCATATAATGTACAATGAAATGATAATTATAATACTGAGAATAAATTAACTCTGTTTTTGAATCAGAATCCAGTAAACTTTTCTAGCGTCTTTTACAGAATTATAGAGTCTGAATGTTGACATGAGGGCCTAGACATCTGTATTCTAGACTGTAGAGACTGGACAGAAATCACCCTTTTGGGGTTGGGACTTTCTCTGACCTCTCTCAGCTTGCTCTCTGATTATATGGCTCAGGTAGCTTTAGTCAATACTGTGGGCAACTAGATTCCTGTTCCTGGACTCAGCCTTTCCCTGTTACTATACAATTCCCACTTAACACCAGAACTTTTGTAGGAAAGGGGACCCCTTCCAGGGCTTGAAACCAGACTCTTGTCTAACACTCAGAAATAAATTGTCTGAGGAGACACATCTGCTGACAAAGCAAGAGATTTTATTGGGAAAGGGCACCCAGATGGGGAGCAGTAGGGTAAGGGGACCCAGGAGAACAGCTCTGCCACATGGCTGGCAGTCTCGGGTTTTATGGTGATGGGATTAGTTTCCGGGTTGTCCTTAGCAACATCATTGTGACTCAGAGTGCTTCCTGGTGGTGCACGCCTTGTTCAGCCAAAATGGATGCCAGAGAGAAGGATTCTGGGAGGTGGTTGGACTTGTGGTGTCTCCTTTTGACCTTTCCTGAATTCTTCCAGTTGGTGGTGGCTTATTAGTTCCAGTTGGTGGTGGCTTATTAGTTCCGTGTTCCTTAGCAGGACCTCCTGTCATAAAACAACTCATGCAAATGGTTACTATGGTGCCTGGCCAGGGTGAGCGGTTTCAATCAGTATGCTTCCCCCTGACAGAACCGTTTCTCTGCTCTCCCACCCTGCCCCAGAACACCACACTTCAGGGAGTAGTCAGAGGGCTCAGAGGAAGATGGGATAATAAAGAGAACGATAGTTATACCAAAGTAGGACAAGTGTTTTGTGTAGAAGATGCAGCCTGTGAAAAGGTGTTACATTTAGGAGTAGTATAATCATTTATAACATTACCTGGTTTTTTCATGCTTTGCAAACACTGTATTTTTGTTTTTTAACCAAAGTTTGTTGTAACCCTGCATTGTCAGATGAAGGTTAGCATTTTCTAAGAATATTTTAAATTAAGTATGCGCATTTAATCACTGTATGTTTTTCTGAGTCATAATGCTACCGCATTAGTAGGCCACAGTATAGTGTAAACATAACTTGTATTGCACCAGGAAGCCAGAAAACTCAAATAAAACGTCTTACTGCGGTATTTGTTTTATTGTGGTGGTCTGGAACTGAACTTGCCATATCTCTGAGACATGCTGATAATTCATGATAAAGTTGCATTGACAAAACTGAAAAACAACTTCTGATTCATCTGCATTTTAGTGGAACAATTTTATCTAAACTCCCAACTTATATCAGGTGGTGTGCAAGACAGTAAAAACGAAAAGTCAGCCTGGCTTTTGCTGTGTTAACTGTGAGCTGTTTAGACAATGGTGGGTATTTAAACATCCTGTTCACCTGTGAGGTCAGGGAGCAATGGACATTCCTGTTCACTTGTGGGCAGTTCCAGCGTCGCGGAGAGAGCAGGACTAGGACTGAGCACAGATGAGTGAAATACGACTTTCCACAGAGTATTCAAGAAGAGAAGTAAACCTTCAGAGTTAGTGAATGTTGTGAAGACAATCTCAGAGATTGGGAGTGTGGCCAAGAAATTGGAATCCTCTGTGAGATTTTTTTCAGCTGTGGAGCTTGAGAACAGGAGGCCGATTATACGAGTCTGGGAAGATTTTTGGGATGTTGACTCAGGAACGGCGAATTAAATAGACATCAAAGAATAGTGAGGAAGCTCTGGTGGTTCAGTGGTAAAGAATCTGCCTGCCAGTGTAGGAGACCCAGGAGATGTGGGCGCAATCCTTGGGCCAGGAAGATCCCCTGGGGAAGGGAGTGGCAAGCACTCCAGGATCCCTGCCTGGGAAACCCCACGGACAGAGGAGCCTGGTGGGCTATAGATCATGGGATCAGAGTCAGACACAACTTAGTGAATGAATGACAACAACGAATAGGGAACAGGAATCAGCCTGGGCTTGCCACTTCTTCAAATTAGAGAATAACTTAATGCTATCAGCCCCGTATGAAAAGATTCCATGCTTCAGGGAATCTTCAGTCGAAGGATATTTATAGTTATAACTGTGAGGAAGGCAGGAAAAAAAAAAAATGAGGCCAAAGGCAATGAAGTGAGGCCTTACCAGAGCGTTTCCAACTTTGAATTTCCCTAAATGCAACTTGCAAAGTATTATAGGTGAGAATCACCACCACAGAGAACTTTATTAAGCGCCACTATGTGCCAGGAACTGTGCTAAATATTTTACAGGCATCAACTCTTTTCCTCTTCCTAGCAACCTCATAGGTAGATTTCTTTTATTGTTGATAAAATTTTTAGAGAAATAATATGCTAAGTGGAAGGGCGAGAATTCAAATCTAGAGGTGTTAACTACTCTATACTTTCTGAACTTGGCTAAAATATGTTCATCTGTGCTAAATCAAAATAGTCCTTCTTGAAGGAGTTTTTATTTAAAAAAATATTTATTTGGCTGCCCAGACTCTCACCAAAGGCATGTGGGAACCTCAGCTACAGCACGCAGGATTTAGTTCCCTGACCGGGAACTGAACCCAGTCTCCTTGCACTGGGAGCACAGAGTCTTAGCCAATGGATTTCCAGAGAAGTCCCTCTGCAGTGGTTTTCTTTATTCTCTCCCACCTGTAACTCTAACTTACTCAGAGGGAAGATGAGGAGGCATATAAAGACACAAGAATGCACTCACACTCTCTCCTCTGCCTTCCGTCTCCCCATTCTTTATGAATGTGTGTCTTGTGCTGCTGCTGCTGTTCATTCGCTGAGTCTATATCGTGCCACTGCAGCACCAATGGCTAAACAGTATAAATACTGAGGTCCCATTCTGTCTTAAACATTTAGTGAGACAGGTGTGAAAGATTCGAGCATTTAGGAAACATTTTCCCTGGGCTCCAAGGAACCTATAATTCAGTTGGGGCCCATAAGACACATGCCATAATAATGCGACAAGGGTCAAATGCTATGCAGTCACATGCTATGCAGGCAGGCAAACAAAATGATATAGGAGTCCAAAAGAGGGAAATTATCTCCTTTGATAACAGAGGAAGACTTCGTGGGCAAGGGAGCTATTCAGCTGGGCCTTCTAGAATCCTGTAAAAATAAACTGACTTGAGTTTCAGGCTTTATCTCTATACCAGGAGTATCTAGCCCGTTGGCTAAGACACAGTAGGAGTGAATAAATGTTTTGTGTTAAGAGGATGAGCCAACGAATAATGTTTGTTGACCACTTAGCTCTTTTACTTTGGTGACAGATTTATGGCTACACATAAATCACTCCCTTTATATGACTGTTATATATTATTTAGAAGATAATTACATTTACTATCAAGGTTTTAAATCCAATCATCTTCTTATATTTGTGGTTAATGTAAGAGGCTCTCAAAAAAAAGCTGGAAATGGAAAATAAAAAGCCACTTTGACTTGGAAAAGAAACTCAAAGTGTTTTGAATCAGACTCATTCAGTTGTGCATATCTGTATTTTTCCACAGGCAGAAGCTTGTAAAATCTTGTACACAAGCAATTCTTATCCAACTGAAAGAGACTCAAAATAAAAACATTTCTCATCGTTGGGAGACTAGTGTTTTTCTCTATTAATTACAAATAGCTTCAGTCTTCTAGTCTTTCCCTCCCAATGAATTGCAATACTTATCTATTTCTGTATAACAGAATACCCCAGAACTTACCAGCTTTAAACAACAGACATTTATTATCTGAGTTGCTGTGGGTCAGGACATTTGAGAACAGCTCAGCAGGGTGGTTCTGGGTTAGCATCTCTCATAACATTGCAGTCGAGATGGTGTCCTGGGCTGCAGTCACCTGAGAGCTAGTCTGAAGCTGGAGGATCTACTTGCAAGCTCTATCATGTGTTGATAGACGCTTCAGTTTATCACCAGTTGTTAGTTTGAGACCTTAGTTTCTTGCCACATGAACGTCTCTGTAGGGCAGCTCAAGACAAGGCAGCTGGCTTCCTTCAGAATGAGTAATACAAGAAAAAGAAAGAACAAGATAAAAGTCTGCCTTTCTATGGCCTAGTCCCTGATATCACACACCATTTACAGATGCTGCAGCAACTGAAAATAGCTATTAACTGGCAGGCGAATGCATGTGTGTGCTCACACACACGTGTGTGTCGCCCACCAGGCTCCTCTGTCCATGGGATTCTCCAGGCAAAGAATGCTGGAGCAGGGTGCCGTTTCCTCCTCTGC
>SJXQ01000846.1:843102-900542 GCA_006408695.1 Aepyceros melampus
TTGAGTGCCACACTTTCACAGCATCATTTTTCAGGATTTGAAATAGCTCAACAGGAATTCCATTCCCTCCACTAGCTTTGTTCTTAGTGATGCTTCCTAAGGCCCACTTGACTTCATCATCCAGGGTATCTGGCTCTTGGTGAGTGATCACACCATCATGATTAACTGGGTTGTGAAGATCTCTTTTTGTACAGTTTTTCTGTGTATTCTTGCCACCTCTTCTTAATATCTTCTGCTTCTGTTAGGTCCCTACTATTTCTGTCCTTTATCGAGCCCATCTTTGCATGAAATGTTCCCTTGGTATCTCTAATTTTCTTGAGGAGATCTCGAGTCCTTCCCATTCTGTTGATTTCCTCTATTTCTTTGCACTGATCACTGAGTAACTCTTTCTTATCACTCCTTGCTATTCTTGAACTCTGCATTCAAATCAGTATATCTTTCCTTTTCTCCTTTGGTTTTTGCATCTCTTCTTTTCAAAGCTTTTTGTAAGGTCTCCTCAGACAGCCATTTTGCTTTTTTAGCATTTCTTTTTCTTGGAGATGGTCTTGATTCCTGTCTTCTGTGCAATGTCACGAACCTCCATCCATAGTTCATCGGGCACTCTGTCTGTCAGGTCTAGTCCCTTAAATCTATTTCTCACTTCCCCTGTATAGTCATAAAGAATTTTTTTTAGGTTATTCCTGAATGGTCTAGCGGTTTTCTCCACTTTCTTCCAATTCAGTCTGAATTTGTGAATAGGAGTTTATGATCTGAGCCACAGTCAGCTTCCTGTCTTATTTTTGTTGACTGTATAGAGCTTCTCCATCTTTGGCTGCAAAGAATATAATCAGTCTGATTTTGTTGCTGACCATCTGGTGATGTCCATGTATAGAGTCTTCTCTTGTGTTGTTGGAAGAGGGTGTTTGCTATGACCAGTGCATTTTCTTGGCAAAACTCTATTAGTCTTTGCCCTGCTTCATTCCGTATTCCAAGGCCAAATTTGCCTGTTACTCCAGTTGTTTCTTGACTTCCTACTTTTGCATTCCAGTCCCCTATAATGAAAAGGGCATCTTTTTTTGGTGTTAGTTCTAAAAGGTCTTGTAGGTCTTTATAGAACCATTCAACTTCAGCTTCTTCAGCATTACTGTTTGGGGCACAGACTTGGATAATTGTGATATTGAATGGTTTGCCTTGGAAACGAACAGAGATCATTCTGTCATTTTTGAGACTGTATCCATGTACTGCATTTTGGACTTTTGTTAACCGTGATGGCTACTCCATTTCTTCTGAGGGATTCCTGCCCACAGTAGTAGATATAATGGTCATCTGAGTTAAATTCACCCATTCCAGTCCATTTTATTTCACTGATTCCTAGAATGTCGATGTTCACCCTTGCCATCTCTTGTTTGACCACTTCCAATTTGCCTTGATTCATGGACCTGAAATTCCAGGTTCCTATGCAATATAGCTCTTTACAGCATTGGACCTTGCTTTTATTACCAGTGACATCCACAACTGGGTATTGTTTTTGCTTTGGCTCCATCCCTTCATTCTTTCTAGAGTTATTTCTCCATTGACCTCCAGTAGCATATTGGGCACCTACTGACCTGGAGAGTTCCTCTTTCAGTATCCTATCATTTTGCCTTTTCATACTGTTCATGGGGTTCTCAAGGCAAGAATACTGAAGTGGCTTGCCATTCCCTTCTCCTTGGACCACATTCTGTCAGACCTCTCCACCATGCCCGCCCATCTGGGTGGCCTCACAGGGCAGGGCTGAGTTTCATTGAGTTAGACAAGGCCTATAACCTAGAGCATGTAAATAAATGGCCAAGATGCCTGGTCCTTCAGCTGGACTCTCCCAGTGAAGCTTTCTTCACAGTCACCACTGATCAACCCTGCTCCCAGGAAATAGTTGCAGCTTTGGATCATGGACTTGAACTAAAATACTCCTTTTTGTGGTATGAGTAGTTAGCTTCCCAACTACTTTCTGTTTTGTGCTTTCCTCTCCCTGACCAACCCCAATAATATACAGTAAAAGAGTGGGATAGAACTAGTGGAATACGGACTAGCATTTATATTTTGGGAAAGCACAGACAGCTTTGTGAAGTTAGAATACTTGATGAAAATCTTCCAGGACTCAGTTTGATTCTATAAAATTCCTTCCACACTTATTTGTTTGGACTTTGGGATTGAGATTAGTGTTTCACTTGATATTCAGTCCTACTGCCAAAATGAAACAATGACCTTCTTGTTTTAAAAACAAATCTGTAGAAATTACTGAGCCATGTAGAATTTCTACCTGTGTTAATAAATCAATGACCTAAAATCAGAGAAAGGATCATAGTGTATACTTCATTCGATCTGCTGGCTGGTGAAGGCAGAGAATACATTTATGAGATTCAAATTCACAATTTGCTTTCAATCGACTTTTTTTTTTTTTAGTCTAGAGAAAATGTTTTCTCCTTCTCAAATTTTCCACATGAGTAGATTTTAGAGTCGTCTATTCAATCCTTTCTGTGACAAGCTGACAGAGAGGGAAGGCTTGACAGATATCAGCTCTTCTTGTCCTCTTCAGTCCCTACAGACTTAAAAAAAGAATGCTATAAAATAAAAACTATTTGTGTAATAGTTTCAAATATATACTTTCATTCCTAGTTCTAAAGTATTAGTAGAATTAGTAGAGTACCACCTAAATGAGCAAATGAAGCAGGAGTTACAATCAACTAATGCTCATCCAGTCATCTTGAATAAATGGAGTTTTTCCTGGGTAAATCATAGATGAACATTACAGATGACATGCAGTTCAGGGAGCTAATAAGAAATTAGCCTCAAGGATTGAAATAGTATAATTATTAAACTTTCTCTAAAATAATCACTCCATTTAAGAAAATTGGAGATACCAAGGGAGCATTTCGTGAAAAGATATGCACAATAAAGGAGAATCAATCCTGAATATTCGCTGGAAGGACTGCTGCTGATAGCTCCAATGCTTTGGCCACCTGATGCAAAGGACTCACTGGAAAAGATTTTGATGCTGGGAAAGATGGAGGGCAAGACGAGAAGAGGGCAACAAAAGATGAGATGGTTGGATGGTATCACTGACTCAATAGACATTAGTTTGAGCAAACTCAGGGAGACAGTGAAGGACAGGGAAGCCTGGTATGCTGCAGTTCATGAGGTCACAAAGAGTTGGACGTGACTTAATGACTGACCACCAACAACTCTATTTTCAGATCCATGAAGGTATAAAAGAAATTATCTTCTCAGGAAATGACTAGAAAACTCTAAAATTTTCTTTGGGACATTGATTAAGTATTGTTTTTCCTACAAATTTTCTGGCTCTAGTCCTCTGTTTAGATTTGTAATTTCTGAAGAAATGGACCAAAGGAGGAGATTTTATCTGATGTAACTGAATAATTGAAGCCAAATGAGGATCCTTAATTAAATTATTTAAATAGTTCCTTAAATTTCTCATCACTGAAACTAACACTGAAAAAAAACCAAAACACTTGACTATACATTGGGAATAGCATAGAGTCTCTGGGATACAAAAAATACAGTGTCAAAGATTTGGGATATTCAATCATTCATTCATTCATTCAATAATTTTCAGTCTATCTACTATATACCAGGCAGCATTGTAGGTACTGGGAATTCAGCACTGAAAAGAAAGCAAAAACAAAGTGAACACAACAAGGACAAAAGTCTCTGTTTTTTTGAACCTGAATGTCTGGAATGCCAAAGGGAATAGGGGACATCTTGGTGAGCCCTTATATTATAACTTCAGTTTGTGTGCGACATATGTGACCTTGATTTGTATTTTGGGTGTCCATGAGGCAAGAAATTCCCTGAGTTTTTAATCCCAGTGGGAGCAACCATGAATGAAGAATTGCTGTTGCCATTGATTAGAACCGATAGATCACTGTCAATGGCCGAGAGTGTGTAAAATTGTGCAGAGAGGACTGATTATTGTCTTAGTCATCCTCTAATATTAAGACAGTTGCTCAGGTTGGTCAGTTATGCTGACCTTTGGTGCCATCTTTTTTTTTCCCTTTAAAAAAGTATTTATTTATTTTTGGTTGCACTGAGTCTTCATTGCTGAGTGTGGGCTTTCTTTAGGTGAGGCAAGCGGGGCTACTCTCTAGTTGCAGTGCTGGCTTCTCGTTGCAGTGGCTTCTCGGGTCGTGGAGCAGTCTCCAGGGTGCATGGACTTCTGTAGCGGCAGCCTGTGGGCTCAGTATTTGCAGCTCCCCAGCTCTAGAGCACAGGCTCAATAGTTGTGGAGCATGGTCGTAGCTGTCCTGAGGCATGTAGGATCTCCCCAGACCAGGGATCATACTGGCAGATGGATTCTTAACTACTGGACCACCAGGGAAGTCCCATATTTACTTCTTGAATTACTAGTTTTGTGTATTTCATTTTTATGTAACAGCAACTCCTCCCTCTTCCCTTAGGGATTTGGTATCTTCTTTCCAAAATGGAAATATTCAAGTAAAGCCTAACACTTATCAGCACCAGATTTTTAAAATCCTATGGGCTTGTAATTTGTCCTGCCCCTTAGACATAGCAGCCCCATTGTATTCTGTATAGTTGACCAGAACATGGCTTCATGTTGACTTGCAGAACACAGCATATCCTGTAAACATAAGGCCAGGGAACTGATTTATCTATAGGACCTTTGATCAAGGATGTCCAAGTTAGAGGATAGATAGTAGTAGCTCTCTGGGGAGCTCCATCACCCGTGCCATCTGTAAGGTGGATGAACTCGCCTCCTGGATCTCTCTCAGTTGATTCCTGTGGACTTTCCAAGTGGTTAGTTCTCTGAAGAGGAGTGACCACCTCTGGTGCCATTGCAACTGTAAACAAAATGAGGATGGGAGAGCCACTTCCTCTCATAAGTGGAATGTAGCAGAGGGTCCAGGTTTGGCTTTATCTGTAAATATGGTTTCCATTTTAATACGGAAGGCTCTGTGGGCATACAGAATCTTCGGCCTTCTGCCCCGATGATCCAAGGCATAACAGTCAGCTGGGCATGGGGAGTCACAGGCTCAGGACTCATGAGAACCTCCATCTCCAGAAGGGTTCAGCATGTGGACAGGATTTGCTGCTTTAATGGAGTGTAGCATGGGACCGAGGAGGGCCATTTCTTGCACCGGAAGCTGACGGCAACTGTGGCCATCCTGGATAACACAGCAGCTGTAGGCAGCCAGAGAGGAGTTTGCAGAAGCATCAGTGGTGACAGAGTCTCTGAGAGCAGCAGTAGGAGCACCTGTAGAGTAGCAATTTGAGTAAATTCTAGAGTCAGTTTTTGTTGGAAGACACAATTCAGAGTGAGCCAATTCATAAGTAACAACACGAACAAGCCTATCAGTTACAGATTATGCTAGAATTGAGATTCAGTTCTGATTCGATCTGTGTCTTGGCTAAGGCATGTAACCCAGGTCCACGTGAAGGCGAGCCCTGTTCCCGTACCATTGCCCCTAAAGTCGGTTTCTGTCACTTGGTAGGTAATGTCTATGACAGAGGCTTGGTGAAGTGAAGTGAAGAAGTGAAGTTTGGTGGGGCTCTGCAAATGCAGCAGAGTATAGGACAACTCAAAATGCAAGCTTGCCCGAGGGCAGCAACACAACTCAAAGTTCAGACTCGTTGACACATAGCAGCTCAGAGCACATGCTTGCCAGGGGCAGATGATCTGGTAAGCAAACCAAATGCAAGAGAAGGAAGAATCCCCACATGCAGTGGTAAAATTGCTAGGCGGTCCGGTTTACAGCACCGATTGTATTGTGGTGGCCCTGTGGCAGGTGGGTCAACCTCTCACTCAGATTTGGTTCAGATGTTGAAAGGATGATGTCACATGTGCACCAAGAAGATAATATAGGCTTTATTACTCAGAGTCTGGGATCGTCCAGAATGGCTTAAACCAAAGGGGGCAAGTGGCTTTGGTTTTTACTGTGGTTGGGGGTTGGGGCTGGGATGAAGGGTTTGTGTGGTTTGAATTTCCTCTTGTGCCAGAGGATTTTGTATGGGCTTATCTAGATGTGGGGCCGGAGGGAGGGGAGGAAGGATGGGACTTGAAAGAGGTCAGGGGGTCTACCAGTGAAAATGAAGTCAGACTCTTTATTATGGTAGGTTCTACACAATTCTGTTTCTGTTGAAAGAATTAGAACTAACCTGAAAAGGAGAGCATTGAGTAATAATTCTGTAGATCCATGCATTGGACTATTGTGAGACTAGAAATATTGTTAGGTGAGGAAATTAATTTATGCTGTATGATTCTATTTTACTCCAAACATATATCTAAACATACATACACACATATACATGCTGGGCTGTGCTTAGTTGCTCAACCCCATGGACTGTAGCCCAACAGGCTCCTCTGTCCATGGGGATTATCCAGGCAAGAATACTGGAGTGGGTTGCCATGCCTTCCTCCAGGGTATCTTCCCAACCCAGGGGTTGAAGCTTCTCCAGTGTATCTTCCTGACCCAGGAATTGAACTGGGGTCTCTTGCATTGCAGGCAGATTCTTTACCAGCTACCAGGGAAGCCCATGACATAAATACACACATACATTTAGAGGGAAATATACCAAAATGTTCACAGTGTTAACTTATGTAAGATTACAATGGTTTTTATTCTGATTTTGTTTCTTTGGATTTTCCTTTAATGTATATTACATTTTTTAAAAAATAAGATTTTGTGTGTGGAAGCTGTTCTTTGCTGAAAACTTTGGTTTAATGTCATTTCTAGCCATGGAGCCACAGATAGAGTTAAGAGTGGCTGCATGTGAGTTTGGTCCTCCTGCCTGTGTGTTTCCTCATTTTGTTTGTCTAGTTTAAAAATGATCCAGATGGCCCCAAATGTATGTTGTGTAAATAGCTTTGCTACATGGTCTGCTTAATTCTGATTTACCATGGTTCAGAACATCTTGAATAGTTTTGTATTTATTTTGTAGCTTTGTAAACCACCCCCAATTCAGAGGTAGATAAGATTATTCGGAATTACTATGGTAAATTACCTTCTCCTCCACTTTTTCAGTGCCTTGGCTAGAAATGATAAGATCTTCATAATAAAATTATTGAATTCTGATGATAGAGTGAGAATTTGGTCCATGATAATGATTACTTCAGTGGTACAGAGCATAATCTGTAGAGGACATGAACATTTCATAACACAAATCAAGGAGAATAAATAAGGATAATTAAAAACTATCCTAAAGACGATGTAGCCTTTGCATGTTTGAAAACAGCATTGCTGGGCCTTCCCTGGCAGTCCAGTGGTTAAGACTTCATGCTCCCAATGCAGGGGGCACGGGTATGATCCTTGATCAGGAAACTAAGATCCCATATGCCATAGGCTGTGACCTAAATGTTTTTTTTAATTAAAAGAAATAAAAAGGAAAATAGCATTATTTCCTATTGAAAATGAATTATTATGTTCAAATATAAAAAGGTCAATAACATTTGTTAATGCTTCCTCATAATTACTGAAAAAAGTATATGTTTAAAGTTGTTTTAGTAGGTCATGTGAAATTATGAAGTCTTTATTGTTTGACATTTAGTTTCATTATCAGAATATTAATTAAAGATAGACAATGTCCATTGGGTAATACTGTAGAACCTTCTAACTCTAAAAAGAAGATGGTTCATTGAATTAAAAAAAGAATTTTGGCAATAACTGCATGTATTTCATTCTAATTATTTTCAAATTGATAACTTATATAATGCATATGTACCATTTAAGCACTCTAATCCAGAAATCAGGAAACCTATTCTCCAATTGCCAAATATAAAGAGTTTGTATGATTTAGTTTCCAGAGAGGTGAATGTTGTGAGACTGGAAGAAAGTACATTCAATACTTGGCTATTGCTTCACTGTGCCACAGCAGAGTCTGTTACCCATAATGTTCATTTATTCCTTGCTTTTAAAAATTCATCACAATAACAACTCATATTGAGCATCTCTTTTGTGCCAGCCTTGAATTAGAGTCAAGTTCTCTTCCCTGAGGAAATGTATACCCATTTATATAATTTCAGCCTTATTACAAGTCTTCAGAAGAAGTTTCTGTAGTTGACTCAAGGGCAGAGGCCACCCTCCACTTCATTTTCTCAGTCTCTCATAACTGAGATGTGAGTAACTTGGCCCTTTGAATGGGAAGAGTATGGCCTGATGAAGCAAACACCATAAGAAAAAAAAAATCTATGCTTGTGACTGATGGAAGCAGTGGGGATAGAAGCAGAAGTCTATTTTCCAGAGGGAGCATGGCATCCCCGAGGCAAGCCGAAACTTCTGCCAGTGGTGGCGGCTGTGGAGGTCAGCTTCTGGTCTTCCCTGAGATTCTGTGAAAGTGAAAGGTGATCATGTCAGTTGCTAAGTCATGTCCGACTCTCTGAGGCCCTATGGACTGTAGCCTACTAGGCACCTCTGTCCGTGGAATTCTCCAGGCAAGAATACTGGAATGAGTTGCCATTCCCTTCTCTAGGGGATCTTCGTGACCCAGGGATCAAACCCAGGTCTTCTACATTGCAGGCAGTTTCTTTACCATCTGAGCCACCAGGGAAGCCGTGAGATCCTGTGCACCACCTTTTATAACAGCCTACAAATAAGTCTTGTGGTTTTTGTTTTTGGCTAAAATCAGCTAGATGCAAGTGTCTGTTGCTTGCATCTAAGAATCTAAGTCATTTAATATTATTATTCTTTACCAAGGAGAAAACAAAATCAGAAAAATTTAACCAAGATCTGCTTGTTGAAAGCTCATGCTTTTTTTTTTTTTTTTAATATGTCCTACTTAATTTTCACTTTTCACTTTCATGCACTGGAGAAGGAAATGGCAACCCACTCCAGTGTTCTTGCTTGGAGAATCCCAGGGATGGGAGAGCCTGGTGGGCTGCCGTCTACAGGGTTGCAAGAGTCGGACATGACTGAAGCAACTTAGCAGCAGCAGCAGCTGCAGAAATGTCTTCTTTTGCCAGCAAAGCTGCTTCTGGGTCCACTTTTCCAACTTGGTGGAAAATCACTCAAGGCTTATTATAGCCTACGTGCCCATCTGCAGTGGCACCTCTAATGAGGGCGAGAATAGACTTTATCATCTTAACTCGGGTTTTGTCTATGGTGCTGAAACATAGACTTCAGTTCATTCAGTATAGTGGAAAAACAGTCCAAAAAACAAATGGCTGGACAAATAAAGCACAGCATCGTGGAAGAGGCTAAGTTGACTTATTGCATACTTTAGTTTTCAAGTCATTGTTTAGCTGTTAAGTATAAAATAGCAGTTTTTTTTTTTAAAGCAAAACCTGGTCATCTTCTGTTAGAGAGGGCAAGGCGCTTGAAGTGGGCTGGGGTAACACGGCTCATTCCACACACTCCTGCTGTTATGTAGAACATGCTCTTAAGATTTATGTTTGTCTTGAAGTTAATTAGCCCAATGTAAACCTTATGTGCTTTTGATTAATGGGTTTCACACTGGCAGGCCCTGATAAACACGCATGATCTAATGCTGACAAAGAAATGGGACGACCTGGGCTAGTGGAGCTGGGGAGGGCTGAAGGGTCTGAAGAAGGAGTGGATGGGAGGTCCTGCCGTAAGATGGCACTCCATTCTCTCTCTTTTCTGTTGTATCCAAACAAAAACCTGAGTACATATTATAGTCTCAGAGGAAAAATTTGTGTTTCACAATCCAAGTTGTGGTTTGATGATATATCATGTTTCACATTTGAACTCATTTCTGATAGTTACAATATACTTCTTTTTTTTTTTTTTAAGCTTCTCAGGGTGTGTTTTGTGAAACTCCAATGGTTGTTATGTCTTGTTTTGTGTACCAGTGCCCTTCTTGAGTAAAAGTTCAGTTTTTTCAGATTCCATTCTTAACCCTTCTCCTTCCCAAATCAACTACTTGGCCCTTGGGCTGATCTGAGATGGTGGAGGTGGTAGGAAGGCTTCAGATTGCAATCCAAGTCCCAGAGTTCTTTTCTGGGTCCTTGTTGAGCTCAGCTTCATGGTGACTGTTGTCTATGATGGCAATGCTTAGCCTGCTGGCTCTACTGCTAAAGGCTGTGCTGGTTTTTCTCTCACCCCTGAGCTTCCTCTCTTTTCTCTGCTCTGCTCTCTCTTTCCCTGTCTTTTCCTCCTAAGTCCTGCTGCCCAGAAAGAACCAGTCAAAGCCTGTCTCCCCTCCACAGTGCACAGAAAAACCTTGGCATACCCTCTGCATCATATGAGGGCAGCTGGCAGAAGTTTAAGGAAGCTGAACGCAGGCTCTGCTGCTCCTCCACTGAGCCATTCATGGTGTCTACTGCTGGGTGGCCGCTCATGCGGGTCTCCTGCCTCAAGGCAAGACGGGAAACCATGCAAACCGCGCCCCATCCCCGCACACACACTTTCACTTTTCTCCTCAGCCGATCAACTATGCCTCCAGCTAAGATTTCAGCTTCAAGTGGGGAGGAAGTTATGACCTAAGATTTTAGCTCCTCACCTCTGAATCTTTTCCTCTGTCCATAATCTTCTAGGCTTGGAAGAGACTTCTTTCTCTTCCTCAGTGACACCTGTCCTGTCACCTTCTCTGGGCCATAATAGTTGGTCAAACTGCAACAACAGAAGTTGGCTTATTTTAACAACAGTTCCAGAAATTTTACAGAGCTTAAAATTCCATGTGTGTGTGTACATTTAATTCCATTGTAATCATATATGCATATATGCACAGTAGTGTCCTCCACCTTGTGGTTATAACGTAATAACACATCATGCATACTCTTTGTTGGGGGAAGTATGTGCATTTACACACTTTAAAGAATGTGTTTTAAATGGAGACTACTAAAGCCACAGTTTCTTGCCTTTCTCTTTCCTATCCCAGTCCCATTCCCCAGAGGGAATTGCTGTTTACCTTTTTCTGACCTGCCTCTTGAGAAATCTGTATGCAGGTCAGGAAGCAACAGTTAGAACTGGACATGGAACACAGACTGGTTTCAAATAGGGAAAGGAGTACGTCAAGGCTGTATATTGTCACCCTGGTTATTTAACTTCTATGCAGAGTACTTCATGAGAAAGTACTGGGCTGGAAGAAGCACAAGCTGGCATTAAGATTGCTGGGAGAAATATCAATAACCTCAGACATGCAGATGACACCACCCTTATGGCAGAAAGTGAAGAGGAACTAAAAACCCTCTTGATGAAAATGAAAGTGGAGAGTGAAAAAGTTGGCTTAAAGCTCAACATTCAGAAAGCGAAGATCATGGCATCCGGTCCCATCACTTCATGGAAAATAGATGGGGAAACAGTAGAAACAGTGTCAGACTTTATTTTTGGGGGCTCCAAAATCACTGCAGATGGTGACCGCAGCCATGAAATTAAAAGACACTTACTCCTTGGAAGAAAAGTTATGACCAACCTAGACAGCATATTCAAAAGCAGAGACATTACTTTGCCAAGTAAGGTCTGTCTAGTCAAGGCTATGGTTTTTCCAGTAGTCATGTATGGATGTGAGAGTTGGACTGTGAAGAAGGCTGAGTGCCGAAGAATTGATGCTTTTGAACTGTGGTGTTGGAGAAGACTCTTGAGAGTCCCTTGGACTGCAAGGAGATCCAACCAGTCCATTCTGAAGGAGATCAACCCTGGGATTTCTTTGGAAGGAATGATGCTAAAGCGGAAACTCCAGTACTTTGGCCACCTCATGTGAAGAGTTGACTCATTGGAAAAGACCCTGATGCTGGGAAGGATTGGGAGCAGGAGGAGAAGGGGACGACAGAGGATGAGATGGCTGGATGGCGTCACTGACTCGATGGACGTGAGTCTGAGTGAACTCCGGGAGTTGGTGATGGACAGGGAGGCCTGGCGTGCCGCGATTCATGGGGTCACAAAGAGTCGGACACGACTGAGCGACTGAACTGACTGAACTGAACTGAATCATTATCTCTGTATCACTAGACAGTATATCAATGTGAGGAGGGAAGCTGCCAGCCTACAGGGCACTCCTCCACCCACCTGAAGGTGAGTCCAAAAGTTACTGGCTGAGGCATCACTTGATTTGCTACTCACTGTCCCTATGTGGAGTTAGAACCATATACTTCTTTTTGAGAATCCATTACAAGCTAAATGCATGGATATGATTAAATTTACTATAACATTTGAATTAAGCATGCCCAATTATTTGCAGATGTCTTAAAATGTCCAGACCACAATATTTATAATAAAGATGACATATCTGTAATCGGTATGTGTTACTGATAAATTGAATGCATCTCTCTTGGGGTGGGATCAAAGCTTTGTCTCCCAGTGCCCCTTTTTATTTTATTCAGTAGAGGGAAGACTTTCCTCAGTTATGCAATAGAGCTATTGAAGACCATCCTGGAGTCAATTTATGTCACAAAACAGTCACAACTAAAAAAATGAAAAGCATCTTATCCAAGCTATTAACACTTCAGTCTTTATTCAAAGACATGTCTTCTCACCTTCTCCCAGCTAAGACCCAGTGGGTATAATGATAACCTACAATCTTTTTTCCTTATTCTATCCTCCATGGGATGTTTTCTACCCTATTAGTGATAAGGCATGAGAAGAGAGGAAGCAGGATACAGATGTTGGCTGGATGGCTTTGTGCCATATGAACTTGGCATGATTAAAGCCTACTTTTTCTCTTGTGGTTCCTTTTTGAGAATCCCAAATAGGGAACCTCTTACTTGCTGTTCTCTTTAACCCAGAAGACTGATTATCTTTCTACCCTGACTAGTGACTTGAGCCTCCTCCTCCAGCCTCTTGGAACTTGCTTCCATCTCTAGCTTCTTGCATCTTCTAGTTTTCTCTCTGGATAGAACATTCTCCAGCTCACTAACAAACATTCCTCTCTCTTCTGCCCCCACCAGCACCTTGGTTAACTATGCTTCCAACCTCAGGGGTCATAGATTAAGTTCTCTGTGGAGCCTAATAGAGTCCCTCCCCATCAGAGCTTGAGGTAAGAGGTCAGGTTCCACAGTCTCCCAGTGCTTTGGGGCACCCTCCCAAACCCTCTTCACACAATGATTTCCTTGTATCATATTTTCTTTCCACTCTGGCCTCCTTGATGTTCCTCATCTGGCCAAGGTGTTCAGAGGGTCACGGGCAAGTTTTGACTCTTGTAAGTTCTGTATTTTTGTCTGACATTTCCTTTGGTAAATTTTTGAAGTCTTTGTCATCTGTTAAAGATGTAAAGGTAACACCTGGTCATACTTTTTCCATTCATGTTCTCAATCCTTTCTTAAACAGTGGGTTAATTATACTAGCTTGTAGTGCATTGGAGAAGGAAATGGCAACCCACTCCAGTGTTCTTGCCTGGAGAATCCCAGGGATGGGGGAGCCTGGTGGGCTGCCGTCTATGGGGTCGCACAGAGTCGGTCACGACTGATGCGACTTAGCAGCAGCAGCTTGTAGTTTTAGACTCATGTCTCTATTCATCTCTTGTCCTATTTTCCTTTATCTGTATTATTTAGGACTCTCTGCTTTATAACTAAGAGAAAACCACCTAAAGTTGGCTTATGCAGCTGTTCATGATGGCAACTCTTTCAAGGAAGTGAAAGGCATGAATACTGTCTGGCCTTAGGGTGGGCTTGAGCCAGGAAGAAGGTGATAGGGAGCCTATGGAATAGTCTCTTTCTATTCTATTTACATACACACACATCAGTTTTTTCTCTCTTTCTGTAGACAGGCTGGCTAGCTCTGTTATCAGCAACTGTGGTGGGAAGAAATGATGATGCTCGAGTTCCTATGCTATCATGCTAGTTACAAAGAGAGACTACATCTTTAATTTCTAGGAAAATGATCCTGACTGGCCCATCATGGGTCAAGTGTTCATTTCTTGTTCCCATGAAGATAGATGGTAGTAAAATAATAGAAACATTGTAACTACTGGATACTTAACACTCTGGATTGGGTTTGCTGCTGCTGCTGCTAAGTTGCTTCAGTCATGTCCGACTCTTTGAGACCCCATGGATGGCAGCCCACCAGGCTCCTCTGTCCCTGTGATTCTCCAGGAAAGAACACTGGAGTGGGTGCCATTTCCTTCTCCAATGCATGAAAGTGAAAAGTCAAACTGAAGTCGCTCAATCATGTCTGACTCTTAGCGACCCCATGGACTGCAGCCTACCAAGCTCCTCCATCCATGGGATTTTCCAGGCAAAAGTTCTAGAGTGGGGTGCCATTGCCTTCTCTGGGATTGGATTTGGTGAACAGCAAATACAAAAAAGTTGGCCCCTATAACACCTATTGTTTACAAGAACTTCTAGTTCAGTTCAGTCGCTCAGTCGTGACCGACTCTTTGCGACCCCATGAACCGCAGCAGGCCAGGCCTCCCTGTCCATCATTAACTTCCAGAGTCCACTCAAACCCATGTCTATTGAGTCAGTGATGCCATCCAACCACCTCATCCTCTGTATTCCCCTTCTCCTCCTGCCCTCAAGGTTTCCCAGCATCAGGGTCTTTTTAAATGAGTCAGTTCTTTGTATCAGGTGGCCAAAGTATTGGAGTTTCAACTTCAGCATCAGTCCTTGCAGTGAACACCCAGGACTGATCTCCTTTAGGATGGACTGGTTGGATCTCCTTGCAGTCCAAGGGACTCTCAAGAGTCTTCTCCAGCACCACAGTTCAAAAGCATCAGTTCTTCGGTGCTCAGCTTTCTTTATAGTCCAACTGTCACATCCATACTTGACCACTGGAAAAACCAGTGGACCTTTGTTGACAAAAGTAGATGGACCTTTGTTGACAAAGTAATGTCTCTGCTTTTTAATATGCTGTCTAGGTTGGTCATAACTTTCCTTCCAAAGAGTAAGTGTCCTTTAATTTCATGTCTGCAGTAACCATCTGCAGTGATTTTGGAGCCCCCCAAAATAAAATCGGACACTGTTTCCACTGTTTCACCATCTATTTGGCATGAAGTGATGGGATCAGATGTAATGATCTTCATTTTCTGAATGTTGAGTTTTAAGCCAATTTTTTTCACTCTCCTCTTTCATTTTCATCAAGAGGCTTTTTAGTTCCTCTTAAATTTTCTGCCATAAGAGTGGGGTCATCTGCATACTGAGCTTATTGATATTTCTCCCAGCAATCTTGATGCCAGCTTGTGCTTGTGTTTCTTCCAGTCCAGCGTTTCTCATGATGTACTCTGCATAGAAGTTAAATAAGCAGGGTGACAATATACAGCCTTGACGTACTCCTTTTCCTATTTGGAACCAGTCTGTTGTTCCATGTCCAGTTCTAACTGTTGCTTCCTGACCTGCATATTGGTTTCTCAAGAGGCAGGTCAGGTGGTCTGGTATTCCCATCTCTTTCAGCATTTTCCACAGTTTACTGTGATCCACACAGTCAAAGACCTTCTAGAACTGTCAATAAAAAAAGATTTCATCATAGAGGACTGGAATACAAAAGTAGGATGTCAAGAGATACTTGGAGTAACAGGCAAGTTTGGCCTTGGAGTACAGAATGAAGCAAGGCAAAAGCTAATAGAGTTTTGCCAAGAGAACACACTGGTCATAGCAAACACCCTCTTTCAGCAACACAAGAGATGACTCTACACATGGGCATCACCAGATGGTCACTACTGAAGTCAGATTGATTATGTTCTTTGCAGTAGAAAATGGAGAAGCTCTGTACAGTCACCAGAAATAAGACTGGGAGCTGACTGTGGCTCAGATCATGAACTCCTTACTGTAGAATTCAGACTTAAACTGAAGAAAGTAGGGAAAACTATTAGGCCATTCAGGTATGACCTAAATAAAATCTCTTATAATTATACAGTGGAAGTGACAAAAAAATTCAAAGAATTAGATCTGATAGAGTGCCTGCAGAAGTTTGGATGGAGGTTTGTAAAACTGTACTGGAGGTAGTGATCAAAACGATCCCCAAGAAAAAGAAATGCAAAAAAGCAAAATGCTTGTCTGAGGAGGCATTATAAATAGCTAAAAAAAGAGAAGTGAAAGTCAAAAGAGAAAAATAATATATACTCACCTGAATGCAGAGTGCCAAAGAAGAGAAAGGAGAGATAAGAAAGCTTCCTCAGTGATCAGTGCAAAGAAATAGAGGAAAACAATAGAATGGGAAAGCTAGAGATCTCTTCAAGAAAATTAGAGATACCTAAGAAACATTTCCTGCAAAGATGGGCTCAATAAAGGACAGAAATGGTATGGACCTAACAGACACAGATAGATATTAAGAGGAAATGGAAAGAATACACAGATGAGCTGTACAAAAAAGATTTTAATGACCTGGATAACCATGATGGTGTGATCACTCACCTAGAGCCAGACACCTAGGGAGTGTGAAGTCAAGAGGACCTTAGGAAGCATCACTACAAACAAAAGGTAGTAGAGGTGATGGAATTCCAGCTGAGCTGTTTCAAATCCTGAAAAACTGTGCTGTTAAGTGCTGCAATCAATATGCCAGCAAATTTGGAAAACTCAGCAGTGGCTGAGTTTCAGCAAGTTCCAGGAGATGGTGAAGGACAGGGGAGCCTGGCATGCTGCAGTCCATGGGGTTGAAAAGGGTCAGACACGACTGAGCGACTGAACAGCACCAAGAGTAACATCTATGCTGATTTTTAATTGTTGAATTAGCTGCCTTAATTGTCACTGTAATTATTGAATACTTTTTTAATATTAGTTCTATGGCTGATATAACAAATTATTTGATTGCTTAAAACAATGCAAATTTATTGCCTTGGGTTCTGTAGGTCAGAAGTTTGAAATGGGACTTGCAGGCCTAAAATCAAAGTATTTGCATGGCTGCATTCCTTCTGGGAGGCTCTAGGGGAGCATCAGTTTCCCTGCTATTTCCTATGTTTAGAGGCTGTGCACATTCCTTAGTTATGGCTCCCTTTCATCTTCAAAGACAGAAGTGGCTTGTTGAGTCCCTTCTAGGCTGCATCACACTGAAACTCACTCTCTTGCTTAAAAGAACCTTTAGGATTACATTGGGTCCACCTGCATCACACAGGAGAATTGCCCCATTCCAAGATCCTGAACTTAATCACATGTGTTCAGCTTCTTTGAGCTGTTATATGAGGTAACAGGATTGCGGGTTCAGAGAACTGGAATGCAGATATCTTTGTCAGATTGTTATTTCGCCTCCGCAACTTTCATTGTTTACCTTCCCCCCGACCTCTCTGTATATGTTGTACTTGATCTTACACTTAATGTTTCTTCTTTTCCCTTCCTCTCCTTGTGGCTAAATTTTCTTTGGCTGGTCACCTGAAGCTTACATAGACAAAAATGACATTATAGTCCTTTATTTATTCTACTCTGCCACTCACTTTATTGGTGCTACTGGAGCTTACTATTTATTAGATGGACTCATAGGTGAAAATTATGTATCAGTTATATCTTGAGAATACATAGTCTTGCAAGTTGATGAGATTTCTAAAGGCGCAGATAGCTAATGACATAAATGGATAATTTGTTGTTGTTCAGTCACTAAGTCATGTCTGACTCTTTACAACCCCAGGGACTACAACACGCCAGGCTCCCCTGTCCTTCACTGTCTCCCAGTTTGCTCAGATTCTTGTCCATTGAGTTGGTGATGCTAACTAATCATCTCATTCTCTGACACCCCCACTTCCTTTTGCTTTCAGTCTTTCTGAGCATCAGAGTCTCTTCCAGTAAGTTGGCTCAATGCATCAACTAGCCAAAATGTTGTAGCTTCAG
Source organism: Aepyceros melampus (assembly GCA_006408695.1). Lineage (NCBI taxonomy): Eukaryota > Metazoa > Chordata > Mammalia > Artiodactyla > Bovidae > Aepyceros > Aepyceros melampus. The sequence continues at coordinate 860,738 of SJXQ01000846.1, forward strand.
CTTCAGGATCAGTCCTTCCAATGAATATTTAGGGTTGATTCCCTTTAGGATAAACTGGTTTCATCTCCTTGCAGTCGAAGGGACTCTCAAGAGTCTTCTCTAGCACCACATTTTGAAAGCATCAATTCTTCAGCCCTGAGCCCTCTTTATGGTCCAACTCTCACATCCATACATAACTACTGGAAAAACCATAGCTTTGACTAGGTAGGCCTTTGTCAGCAAAGTGATGTCTCTGCTTTTTAATATGCTGTCTAGGTTTGTCATAGCTTTTCTTCCAAGGAACAAGTGTCTGTTAATTTCATGGCTGCACCACTGTCCATGGTGATTTTGGAAAAAGAAAATCTGTCACTGCTTCCACTTTTTCCCCTTCTATTTGACATGAAGTAATGGGACCAGAGGCCATGATCTTAGTTTTTTTAAATTTTAATCCAGGTTTTTCACTATCCTATTCGCCCTCATCGAGAGGCTCCTTAGTTCTTCACTTTCTACCATTAGTGTGGTACCATCTGCACATTTGATGTTGTTGATATTTCTCCAAGCAATCTGGATTCCAGCTTATGACTGATCCAACCCAGTATTTCACATAATGTACTCCTCATAGAAGTTAAATAAGCAGGGTGACAATGTACAGCCTAGTCATACTCCTTTCCGAATTTTGAACCAGTCCACTGTTCCATGTCTGGTTCTAACTGTTGCTTCTTGACCTGCATACAGGTTTCTCAGGAGACAGATAAGGTGGTCTGGTATCGGTATTCCCATCTCTAAGAATTTTCCACAGTTTGCTGTGATCCACACAGTCAAAAGCTTTTAGCATAGTGAATGAACCAGAAGTAGATGTTTTATCTGGAATTCTCTTGCTTTTTCCATGAACCAGTGAATGTTGGCAATTTAATCTCTGGTTCCTCTGCCTTTTCTAAACCCAGCTTGTACATCTGGAAGTTCTTGATTCACATACTATTGGTGTCTAGCTTGAAAGATTTTGAGCATAACCTTGCTAACTTGTGCAATGAGTGTAATTGTGCAGTAGTTTGAACATTCCTTGGCATTGGCCTTCTTTGGGATTGGAATGAAATCTGTCCTTTTCCAGTCCTGTGATCACTGCTGAGTTTTCCAAATTTGCTGGCATATTGAGTGTAACACTTTTAACAATATCGTCTTTTAGAATTTGAAATAGCTCAGCTGGAGTTCCATCACCTCCACTAGTTTTGTTTGTTGTAAATGCGTCCTTAAGGCCCATTTACCCTCACTTTCCAGGATGCCCATCTCTAGGTGAGTGATCACACCGTCATGGTTATTCCAGGTCATTAAGACTTTTTTTGTACAGTTCTTCTGTGTATCCTTGCCACATCATCTTAATCTCTTATTCTTCTGTTAGGTTCCTACCTTTTCTGTCTTCTATTGTGCCCATCTTTGCATGAAATGGTGCCTTGATATCCCCAATTTTCTTGAAGAGGTTTCTAGTCTTTCCTATGTTTTCCTTATTTATTTGCACTGTTCATTTAAGAAGGTCTTCTTATCTCTCCTTGCTATTCTCTGGAAGTCTGCATTCAGTTGGGTATATTTTCCCTTTCTCCCTTGTCTTTCACTTAGACACAGTGCCTGAAGAACTGTGGAGAGAGGTTCATAACATTGTACAGAGGCAGTAACAAAACCATTCCAAAGAAAAAGAAATGCAAGGAGGCAAAGTCATTTCTGAGGGGTCTTTCTAAATAGTTGAGGAATGAAAATGGATAGTAAGAGAAAGCTTATTTTATTTATAAATTTTTTATAATTTTACTTATTTTTTCTGTGCTGGGTCTACATCGCTGCACAGGATTCTCTTTAGTTGCAGAGAGCAGGGGTTATTCTCTAGTTGTGGTGCATGGGTTACTCATGTGGTGGCTTCTTTTGTTTCAGAACATGAGCTCTATGGAGCTTCAGTTCAGTTCAGTCACTCAGTCATGTCTGACTCTTTGCAACCCATAGACTGCAGCACTCCAGGCCTCCCTGTCCCTCAACAACTCCTGGAGCTTACTCAAACTCATATCCATTGAGTCGGTGATGCCATCCAACCATCTCATCCTTTGTCATTCCCTTCTCCTCCAACCTTTAATCTTTCCCAGCCTCAGGGTCTTTTCCAATCAGTTGGTTCTTCGCATCAGGTGGCCAAAGTATTGGAGTTTCATCTTCAACATCAGTCCTTCCAATGAATATTCAGGACTGATTTCCTTTAGGATGGATTGGTTGGATCTCCTTGCAGTCCAAGGGACTCTCAAGAGTCTTCTCCAACACCACAGTTCAAAAGCATCAATTCTTCGGTGCTCTTTATAGTCCAACTCTCACATCCATACATAACTACTGGAAAAAACATAGCTTTGAGTAGATGGACCTTTGTTGGTAAAGTAATATCTCTGCTTTTTAATATGCTATTTAGGTTGGTCATAACTTTTCTTCCAAGGAGCAAGCATCTTTTAATTTCATGGCTGCAGTCACCATCTGCAATGATTTTGGAGCCCAAGGAAATAAAGTCTCTCACTGTTTCCATTGTTTCCCCATCTGTTTGCCATGAAATGATGGGACCAGATGCCATGATCTTAGTTTTCTGAGTGTTGAGTTTTAAGCTAACTTTTTCACTCACAGGACTGATTTCCTTTAGGATGGATTGGTTGGATCTCCTTGCAGTCCAAGGGACTCTCAAGAGTCTTCTCCAACACCACAGTTCAAAAGCATCAATTCTTCGGTGCTCTTTATAGTCCAACTCTCACATCCATACATAACTACTGGAAAAAACATAGCTTTGAGTAGATGGACCTTTGTTGGTAAAGTAATATCTCTGCTTTTTAATATGCTATTTAGGTTGGTCATAACTTTTCTTCCAAGGAGCAAGCATCTTTTAATTTCATGGCTGCAGTCACCATCTCAATGATTTTGGAGCCCAAGGAAATAAAGTCTCTCACTGTTTCCATTGTTTCCCCATCTGTTTGCCATGAAATGATGGGACCAGATGCCATGATCTTAGTTTTCTGAGTGTTGAGTTTTAAGCTAACTTTTTCACTCTCCTCTTTCACTTTCAACAAGAGGCTCTTTAGTTCTTTTTCACTTTCTGCCATAAGGGTGGTGTCATCTGTTTATCTGAGGTTATTGATATTTCTCCCGGCAATCTTTTTAGTAGTAGCACTTGGCCTTTGATCACAGGCTCAATCATTGTGGTAAACACGCTTAGTTGCTCTGTGGCATGTGGGATCATCCTGGATCAGGGCTTGAACCTGTGTCTCCCGCATTGGCAGTAGGATTCCTTATCACTGAGCCACCAGGGATGTCCCAGAAAAATCTAGTTTTAAAAGGTACATTCCTATTGGGAAAGGAAGGAGACATGGGTTGTATGGTGACAAGGAAAAGTGATCTCTTAGAAGTGAAAGAAAAATGATACTTTGGTTTGCTGTGATTTTTCACAGAATGTCAGTTAAGGAAGCAACAATATAATAATTTTAACTATGAATACAATCAGGATGGTCAGACAATAATAAAGTAGATAGTAAGAATTTCCCAGGTGGCTCCATGGTAAAGAATACACCTGCCAATGTTGGAAATACAGGTTCAGTTCCTGGCTCAGGAAGATCCCCTGGAGAAGGAAATGGCAACCCACTCCAAAATTCTTTCCTGGAAAATACCATGGACAGAGCCTGGTAGGCTACAGTCCATGGCATCACAAAAGAGTCAGACAGGACTTAGCAACAAAACAACAGTAGTAAGTAAAAATAAAAATAATACCTATCATTTTTTGGAAACTTAATGTATGACAAGTATTACATTAAGTGCCATATGTATACAATAATAATAATAAGCCTGCCAGCTCAGGTGTTACCATTATTCCCCCTTGTAACTGGATGACTTAGAGCCAGATCATATAATTTTGAAAGTCACACCAGTTGTAGCAGAGGACTTGTATCTAAACCCATGTGGTCAATTGTACTCTACAGCCTCCCTCTTATACACTTCAAATGCCACTAATTGCCTTCCTCCTCACTTTATCCTCCTTCTAACCATACAGATAAAAACATCAAGGTGTGGCAAGATAAAGAGACTTTCCCAAGGTCACTCAATTTCTGGCAGACCTAGAGCTCAGGGTCCATGTACTATGATACTCAGTCCAAGGATGCTAAGTGTTGGTCATACACAGAGGGGGAAAAAGAAAGGTGTAGAGGTGAAATAGGATATGAAGTATGAAAGTAGGAAAATGATAAGAGGGAAAAGGTAAGTAATATTAAGGCTGAATAAAACTAAAAAGTATTCATGCAGTGGTAGATGCTGCTGGTGATTTGCTGCTGCTGCTGCTAAGTTGCTTCAGTCGTGTCCGACTCTGTGCGACCCCATAGACGGCCTCCCACCAGGCTCTCCCATCCCTGGGATTCTCCAGACAAGAACAGTGGAGTGGCTTGCCATTTCCTTCTCCAATGCATGAAAGTGAAAAGTGAAAGGGAAGTCGCTCAGTCATGTCAGACTCTTAGCGACCCCATGGACTGCAGCCCTCCAGGCTCCTCCGTCCATGGGATTTTCCAGGCAAGAGTACTGGAGTGGGGTGCCATTGCCTTGTCTGGTGACTTGCTATCTACCTAGAATACTTGCATCCTATTCAGCTGAACGAAATATTGCTGAGCTCCCACTATTTCTTGTTCTTTACCAAAGCTAAGCTGTGTTGTTTTTACCTCCTCATGAGCCACTGATGATGAACAAGTTGTATGGTCAGGCAGGGAATCACTTAAGATCAGATTATTAAGGAGTGTTCCCTATGGAAACAAACCTTTTCCATATGTGGGCCTTGATTGATGGCAATTAGAGAAACATAAATTTGGATGCTCTTTTCCACTTATAGTCATTGACTGCAAGAGCAGCTCTAACCTCATTTTTGCTTTGAAGCTATGCTTCTTGGCGTCGGGGATCAACTTTGGTGTGAAAAGACCCCTAATTCCTGGGGAGTTAAAGGGTGTGCAACCATTTCTCCCGTTGCAGTTTATACATGGATGCTGCTACTGCTGCTGCTAAGTCGCTTCAGTCGTGTCCGACTCTATGCGACCCCATAGACGGCAGCCCATCAGGCTCCCTTGTCCTTGGGATTCTCCAGGCAAGAACACTGGAGTGGGTTGCCATTTCCTTCTCCAATGCATGAAAGTGAAAAGTGAAAGTTAAGTCGCTCCGTCGTGTCTGACCCTCAGCGACCGCATAGACGGCAGCCCACCAGGCTCCTCCATCCATAGGATTTTCCAGGCAAGAGTACTGGAGTGGGGTGCCACTGCCAGATAGCCCCAAACTGCTTCTTAGAAGTATGTTAAGATGTGGCCTGGAGTGAAAACTTGTCCAATAGTTGACAAATATTGTACATCTCTCTGATGAGAGAATCTAAATTTACTAAGTTCTGTATGCAAGGTATCACCTGAGAGACAAACCTGCTTGCCTTCCAGATAATCTTTCTCACAAGCTAGCAGTGATTCCTCAACGAGTCTCTCGTAGGCAACCTCTGCAGGCAATTATCATTAGAGAATAGAGTGTTTCTCTTGTCAGCAAGATCAGATAAAACAGTGAGGTGGTGAGAATGGGATAACACAGGCTTAGTCCTATGACTTTTAGATTTAAATGGCAACCCACTCCAGTATTCTTGCTTGGAGAATCTCATGGACTGAGGAGCCTGGTGGGCTGCAGTCCATGGGGTCACAAAGAGTCGGACACGACTGAGTGACTTTACTTACTTACTTACTTAGAGTTTGCCCTCATCCCTTGTGTGGTGATGATGGTCTTTTGATCTTTCAAACTCTCTATCTAGAATGTGAGAAATGGGTCATTTTCATTTCTGATCCCACAAGTTTATCTGGGGCTCATTTGAAATTCTCCATATTTATCTCATCTTTATCTAGGTCTATCTCCATAAAATCCAGAGAGTCTTTATATGGCCTGGCTACGTGGAGGGCAAGGCAGTGTGAGTCAAGGAAGAGTGTTTTCATTCAAGATGCATCTTCTTCTTTTTTTTTTTTTTAAGAGTTTTACATTTTACTTTTATTTTTTTTATTATTTTTCTAATTAATTTTTATTTTTTTAGTTTGTTTTGCTTTACAATACTGTATTCGTTTGCTACACATCGACATGGATCAGCCACGAGTGTAGTCAAGACTAGGGATTCTCAAGTGGAAACATGAGAACTATATTACCAACATATGATGAGTAATTTTTAAGTTAAATTTGCCTTCATTCAGAAAAGGGAATGTGTCATATGTAAATTGGAGTGCCTGTTTGTGATTTTTTTACCTTTCAAAAATCCCAAGTGGTTTCCAGCACTTGATGGAAAATGCCCATTCCAGCTCTTTATAGTCCCCACTATTTTCTCTTGTCTCTTCAACATGATCCTGTGTGTCAGTTGCTAAATACCAACACACACACACACCCTGAAAATCTTTTCATAGTCTAAATGTATGAGAATCTAAAATTTTGGCTGTAATTTCAGTACAGTTGAATTTTTTGATTGTGGCCCATGTTCTGTTGAATTTCTATAAGGAATGAAATGATTGATAAAGAACTGATCAAGTATGGGCAGAGAATGAACAAGTGATGTTAAACCTTATTGTGTATATTTTAACAGGGCTATGAGATACTCATTGATAAAAAACAGTGAAGCAGTGGTTTTAACTCCAAACTGCAACAATGAAAATCAATAATTGCTAAAATGTCTTTCGATTTTTTTCTTTGATGGGACAGGGACTAAGAACGTGTGAGAAATCTCTGAAACTTTTATTTCCTAGATATTGGGGCAGCTCATTTCTTCATCTCCTGCAGCTCTGCTCCAGTATCATCAGTGAGGCCTTTTCTAACCAGCCTATTTAAAGTTACAAAGCTGTTTACTATTCAGCAATCTCTTTTCCCCTTCTCTGCTTTATTTTTTCTTCAAAACCTATCACCTTTTAAAATAGTAACGTAATAAAAAGGGTTGTTTTTTTGTGTGTGTATGTTTATTATTCTCCCTCTTAACTAGAATGTAATTTCTATAAAGGCACAAATTTATGTTTGTTTGGTTCATTCTCATGGCCTAAAAGAGTGCCTTAATTTGTATATTTTGAATGGATAGTTGCTGAATGAAGAATCATCATTTTGAATGGATAAAGAATGTGTGCCTCCATTTCAACTGATAATCTAAACTAATTTTTTTTCAAAGCAGATGTTTCTAAGATTTGAGAGTTGTGAACTATTTAAAAACAAATTAAATCCATTTTTTGCTGAGTTTTTTTTTTAACCATAGTACCTTTCATTGTTTAAGATGAAATAAAGGTTACTTAAGGGAGATTGCTCAAGATTTTACTTCTCTTGTCAAATTTTTTAATGTGACATTTTTCCAGAGAGTATTTATATAGCCTTTTTAATCAGAAAAAAAATCCATGAATTATGTATTTAGGTGATTATTATTATTGTTTGAAATTTGTAATATCTGGTCTAAGGAGAGTTCTGAAAGCTGTTAACAAAGAAGACATCCACTGTTACTAATTCAGAGTCTTCTGGAATCTCAGTGTTTCCCATAATGGCATGCTTTCCTGCTATGTAAATACCAGGGCCAAAGAGTGAAATGTCTAAATTCAGAAAGCATCTAGGAAAATATATCCTAAATATTATTATAAGCAAAAGTAAGCTAGTTGGAATGAAAAGGAAATGGCACATTTAAACTTTTATTCCTTACTTAATGCAGAACTTTTGTTATTTTTCTATCTCAGTTAATTTTGGCATGCACTTATTTTTATGTATGTAATGTTACTGAGAACATTGGTTGAGATTTGTTCTGATTTTCAGGACTTTCTTTTACTATATTTTATTAAACCAAGAGAATATTTAAGATAACGTGATAATTAATATGAAACTCCTTTAGAGGGGACACTAAGGTGATTTAAAAATTGTCTTAACAGTTTTATGAGATATATGTGGAGCAAATGGCTCACTTCAGCTTAGTCCATTGAAGTTGAATTTTTATCTCCATTCACCATATGCTGTATTTTTAGTTTTTTGTATGTAATTTCTGTGACCCACATCCCATTGAAGTAGCTGGGCAAATTTGAGAATGTGATAATTTAGGCATAGAATCTTCACAAAGAGATGGCAGGAGGCAGAAAAGAAATGATCTTGGATCTCTCAGCAGTGTTTGTCTTTTTCTGTCCTACTTCACTTAGCATAAAGCCCTGAAGGTCCATCTATGGTGTCACAAATGTCAATTTCCTTCTTTCTTATTCCTGAATAATATTCCATGTGTGTGTGTGTGCTTGCGCACACACCTGCGCACGCACACACACACACACACACAACTTTTTTATCCATCTGTCCACTGATGGATACTTGGGTTGCTTCCATGTCTTGTCTGTTATAAAGAATGCTGTGATGGGAGGATAGATATCTTTTCAAGTTAGTGTTTTCATTTCTTTGAGATAAATACACAGAAATATAATTGCTGGATCACGGGTAGTTCTAGTCTTAATTTTTTTTTTTAGATTAATTTATTTATTTTAATTGGAAGATAATTACTTTACAATATTGTGATTTTTTGCCATATATCAACATGAATCAGCCATGGGTACACATGATCCCCCTCATCCTGAACCCTCCTCCTACCTCCCTACCCACCCCATCCCTCTAGGTTGTCCCAAAGAACCAGGTTTGAGTACCCTGCTTCATGCATAGAACTTTCCCTAGTCATCTATTTTACATCAGTTCAGTTCAGTTCAGTAGTTCAGTCGTGTCCGACTCTTTGCAACCCCATGAATCACAGCACGCCAGGTCTCCCTGTCCATCATCAACTCCCGGAGTTCACACAGACTCACATCCATCGAGCCCGTGATGCCATCCAGCCATCTCATCCTCGGTCTTCCCCTTCTCCTCCTGCCCCCAATCCCTCTCAGCATCAGAGTCTTTTCCAATGAGTCAACTCTTCGCATGAGGTGGCCAAAGTACTGGAGCTTCAGCTTTAGCATCATTCCTTCCAAAGAAATCCCAGGGTTGATCTCCTTCAAAATGGACTGGGTGGATCTTCTTGCAGTCCAAGGGACTCTCAAGAGTCTTCTCCAACACCAGAGTTCAAAACCATCAATTCTTTGGTGCTCACCCTTCTTCACAGTCCAACTCTCACATCCATACATGACTATTGGAAAAACCATAGACTTGACTAAACGGACCTTAGTCGGCAAAGTAATGTCTCTTCTTTTGAATATACTATCTAGGTTTGTCATAACTTTTCTTCCAAGGAGTAAGCATCTTTTAATTTCATGGCTGCACATGGTAGTATATATGTTTCAATGCTATTCTCTAAAGTCAGCTGACCCTTAAATGGACTGGGTGGATCTTCTTGCAGTCCAAGGGACTCTCAAGAGTCTTCTCCAACACCAGAGTTCAAAACCATCAATTCTTTGGTGCTCACCCTTCTTCACAGTCCAACTCTCACATCCATACATGACTATTGGAAAAACCATAGACTTGACTAAACGGACCTTAGTCGGCAAAGTAATGTCTCTTCTTTTGAATATACTATCTAGGTTTGTCATAACTTTTCTTCCAAGGAGTAAGCATCTTTTAATTTCATGGCTGCACATGGTAGTATATATGTTTCAATGCTATTCTCTCAAGTCAGCTGACCCTTGCCTTATCTCACATAGTCCAAAAGTCTGTTCTTTACATCTGTGTTTCATTTGCTGCCTTGCATGTAGGATCATCATTACTGTCATTCTAAAATCAATATATATGCATTAATACACTGTATTGATGTTGCTCTTTCTGATCACTTCACTCTGTATAATAGGCTCCAGTTCCATCTATCTCATTAGAACTGACTCAAATATGTTCCTCTTTATAGCTGAGTAATGTTCCATGGTGTATGTTTCACAGCTTCCTTTTTTTTTTTTAATTAATTTTTATTTTTTAGTTTGTTTTGCTTTACAATACTGTATTCGTTTTGTTACACATTGACATGAATTAGCCATGAGTGTACATGAACTCCCAATCCTGACCCCCACCTCCACCCTCCCGCCCCACACCCTCTCTCAAGAAAGCTGTGGTACATATACACAATGGAGTATTACTCAGCTATTAAAAAGAATACATTTGAATCAGTTTTAATGAGGTGGATGACGCTGGAGCCGATTATACAGAGTGAAGTAAGCCAGAAAGAAAAACATCAATACAGTATACTTACACATATATATGGAATTTAGAATGATGGTAATGATAAACCTGTACGCAAGACAGCAAAAGAGACACAGTTGTATAGAATGGCCTTTTGGACTCTGTGGGAGAGGGAGAGGGTGGGATGGGTTGGCAGAGTGGCAGTGTAACATGTGTGATATCATAAGCGAAACGAATTGCCAGTCCAGGTTTGATGCAGGATGCAGGATGCTAGGGACTGATGCATGGGGATAATCTAGTCTTAATTTTTAAAAGAATTTCCGTATTGTTTCCCATAATGACTGCACCAATTTGCATTCCCACGAACAGTGAAGAAGGGTTCTATAGTCTCTATATCCTTGTCAACACTTGTTATTTCATATCATTTTGATAATAGCTATTCTAACAATCATGAGGTGATATTATTGTGGTTTTGATTGCTATTTCCCTGATAATTAGTGATATTGAATACCTTTTCATATACCTGTTAGTCATCTTTATGTCTTCTTATATATCTACTCAGTTCTGCCTATTTTTAAATTGTATTGTTTTTGCTATTGAATTGTATGAGTTCTTTATATATTTTGAATATTAAACTCTTATCAGACATATGGCTTGCAAATATTTGCTCCATTTTTAAGGCTATCTTTCCATTTTATTGATGGTTCCAGTTTGCTGTGCAGAAGCTTTTTAGTTGATGTAGTCCCACTTGTTTATTTTTGCTTTTGCTTTATTTATTTGAGTAAAATTAGTAAATTCTAATCATGAAAGTGGAGCTGTCATAGTCACATTATATTTATCCAAAGTCAACTACATGTATTAGTATAAAGAATCTATAATCACCTATAACAATATGAACTTTATGTATTAGCTAATTATCTTAGCTTTATTTGGTGCTGACCAGAAAACCAGAACCAATTAAATTCTGTACTGGAGAGAGAGAGTGCATAGTGTACTCACATAGTGTAGTTTATGGTGATTTAATGGGCTATTAAGCATAATTTTTACAACATGCAATATTCTCCTTTGTACTTATTTTAAAACATAACCTATGTTAGAGATGTTTTACTGTAGTATTAATATGTGTTTTTCTATGAATTATATTAATTTTGCATAATAAACTCGAATTCATTAGGTTTGTACCTACCCTTAACATTCTGCAAAAAGCTTTAACTAGTACAGAACTGGATTTTTTTATGGTGACATGCTTATAAGTCTGTTATTTCCTAGATTGTTCATGTTTATATAGTTTAAAATATACTAATATTTTATTCATGTGCATACACATTGTTATAAATGATAGTTACTACTCCTCCAACTCCAGAAACTGCAAGGAACCTGAAATATGCATTCTACATTTATAATGAAAACAACAACACAATATCAACTTAAAAGTGACTTGCCCTGGATTACTCATGAAGCAGGAAAACTTGCCATAGAAATGCTTTGAAAGCCTTGGAAGAAATGTGCCATCAAAATGCAAATATGTTTTCACTTAAAAAGAAAAAAATTTCTCTCTGGAAACTGGTTTACATAGGATTTGGAGTTAACATTCCAGTTTTTCAACTGATTGAAACCATTGGCTATTTTATTTACCATTGTTTTTTGGACTTAGTACCATCTGCTGTTCATTGTTAGAGCATGCAAAATTCTTGGGATTAATATCCTCCAGCAGATTTCTTTGTTATGGTCCATTTTTGTAGGCTGTTGGTTCAACTTTTCTTGGTAGCTCCAGTATTTTTTGCTAAAATCTATGTTTTGGTGTAGTTCTTCTATGACCTGAATTACAAATTCCTAATTTCCAGAAGAAATAACAAAGCATAGGTAAGTTGTAATAGCTTATTCTGACCTTGTTAACCACATTTAACTTTTTTGCTTCTGATAACTACATTCATTTATCGTCCTCTCATTTTTACTTATTCCTTGAACTAAAATCATTTCACTTACGTTATTACCAAAGGCATTGTTAGGCAGTACTTTACTCCATCAGTTACTTAGTGTTAGTTGCTCAGTCGTGTCCGACTCTTTTCAACCCATGGACTGTGGCCCACCAAGCTCTCTGTCCGTGGAGTTCTGCAGGCAAGAATAGTGGAGTGGGTTGCCCTTCCCTTCTCTGGGGGATCTTCCTGACCCAGGATTCAAACCTGGGTTTCCTTCATTACACTAAATATAGTCCTTCCTGATCTGTTGCTTATTGTTATGGATTGATGGTGTCTCTCCTATTACTGCTCAAAAAAGACTCATTGGAGTCTTAATTCCCAGTATCTTAGAATGTGACCTTATTTGGAGATAGGTTCTTTACAGAGGTAATCAAATCTCCAGAGGCTAGGAGAAAGTCCTGGAACAGATTTTCCTTTAGTGCCTGGAGAGGGAGCATGGCCCTGCTGACACGTTGATCCCCTATTTCTAGCCCCCAAAACATAGAGAATAAATTTATGTCACTCAGTAAGTAGTACTTTGCTATGGCAGCCTTAACAAACTAACATTTACTCACTAATCTTATTGCCCATTGTATTTCTTCATGTCTTCTCCTGTGTGCCCAAACTTTCCTGATTATTTGCTTTTTTATTATTTATCATGGGCTGTCCTTCTCACACATCAGTATATTCAAAATTTATTGTTGTTTAGTCACTGAGTTGTGTCTGACTCTTGCAAATCCGTGGACTGTAGCCCACCAGGCTCCCTGTCCATGGGATTCCCCAGACAAAAAGTACTGGAAAATACTGGTTGCCATTTCATTCCCCAGGGGATCTTCCTGACCCAGGGATTGAACCCTCATCTCTTGCTTGACAGGCAGATTCTTTACCACTAATCCACCTGGGAAGCCATATTCAAAATTTACTTTTTATTTACCGTCCTATATTTCAAATGCAAGATTGTTTATGAAAACTTCATAAACAATAAACTTCTCATAAAATTAGGTATGTTTTCTCCTTGATGTCCCATTTTGAGATCCTTTGCTTAATCCCAAATGGCTAGCTAGAGATTGTTTTCATCACCATAGTAGATATATTGGGCCCGTGTATTCTGGAAAGATTTGTTAAATGAGATACTGGAAGAAGACATGAAATATGCACATGGAAACTGATACATACAGGTGGTAAGAAGTCCACATTTATGGTGCAATGAGTGGGAAAGTTCTCCCTATTTAAACCAAGCTCAGTTTTTGGAAATTTCCCCAGAGGCCCGAGGGCAATTTCTTCTTTATTCTACTTATCCTGGCTCTTCCCAGGTAGCAAAACCACTGCAAAACTGTTCTTTTATGTTTTATCTTAGTTCACTTTCTTTTAATACTTGGCTTTTAATATGAGATTTATTTGGGGGTGCAGTAATGACTTAGTGATTACACCACCACCATGATCTAATTTATTTTCTCCAAGTCAGTTTTTCCATCTCCATTCAAATAGAATGATCTATATCTGTTTGATCGTGCAGTGAGTCATCTGTTGATTGATTTTGGGATTTTGTATTATTGTAACTCCTGATGGCTGAGGGTACCAGTTCTTTCTGGCTGGCTCAAGTAGTAAAGAATCTGCCTGCTGACGCAGGAGACATAAGTTCCATCCCAGGGTCAGGAAGATCCCCTGGTGGAGGAAATGGCAATCCCCTCCAGCATTCTGGCCTGGAAAATTCCTGTGGACAGAGAAGCCTGGTGGGCTGCACATAAGGGAGCAAAGATCCCACAAGTCTCATGGCTGAAACACCAAACATAATAGAAGTGATATCAACATTGTAACAAATTCAATAAAAATTTAAGCACACCTGCAAAAAAAAAAAAAAAGACTTTAAAAATGGCTTTTCTTATTTTTATATTTTCTTACTTTTTTTTTTTTTTAGTATATGTGCTACTGAAGTGGGCACTACATTTTGATTTTTAAATAGCCAATTGCTTTCTTTATTGTGGTAACATTGGCTTATAACATGTATGTTTCATGTGTAGAACATTATATTTCTACTTCTGTATACACTAAAGTGTGCTACCTGATAAAAGTTTAGTTTTCATTTATTAACATGCAATTGACTCCTTTTACCCATTTCACTCTCTTCCCACATTCCTTGTACTGTGATAACCGCTACTTTATTCTCTGCATCTAAGTATTTGTTTCAGTCTTGTTTTATTTTTATGTTCCACATATGAGTGAAATTATATGGTATTTGTCTGCCTTCATCTAACTTATTTCACTTAGCATAATATGATCAAGGTCCACGCATGCCACAAATGGCAAAATTTTATTTTTCGTAGCTGAGTTGTATTGCTGTGTGTCTGTGTGTAGAATAACTTATCCATTCATTGGATTGCTTTCATATCTTGGCTGTTGTAAGTAATGCTGCAATTCACATAAAGGTGTATGTATCTATTCGAATTAGTTTTTTGGTATTCTTCAGATAAATACCCAGAAGTGGAACAGCTAAATCATATAATAGTTCCATTCTTAATTTTTTGAGGAATCTCCATACTGTTCTAATCAATTACAATAAGAAGCAAATCAGTATAGCTATGTTTTCTGACTTGTTTCTTATTGTAATTGATAAGAACTTACAGAAAAAAGGAATAAAGATCAGAATAGGAATCCTTACTAATTCCTTTTTGAGTGGAAATTTCTATTAACTGTTGCATTAAGCACCAATAAGTGTGAAAATTTTATTGATTGTCTTTTTCACCATCTCATGAAATGATTATGAAGTAGTTTTCTTTTTATCAATAAGTTCTTTTGGCTTCACATTTGGTCAATTTTAGTAATAAATATTAGCAAATAATTTTTTATATCCTTTACTATAATTTCTAATTTTAATCATAGAAATTATTGCAATCAAATAATTCTATTTTATAGACATTGTAATAAAATAATTTAATTAATCCTTAATTAAATAGAAATTTGTTTCTAGATATGTTTCTACATATCTAAAACTGTATAAATATATATTACTACTTCCGTTGCTTAATAGATTTATGGGTTTTTTTATTTTATGTTTTTGAAGTGTGAAAGTTGCTCCATCACATTTGACTCTTTGCCACTCCGTGGCCTATACAGTCCATGGAATTCTCCAGATCAGAGTACTGGAGTGGGTAGCTTATCACTTCTCCAGGGGATGTTCCTAACCCAGGTCTCCCACACTGCAGGCAGATTCTTTACCAGCTGAGCCATGAGGAAAGTGCACGAATACTGGAGTGGGTAGTCTATCCACAGTGGATCTTCCTAATGCAGGAATTGAACCGCAGTCTCCTGCCTTGCAGGTAGATTCTTTACCAGCTGAGCTGCTAGGGAAGCCCTTTATGTTTTTGTCCTTATACTTATATATATCCTTATATATTGCTGTTTATGTTACTTAATAGATATATGTTTTTATTTTTTAATGCTTTTATCCTTATACTTTTTTCTTCCTAAATTCTTTGCATTTTATTTTTAAAAACCTTTTTTCAAAGAGATATAATTGACATATAACAATGTATTCATTTCAGATGTACAAAAAATGATTTTATATTTGTATATATTGCAAAATGATAACACAGTAAGTCTAGATAAGATGCATCATCATCTATTCTCTTAGCAACATTCATATATACATTAACTATAGTCATACTGTACATTACATACTCATGACATGTATTACATAACTCTAAGTATGTATCCTTTGACCACCTTTACTCATTTTGTCCATCCTCCCAACCTCTGGCAGCACCGTTTCCTCTGTACCTATGAACTCCAGGTTTATTTGCTTGTTTTAGATTCCACATAGAAGTGAGATCTATGGTATTTGTATTTTTTTCCTGTTTTCTCACTTAACATAAGTCCCTCAAAGTCCATCCATGTTGTCACAAATGGCAAAATTTCCTTCCTTTTATGGCTGAATAATATTCCATTGCTTATACATACATATGAAATGTCTTTATCCATCCATCTGTCTGTGGCCCCTTAGGATAATTCATGTCTTGGCTATTGTAAATAATGCTGCAGTGAACATGGAGGAATAGATATTTTTTCTAGTAAGTAATTCTGTTCCCTTCAGATAAATACCCAGAAGTGGAATAGCTATATCATATGGTAGTTCTATTTTTAATTTAAAAAAAAAAATTCTGTGCTGTTTTCCATACTAACTGCACCAATTTACATTCCCAGGACACAAGCATTCCCCTTTCTCTGCATCCTTGGCAACACTTGTTATTTCTTATCTTTTCAATAATATCCATTCTAACAGATATAAGATGCAGTCTCATTGTGGTTTTGATTTGCATTTTTCTGATGATTAGCGATGTTGAATACCTTTTCATGTATCTGTTGACCATAAGTAGATTTTCTTTGGAAAAATGTGTTAATCATATCCTCTAACCATTTTTACATCAATATTTTCTGTGGTTTTGTTTGTTCTACTATCAAATGAGTTTTTTAAAACACATTTTGGATATTAACCCACTATCAAATATGATTTGCAAATATTTTTATCCCTTTCAATATGTTGTCTTTTCACTTTATGGGTGGTTATCCCTTTCAGTATGTTGCCTTTTCACTTTATGGGTGGTTTCTTTTGTGTGTAGAGCTTTTTGATTTGATATAGTCCCACATGTTCAATTTTCTTGCCTTTACTTTTGTTGTCAAATAGAAAAAGTTGTTGCTAAAGCCAGTCAGATAGTTTATCACCTTAGTTATCTTCTGATTTTATGATTTCAGGTCATTGTTCAAGTCTTTAATTCATTTTTAGCTAGTTTTTGTTTGTGGTATAAGATAATGGCCTGCTGCTGCTGATGGTAAGTCGCGTCAGTCGTGTCTGACTTGTGCAACCCCATAGGCAGCAGCCCACCAGGCTCCCCCGTCCCTGAGATTCTCCAGGCAAGAACACTGGAGTGGGTTGCCATTTCCTTCTCCAATGCATGAAAGTGAAAAGTGAAAGTGAAGTCACTCAGTCATCTCTGACTCTTCACGACCCCATGGACTACAGTCTACCAGTCCATCCATGAGATTTCCCAGGAAAGAGTACTGGACTGGGTGCCATTGCCTTCTCCGAAGATAATAGTCTAGTTTCATTCTTTTGCATGTGACTGTCTGGTTCTCACCACCATTTATTGAGACTGTCCATTTAATGTTTTATATTCGAAGCTATGTTGTCATAAATTCATTGACTAATTCGTGGATTTATTTCCTGGGCTCTCTATTCTGTTCTATTGCTCATTGTCTCTATTTTAATACCAATACCATTCTGTTTTGATTACTACAGCTTTGTAATATAGTTTGAAATCAGGATGTGTGATGACCCCAGCTTTATTCTTCTTTCTCAAGATTGTTGTTGCTAATCAGGGTGTTTTGTGGTTCCATACAACTTTTAGGTTGTTTTGTTCTGCTTTTTTGAAAAATGTCATTGAAGTTTTGATGGGAAGTACATAAAATTGTAGGTTAGTTTGGGCAGTGTGTTTTAACAATATTAATTCTTCTAATCCATGAACATGAAATATCTTTTTGTTTTTTTCTTCAGTTTCTTTCATCAAGGTCTTAAAGTTTTCTGTGTATGTCTTTCACCATCTTGGTTATATTTCTTCCTTTTTTTTTTTGATACAATTGTAAATAGGATTATTTTCTTAATTTCTCTTTTTAATAGCTTGTTATTAGTGTGAAGAAGTGCAACAGTTCTGTATACTGATGTTGTATGCAGCAACTTTACTGAATTCTTTTATTATAATATAAATTTTTGGTAGAATTTCAGATTTTTTAATATATTATATCATTGGCAAATAGTGACAATTTTACTCCTTTTCAATTTGGATATCTTTTATTTTGCATATTTTTTTAGCCTAATTGCTCGTCTAGGATTTCCAATAGTATGTTGAATAAGTGGCAAGAGTAGGCATCCTTGTCTTGTTCCTAATCTTAGAGATGAAACTTTCAGCTTTTCACCATTGTGTATGATGTTAGCTGTGGCTAACATATGGCTTTAATATGTTGAAGTGCATTATCTCTGTACCCATCTTGTTGACAGCTGTTATTATAAATGGATGTTGAATTTTGTCAGATGCTTTTTATGCATCTATTGGACAATCCTGATTCTTTCTTCAATTTGTTAATGTGGTGTATCATATTAACTGATTTGCTGATGTTGAGCCATCCTTGAATCCCTTGAATAAATGCCATTTGATCATGCTTTTAACATATTATTGAATTCAGTTTGTTAATATTTTTTTGAGGAGTTTTGCATCTATGTTCATCAGGGATATTTGTCTATAATTTTCTTGTGGCATCTTTAACTGGTTTTGGTATCAGAGTAATGTTGGTTTTGTAAAGTGAATTCAAGAGTGTTCCCTCCTCTTTTGTTGAGAAAGGTTGGTAATAGTTCTTTAAATGTTTGGTAGAATTCACCAGTAAAGTCATCCACTTCTCGACTTTTGTTTGTTGTGTGCTTTTATGATTCGATTTCCTTAGCAGTAATAAATCTGTTCAGATATTAAATTTGTACATGCTTCAGTCATAGTGGATTGTATGTTTCTAGAAATTTTCCAGTTTCTTCTAGCTCATCCAATTTGTTGGTATATAATTGTTCACAGTAGTCTCTTATGATCCTTGGTTTCTTTGTATCACTTGCAAGGTCTTCTCTTTCAATTATTTTGTTTGAGTCCTTTCTCCCTCTCTCTCATTTCCACCTCCCCTTAGAGATTAGCTGAAGTTTTGTCAATGTTATTTATCTTATCAAAAAATCAGCTCTTTATAGCATTATATTTTTATTTTAGTCTCTATTTCATATATTTCCTTTCTGATCTTTGTTATTTCTTTTCTTCTACAAGCATATCTCAGGAGATTTTGTGAATTTGGTTTCAGACCACTGTGATAAAAGAATACCACAGTAAAGTGAGTCACATGAATTTGGGGGTTTCCCATGGCACATGGAAGTTATGTTTGCACTATATCTTAGTCTATTCAGTGTTCAATAGCATTATGTTTAACAAAAACAAAGTATATATCTTAAATAAAAATACTCTTGTTAAAAATGTTTAACATCATCTGAGCCTTCAGCAGGCTATAATCTTTTGCTGGTAGGGGTTTAAAATATTGCGAGAATTACTAAAATGTGACAGAGAGACATAAAGTGAACAAATACTTTTAGGAAAATGGCACCAGATATACCTGCTTAGTGCAAGATTGCCACAAATCTTTAAATAATAAAAAACACAACACCCATGAAGTTCAATAAAGTGAAGCTAAATAAAATGAGCTGTGCCTGTACTACCTTTGTGCTTTAATTTTTTGTTTTTCTAGTTCCTTGAAGTATAAATTTAAGTTGTTTATTTGAGATTTGTCTTGTTCCTTGATCTAGGTATTATCCCAGGAATTTTCATCTTAGAATGGCTTTGACGCGTCTCATAAGTTCTGGTATGTTGCATTTATATTTTCATTTGTTCCAAGGTTTTTTAAATTTCTCTTTTGATTTCTTCTTTGACCTTTTATTTAGTAGCATGTTTAATCTCCATGTATTTATAAATATTCCACGTTTTTTTTCTTGTGATTGAATTTTTGTTTCATACTAATGTAGCCAAGAGGATGCTTGACTAGGATTTCAGTTTTCTTAAATTTATTAAGACTTCTGTTGTGGCCTAAGTTATGATCTCTCCTGGAGAAAGTTCCATGTGCCCTTGAGAAGGATGTATATTCTCTTGCTTTTGTATGAAAGGTTCTGAATATGTCTACTAAGTTCTTCTGATCTAACATGTTGTTTAAAGCCAGTGTTTCCTCACTGATTTTCTGACTGGATCATCTACCCATTAGTTAAAGTGTGGTATTAAAGTCTCTTACTATTATTGTTACTATTTTTCCTCTAAATCTGTTTATATGTGCTTTATATATTTAGATGCTCCTAGTTGGGTGGGCTTCCCAGGTGGCACTTGTGGTAAAGAACCTATCTGCCAATACAGAAAACATGAGAGATGCAGGTTCAATCCCTGGGTCAGAAATATACCCTGGAGAGGAGCACATGGCAACCACTCCAATATTCTTGCCTGGAGAATCTCACAGACAGAGGAGCCTGGCAGGCTATAGGCCATAAGGCCATGAAGAGTCAGCATAATTTATCAATGTTACATCCCCTTCTTGAACTGAGCCCTTTATCATCATGTAATGACCTTCTTTGTATCTTATTAAAGTCTTTATCTTAAAGTCTATTGTGTCTAATACAAGTATGCTGCCCCAGATTTCTATTGGTTTCCATTTGCATGGAATACCTTGTCCCATACCTTTATTTTTAGTCTGTGTGTGTCCCTATATCTAAGATCTCCTGTAGGCATCATATAGTTGGTTCCTGATTTTTATCCATTTAGCTACTCTATTTCCTTTGATTTGAAATTTTAGTTCATTTACACTTAGCAATTATTGATATGTATGTACTTATCGCCATTTGTTCATTGATTTCTGACTGTTTTGTAGTTTCTCTTTCTTCTCTAGCTCTATTCCTTTTGATGCTGCCGCTTTATAGTGGTGTGCTTAGCACGCTTTTTTTGTGTATATATTATAGAGCTTTGCCTTATGGTTATCATGAGGCTCACATAAAACAATTTATAACAGCCTATTTTAAGTTAATAGCAACTTAAGTTGGAATGCATCCCAAAGCTCTATATATTTACTCCCACACACATTTTGTTTTTAATGTCTTAATTTATGTATTTTTATATTGTGTATCATTAACTAATCACTATAGTTGTATATACTACTTTTGTCTGTTAACCCTCATACTAGCAATATAAGTGATTAATGTACCACTTTACAACATGAGATTATTCTAAATTATTCTGAATTTTACTATATATTTACCATTATCAGTGAGATTTATACTTTCATGTATTTTGCTTTAGTAAGCATGTTTCATTTCTGCTTAAAAAATTCCTCAAACATTTCTTGTAAGGCTGGTCTAGTGCTTTAGCTTTTGCTTGTCTGGAAAACTCTCTCCTTCAATACTTCATGACAAATTTATTCTTTTTATAGGTAGTTATGTGTAAGTCTCTTGTTTTATTTCTTTTTAGTAGTTAATGAAATTTGGGATACAAACTTACTTTTATTATACCTTGGTCAATCTATGCCATTTGATATGTAGTATTTTTATTATTTTATAAATTGTTTTCGGCTGTTTCAGATTTTCTCTGTTTTTCTGGTCAGAACATTAATTTTTAGTTCCCATGGTTGGGATATGCTTTATTTTGTTGTGTTTTACTGTTTACCTTTTTTACATTATGGAGAATTATAGATTTTAAGGTTTTATTTAAGGTTGAGGAGATGATCAATTTTAGCAAATGTCCCTTGACAAAATATGAAAGTCTTTCTTTCCTTTGTAGGGTAGAAAGTTAGTTTTATCTTTTTATTTAATTTTATTTATCTGAGCAAAAACCTTGTACTTTTTTCTCTTCTTGTTTGTGTACTTGCTCTGTTAAAGGCTGAAAATTGTCTGTTAAGATCTCTCATTATAATATTTTCAGTAATTTGTGCTTTTTAGTTGTTTGTGTATGTCTGTCTGAACCTCAGAGGCAAAGTATTGAGTGAATCACACACCTCGATACACAATGCAGGATTACTGATGGTTCTGTGAGGCCTTATGCTCTTTTTTTGATTTATACATTCATTCCTTTTAATCCTCATCTTCTATTCCACCTATCCCCCTCTTTCATCCCAAACTCAATTCTATCTAGTTTTGCAGACATCCTTTGGATTGTATATATGCTTGTGAAACATGAATTGTTTTATGAGATATGTTATTTTTAAATTTTTATAAATGGCAATGTAAATTACATCACTTGTTTCTCACTTTTTCATAAAATATTGTGCTTATATGGCAGTTTTGCTGTATATGTGGCTTTTAAAGTAGGCTTGGTTCTCAATAGTAGTATGTATGTGTCTACCATGTTTATTTCACTTATCTCAACAATGGGCACCCAGGTCACATTCAACTCCCTGATACAAGTTGGCATAAATTTCCTTATATATTTCCCCTTATGGACTTTTGTAGGTTATAGAGGCAAGAGAAGGGTGGTAGGATATCAATATACTTAATTTAACAGATTTCTCAGAAGAGTTACACAGTCTGCGCTTGCATCAGCAAAGTATGAAGATCCTCAGTTCTCTAATCCCAGCTGTTTGACCTTAGCCAGCTTTATAATTTTTGATAGTCTGAAGGGTATAAAAATGATATTTCATTTTGTTTCTGATTATTATGTGCTCTGAGCATATATTTAAAAGTTGAGATCTTTTACATTTCACTTTATATATTTTGTTTGCTTTTGCCTTTTTGCCTGTTTGGTATTGCTATTCTTCTTTTCCCTCTTTCATCTGTAAAGCTTCTTTTATAGTCTAGACTAGGGGTCAAGCAAATTTTGGTCTCTGGCCCAAATATGACTTGCTGCCTATTTTCATACAGCCAACATGCTAAGAATGAAGTTTACATTTTTAAATGACAGGGTAAAAATGAAGGGAATAATAATATTTTGTGACACATGAAAATTATATAAAATCAAAAATTTTAGTGTTGGTAAATAAAGTTGTATTGAGCATAGCCATGCTCATTCATTTATGTATTGTATATTGCTGACTTTATGCTACAATGACAGTGTTTAGAGTTTAGTTCCAACAGAGATTATATGACTCACAAAGCCTAAAATATTTACTAGCTTATCCTTTTATGGAAAAAGTTTGCCGACCTCTCATCTGAGGGAGTCTCTGATTGATTTCAGACATTTTCAATTTTGCCATCATGTTCTCTAGTCAAGAGCCATTATTTTGCTATAATCAACTTAATCAGTTAAAAGTTTTTTCTGGTATTCCATGCTTTTAAGATTATGTTTAAGAAGTTCATTTCCACTTCATTATCACAAATGTATTTTCTCACATTAGCTATAATTAATTTTGTGATTTAACTTTTACATGTAGATATTTTATAAACCATAGTCCATCTTTGCAAATTGTATTAACAAATGAGCTAATTTGAATTTTTCTCTGTATAGGGAACCAACTTTCCCCAAACCATCTAAAAAATTACCTGTTCCTACTTTTTTATACGTTAATGTATGGTGCCATCTTTATCATGTATTATGGTCCTGTGGATTCATGAGTCTGTCTCCAAGCTTTCTCTTTTGATCCAGCTGTCCCTTTGTCTATTTACTGGTTATTATAATAATTGGAAAGGTAAGTGTTCACCTTTGTTTTTTTTTTTATGTAGGTCAACTTAGTTATTTCCTCACTTCTATTTGTTCATGTAAATTTTAGAATATGTTTGACCTTTAAATATTCCAAATGGATTTTTTTAATGCAGTTTATAGATTAAATTGGGGATATTTTTATAATGTTAAGTGGACTTGTCCACAGCACAGAATATACTCCATTTATCCAGGTAATTATTACATACTTTAGTGAAGCTTAACATTTAAAAACATGAAATTTTGGGTGATCTTGATAAACGTAATTCCCAGTTACCTTAAATTGTTGTTGCTATTGGAAAGATACATTTTCTTATATTTTTTTAGTTGGTTTTTGCTATTAGAGAAAATGCCATTGGTTTTTGTATATTGATTTTGTCTCTGGCAACACTGTCATACTCTCTTATTTCTATTGTTTTTTTATTCAATTGGTTTGTCTAGGTAGATGATGATGTTATCTGCAAACAACAACATTTTTATATCTTTCCTTCCACCCTGGTTCCTCCTCATTATCATTGTTTTCGCTGCTGCTATTATTATAACATTGGCCAGGAGTTCTGATCTTATATTAAATGACACTGTTGTTGGTGGACATCCACATTGTTTAAAATGAAGTAACTCTGAACTTTCTTGTGGCTCAATTGGTAAAGAATCCGCCAGCAATGTGGGGGACCTGGGTTTTATCCCTGAGTTGGGAAAATCCCCTGGAGAAGGGAAAGGCTACCCATTCCAGTATTCTGGCCTGGAGAATTCCACTGACTGTATGGTCCATGGGTTGCAAAGAGTTGGACACGACTGAGCAACTTCACTCACTTCCAGTAAGTGTACTGTTTATCATAGTTGAGTTTTGTGTGTGTGGGGGGGAGGGGGGAGCGGGACGGGGTGTGAATATAAACTTTAGTGAGTTAAGGTGATTTCCTTCCATCCTAGTTTGTGATTTTGTTCTAATTTGGAAGCTTTTCAGAAATTTGTTGTCTTTGTTGAGACAATCAGATTATTTCACTCCTTTTTATGTGGCAAAATATATTTGTTATTTTTTTATGAGATATATTCACATATCATAAAATTTTAAAGTATATAGTTGGGTGATTTTTAGTATATCTGTATATCTGTGAGGGATTCCCAGGTGGTAGTAGTGGTAAAGAATCTTCCTGCCAATGCAAGAGACCTGTGTTCGATCCCTGGGTTGGGAAGATCCCTTGGAGGAGGGCACGGGAACCCACTCTAGTATTCTTGTCTGGAGAATCCCATGGACAGAGAAACCTGGCGGGCTACAGTCCATAGTGTTGCATGGAGCTGGACACGTCTGAAGCGACTTAGTGCACACTCATATATCTGTGAAACTACTACTTCAGTCTAATTCTAAAACATTTTAATCACTCCCAAAGGAAACTCTGTGACCTCATTTCCCTGTGCCCCTAGCCCCTGGCAACCATAAAGCTGCTTTCTCCACCTCTATGGATTTACCCATCCTAAGCATTTCAAATAAATGAAATCATACAATATATTGTTTTGTATGTCTGGCTTCTTGCACGTAGCATAGTGTCTTCTAGCTTCTTTCATGTAGCGTGTATCAGTACTTCATTACTTTTAGAGCTGAATAATATTCCATTGTATGGATATACCATATTCTGTTTATTTATCAGCTGAACATTTGGCTTGTTGCTAATTTTTGGCTTTAATGAAGCATTTGACTACTATAAACATTTATATACAAGTTTTTATAAAGTTATATGCTTTTATCTTTCTTAGATAAATACCTGTGAGTGGAGTTGCAGAGTTATAAAGTAATGAATTGAACTTCTTAAAGAATTACCAAATTGTTTTTGAAAGCAGCTGCATTTTTTTCATTCCCATCAGCAGTACATGAGTTTTCATATCTTCACCTGTGCTTACTGTTTAGTCTTTTTTTTTTCTTTATTATAATCACCCTAGTAGGTGGACAGTAGTATCTCATTGTGGTTTGACTTGCTTTTCACTAATAGTTTTTTTCTTTATCTTCTTTCGAGAAATGTTTCTTTGCCCATATTTTTATTGGGTTATTTGTCTTGTTAGTGATTTTCAAATATTCCTGACAATCTGGATGCCTTTTATTTTTTCTTCTTGTCTAATTTCTCTTACTATAGCCTCCAGCACAATGTTGAATAAGTGTAGCAAGAGCAGACATTTTTGTCTCGCTCCTAATTTTAGGAGAAAGGCTTTCAGTATCTCTAAGAATGAAGTTAGCTGTGAATCTTTCACAGATATCCTTTACCAGGTTGAGGAAGCTCTCTTCTATTCCTAGTTTACTGAGTGTTTTTTATAACAAAGGGTATTGGATTTTGTCAAGTACCTTTTCACATCTGTTGCAATGATGATGTTTTTAATCTTTTATTTTATTAGTATGGTGTATTAATGTTCATATATTGAGCCAACTTTGTATTCTTGGAATGAATCACAATTGCTTGCAGTGTATATTTTATATGTTGCTAGATTTAGTGTGTTAGTATTTATGGAAGATTTTTATGCCTTCAATCAGAAAATATATTCATCTATAGTTTTCTTGTAATATCTGATTTGGGGCTCAGGCTAATATTGACCTCATAGAATGAGTTGGAACAAGTTCCTTTTCTATTTTTTGATAGTTTGAGAAAGTTTGGTGTTACATTTTCCTTCAATATTTGGTAGAATTAATTAATGACTGAAGTTATCGCTTGTGGTATTTTCTGTGGGAATTTTTTATTATTAATTCAATTTCTTGTTGTAAGTGTATTCAAAATTTCTATTTTTCTTTTAATCAGTTTGGGTAGTTTGTGTCTTTCTAGGAATTTTTCCATTCATCCAAGATATATAATTTGCTGGCATAAATTGGTAATTGTATTACCTTATAATCTTTTTTAATTCTTTAAGGTCAGTAGTTATTTATCTTCTTTCATTTCTTATCTTAGTAATTTGAGTCTTCTCTCATTTTTTTTGGTCAGTGCAGATCAATAGCGGGATGGATGGGATGAACTGGGAGACTGAGATTGACATACATACACTACTGTATATAAAATAGATAACTAATGAGAACCTGCTGTACAGCACAGAGCACTCCACTTCGTGCTCTGCAGAGACATAAATGGGAAGGATATCCAAAAAAGAGGAGATGATATATGTGTACATATGGCAACAACCAAGTTAGAGAATGATTTATATTGTATGATAACATGTTTAAAGTTTATGTACATATATATGTCTATAGCTGTCTGTATATGTAGACTTAGGTATGTAAATCTGGGATGGGAAGGATAGAAAGCACCTTCATGATCGTGGTTACACAGAGGAAAGAGGGAAGGAGATGTGATTTCATAGCCATCAGTTGGTCTGTAACTATATTTAATGTTTGGTTTTCTAAAAAAAAAAAATAACCAAAATATGCTATAATGTTAATATTTATTATTTCTGAATTTGGGCACATGGATTTTCATTACATTAGTCTCTCTGATTTTTTCACATCTGAAATATTTTATAAGAAAAATATTTTTAAGAATCTCATCAGAGTGGAACAACATGCTGACAATAACAAGATAAAAATTAGGAAAGATAAGTTACAAAAAAATTCTAACTTTAAATCAAATAGAAACCCCACCAATTGGATATATACCCAGTAGGGGGGCATGTGGATTTAAAGAAGAATTTATTTCAATATCTATGATTTGATTTGATTACAGTTTCATGTATCGATACTACTAAAGCCTGCCAACAAATCCAATTTGTCCTAAAGCTGAACAGTATGAGTGAAATGTCGGAAACAGAAAAATGATAGCACTATTTAACTTTTTTCAGTCAAGGCTTATGTTGCTCAGTTTTCTAGCAATGGAAGCGGTTTAGAGAGACAGTGACCAGAATGATGAGAGGGACTCTGAGCTGTGTCGTGTGCCCGGCTTAGAGAGGACAAAGTTCAGGATGGTCATGCTGGCCATCACTGCTGTCTTGAAGTAGAATTTGCCTAGTTTGCTGTGGCCTGAAGGGTAGAACTGGAGCCAAGAAATTGCAAGTAGATGATTACCAACGTTACGTTTCACCTCAAATAAACAGCTTTCTAGTTGGACTGGCCAAATACAACATTCCTCACCATTAAAACTGCTTAAGCAAAGACCCTGATTATTTGGTTGTGAATTGTTGGTTGTTGGCTGGGCTAGAACAGTCATTCCAGAAACTGGAGTTTCATGGGCCAGTAAAACTTCAAATGAATAATTGGCAAGCCAACAAAAAGTTTCCAACCTACTATATTGCTAAGGAAGATGGTTACAGAGAGACAGAAAATATACACCAACCCTATTTTCACCATTACTTACCAAAGTTAATGAAGTACATTATGCTGGAACATTTTTTTCTTTTTCAAGAAAAAAAAAAAAGATTTACCATTTGTGCTGATATTTTTTAAAAGTGTATGTATAGACCCTCTTATGTATATATATAAACACAGCAAAAGGAGTGAAGTACTGAAAACAGCAAAAGGAATGAAGGTATTTACTATACCAATTAAAGGAGTATTTTCAAGGATTTGTTTAAGTATAAGTAAGTGAAGTCACTCAGTCATGTCCAACTCTTTGCGACCCCATGGACTGTAGCCTATCAGGCTCCTCTGTCCATGGGGTTCTCCAGGCAAGAATACTGGAGTGGGTTGCCATTTCTTTCTCCAGGGGATCTTCCCAACCCAGGGATTGAACCTGGGTCTTCCGCATCACAGGCAGATGCTTTACCCTGTGAGCCACCAGGGAAGCCCCTGTTTAATTATGGAGAGAGTCAGTTATGGAGAGTGGGCAGCTCTATAGGCTCTCTCCTATTTAGTCAGAGATATGTCTTCTTTTGGACATGGATAAAAATATCTGGGAAAAGTTTCATCTGCATAATGGTAAAAATATGTATATATATATATTGTTTTAAAATAGAAGAAAATATAAACCTATTTTTGTTTTTTTTGTTATATGCTATGTAAATCATTTCCTTGATTAACTATATCAATTTGGGAACTCATACATATAATTGTATACTATGAAGTGGAATTTATGTATCCAAACTGTTCTTGAAATTTATTTTTGTTTATAGTCATTGTCAAACATACTACTTGGCCTTGAGGTAAAAGGAAATTCCAAATGTCATTTCTTTTCATTTAGAATATTCTTTGTGGGCTGGAAAAGCCAAATAACATCAGTGAATATAGTTCTATTTTCCCTTTGTGCCTTTCTGAAAGCCAGGTTTGCTAGAAGGAAGGAGCAAGGCAGTGGTTTCCAAATAACTGCTTACGAAGAGGACCACACAGCTTAAAAATAAGGACAGAAGTCCCACCAGTTGAATGCATCCACACCAGGGGGAACATGGCTCCAAATGGCTGCTTACAATGAGGATCTCCAAGGTCAGAAGTCAGTAAGATTGTGCTTCCTCACAGTTTGGGCTGATCCAGCGGATACTGACCTACAACATTGCTGCTTCTTCTATGCACTTAAGAGTTTGGGCCCTAATTCTTTCTGGTCGAGGACTGTCCTGTGCCATGTAGGATGTTTTACAGCCTTCCTGGCCTCTATTTATTAGATGCTACAATTACTTCCCCCACTCCAGTTGTGACCATCAAGAATGTGACCCTGCCAAGTGTTCCTTTGGGACCAAATTGCTCCCTGTTGAGAACCACTTGTTTAAAAGCCCTTAGACTCTTCCCAGACTGGGGATCAGTCTTTTTGAACTGACCTGATGTATCTTAAAGAGACTTTCTGATAGTAATCCTAGAATCACTCGCTCTTTTTTATGATCTTTAAGCATAAATTAAAATAAAAAAAGGGCACGAGAGCGGGCAGTTCTATAGGCTCCTATTTAGTCAGAGATATTCCTTCTTCTGGATGGGGATAAAAATATCTGGGAACAGTTTCATCTGCATTTGAGTGTAGAGAAACTGGTGAACCTTTAAATACCATAGCTGCCCTTTTTGTATTCATCAGTCTTGATGAAGGCTGTGACCCTTTTATCATGCTGTTTCTTCTTTTTAAAAAATTACCTTGGAGTATTTGAGAAAACATTTTTAAGATGTGTAGTCTGACCATTACATTTCCGTCATCCTCCAAGAGCCATAAAAAAAGTTAACTTCATTATTTGGGGAAAATCCCTACTTATTTAGGCAGCTTTCTCTCAAACACATACATATGGCTCCTCTTATTCTGGGTTTGGCTTGCTGCCTGAATCAAAAGTAGGGACTGATCTGTATTTGCCTTTGAGAAAGGGATCTGTGACCTGACTTTTGTTTTCCAGTGCTATTACAGCCCTACACTACCCAGCTGTAAATAGTCTTTCTTGCTCATCCTGATGGAAAATTATACTTGGCAAATATAGTGTGAATCGCTCTACACAAGGCACCATTTGAACTTGTGAAAACAGCAAAAGGAATGAAGTACTATACCAATTAAAGGAGCATTTTCAGGAATTTATTTGATTTTGGAGAGAATAAAGAATGCAGAGGTTGGAGCAAAGCATTATTTGCAAGAAGATATTTAGTGCTAGAGTAAGGAGTTCATAAAATAAATTTCATACAGGTTGAAATCTATCTCAGTTTCTTGATAGAGCTGTGTATGGTATCTGGATCCTATGCTTTCTGGAACTTTAACTCTTGTTTGTGCTCAGAACCTCATTTATCCCAATCGGAGAAAGAAATTCAAGTTAAGGTAGATGAACTTGCGGTGGTCTGCTCTGTGAAGGTAAGTCACACAGGTAGAGCTAGTAGCCCAACAGTTCTAAGATTTCCTAATCCCATGCATTGGAAATCATTCAGTTCAGTTCAGTTGCACAGTCATGTCTGATTCTTTGTGACCCCATGGACTGCAGCACGCAAGGCTTCCCTGTCTATCACCAACTTCCGGAGTGTACTCGAACTCACATCCATTGAGTCGGTGATCCATCCAACCATCTCATCCCTTGTCATCCCCTTCTCTTCCTTCCTTCAATCTTTCCCAACATCAGGGTCTTTTCAAATGAGTCAGCTCTTCGCGTCAGGTAGCCAAAGTATTGGAGTTTGATCTTCAACATCAGTCCTTCCAATGAACATTCAGGACTGATTTCCTTTAGGATGGACTGGTTGGATCTCCTTGCAGTCCAAGGGACTCTCAAGAGTCTTCTCCAATACCACAGTTCAAAAGCATCAATTTTTCTGTGCTCAGCTTTTTTTATGGTTGAACTCTTACATACATACATGACTACTGGAAAAACCATAGCCTTGACTAGTCAGACCTTTGTTAGTAAAGTAATATCTCTGCTTTTTAATATGCTGTCTAGGTTGGTCATAACTTTCCTTCCAAGGAGTGTCTATTTCGTGTTTGAAATCACCATCTGTAGTGATTTTGGAGCCCCCAAAATAAAGTCTGACACTGTTTCCACTGTTTCCCCATCTATTTGAAGCCATGAAGTGATGGGACCAGATGCCATGATCTTAGTTTTCTGAATGTTGAGCTTTAAATCAACTTTTTCACTCTCCTCTTTCACTTTCATCAAGAGGCTCTTTAGTTCTTCTTCACTTTCTGCCATAAGGGCGGTGTCATCTGCATATCTGAGGTTATTGATATTTCTCCCAGCAAACCTGATTCTAGCTTGCACTTTATCCAGCCCTGCGTTTCTCATTATGTACTCTGCATATAAGTTAAATAAGCAGGTGACAATATACAGCCTTGATGTACTCCTTTTCCTATTTGGAACCAGTCTATTGTTCCATGTCCAGTTCTAACTATTGCTTCTTGACCTGCATACAGATTTCTCAAAAGGCAGGTCAAGTGGTCTGGTATTCCTATCTCTTGAAGAATTTTCCACAGTTTATTTTGATCCACACCATCAAAGCCTTTTAGGCATAGTCAATAAAGCAGAAGTTGATGTTTTTCTGGAACTCTCTTGCTTTTTCGATGATCCAGTGGATGATGGCAATTTGATTCTGGTTCCTCTGGCTTTTCTAAAACCAACCCTGAACATCTGGAAGTTCACAGTTCATGGTATTGTTGAAGCCTGGCTTGGAGAATTTTGAGCATTACTTTGCTAGTGTGTTAAATGAGTGCAATTGTGCAGTAGTTTGCACATTCTTTGGCATTGCCTTTCTTTGGGATTGGAATGAAAACGGACCTTTTCCAGTCCTGTGGCCACTGTTGAGTTTTCCAAATTTGCTGGCATATTGAGTACATCACTTTCACAGCATAATCTTTTAGGATTTGAAATAGCTCCAACTGGAATTCCATCACCTCCACTAGCTTTGTTTATAGTGATGCTTTCTAAGGCCCACTTGATTTCACATTCCAGGATGTCTGGCTCTAGGTGAGTGATCACACCATCGTGATTATCTGGGTTGTGAAGATCTTTCTTGTACAGTTCTATGTATTCTTGTCACCTCTCCTTAATATCTTCTGCTTCTGTTAGGTCCACACCATTTCTGTGCTAATTGAGTCCATCTTTGCATGAAATGTTCCCTTGGTATCTATAGTTTTCTTGAAGAGATCTCCAGTCTTTCCCATTGTATTTTTTCCCTCTATTTCTTTGCACTGATCACTGAGGAAGGCATTCTTATCTCTCCTTGCTATTCTTTGGAACTCTGCATTTAAATGGGTATATCTTTCCCTTGCTACTGCTGCTAAGTCACTTCAGTCATGTCCAACTCTGTGTGACCCCAGAGACAGCAGCCCACCAGGCTCCCCTGTCCCTGGGATTCTTCAGGCAAGAACACTTCTCCATTTCCTTCTCCAATGCATGAAAGTGAGAAGTGAAAGTGAAGTCGCTCAGTCGTGTCCGACCCTCAGCGACCCCATGGACTGCAGTCTTCCAGGCTACTCCGTCCATGGGATTTTCCAGGCAAGAGTACTGGAGTGGGGTGCCATTGCCTTCACTACTTAGAAAAAAATGGAATGAGAGATTCAGTGTGGTGGGAAATTTTTTTGCTTATGTTCTTTTTTTTGATAGTGAATGGGCAAGACTTCTTGTTTTAGATAAAGATATTTCCAGAAGCAAAACAGACACATGAAAACAACTTTTAATATTTAAAATCTCCCCTGTGGCCTGATTACCTGGTTTATTTTCCTTTGAGGTGTTGGGAATGAGGAATGCCCTTTCAAGAAGGTTGGTGTTGCCACCTGAGTTGTGGGTTGACCAAGCTCTATAATATATTCTCTTATGCCCTTTTCTTAAGAAAGTAAATAATTATCTATTACTTTCCAACAATAACTATCTGAATACATATTCAAGCCTCATTTTGTTGCTTTGGTCACAGTTGTAGGAAAATTTCCAATTATGACTTATGCAAATATCTTTGACCTACTTTATATTACTCTTTTTCTCCCTACTTTTCAGATGTTGAGAATTTAATGATTATTTTCTTGATGTTTCTGTTATCAGTATCTCAGATGAATGCCCTTTTATAAGAATTTACTGTTGGTTTCAAGAGGGTTCTTTGTGTGACACATAAACTGCCTTTCTGCTAAATATGAGGATTTTTCTTATTACATTCCAATGAATAGCATATATGCAAAATTTATATTTAGAGTAACAATACTGTTATTAGATGTTTCCCTTT
Organism: Aepyceros melampus; assembly: GCA_006408695.1. NCBI lineage: Eukaryota > Metazoa > Chordata > Mammalia > Artiodactyla > Bovidae > Aepyceros > Aepyceros melampus. The sequence goes on from SJXQ01000846.1 coordinate 893,596, forward strand.
ATTTTTCTCTTAGGTTCTTCTTACATAAGGACAGAAAGCTTTTCTGCCCTCAAACTGGCCATGTGCCCTTTTGGAGCAAGTATTAATTCAAGATGGGTTTCCTGGGTGGCTCAGTGGTAAAGAATTCACCTGCCAATGCAGGAGATGAGTAATCTTTGGGTCAGGAAGATCTTCTGGAGGAGGAAATGACAACCCACTCCAGTATTCTTGCCTGGGAAATCCCATGGACAGAGGAGCCTGATGGGCTATGGTCTACAGGGTTGAAAAAGAGTTGGCTATAACTGAGCAACTAAACAACAGCAGCAACAAATTCCTTCAGGATAGATGGTAATTGATAAACCAACATGCTCATAGCCCCAGGACTGCTTGAGTATCCAAGAGCTCAGTGGGAACGTGGCAATAAGAGAAAGAACAAGACCCCAGAGAAAGTGAAGGTAGGCAGGTAGGAAAGAGGACAACTCTGACCCTGATGTCTGTAAAAGTAAAAGGGAGAAAGGAATTCTCTTTCTGGTGACACTGGGGAGTGAGAGTAAAAATGGGAAAAGCATACAAGTAAAGCAGTCAGAGATTATTAGCATATGAGCAAGTTACAGCAAAGACCTCTCTTTGCACCATCGCTGACCTAACCTCATACCGTGAGGAATGTGATAGACTGACAAAAGAGCAGATTGCCAGCTTCTTATACAAACTACTTATGTTAATGTTAGGATGTAAAAGGTCCTGGTCTGTGTTAGATATATTCCCAGGAGTGTTGGAAGAGCACCAATTTAGAAAAGGCCTGTGAAATAATTTCCACATAAATTCACCTAAGAGGGCTCTGACATGGGTCTCACACCGAGTGTCTCAGCTTATTGGTGAGCCATTCCAGGCTCCTGTGCAATCTCTTCTCCATATCTTCTGCAGCACCTGGATGTGGTCCCTGTTTTGTTGATCACTATACCTCTAGTGTCCCGAACTGTACTCAGCACATAGCAGGCGTAAAATAAATATTGTTGAAAGAGACTAATATTCAGAGATCCTAAATGTCTCACTCAAAACTATACAGCTTAATCTAGCAATCATCAAAATCAAGGAAAATTCCAATCTAGATCTAACTGGCTCCAAATCCATGCTTTTTTTGTTCACTCATGCATAATGTAATTTAGCTTATCATTTTTAGCTAAGCCAAATTATGTGGTACATCAAAAGATACGCAAAAGCTCTGAATAAAATGTTATGCAATATTTGATACATATAAGTAATTGACATGACTTTATGAGGCATAATAACATCAACACAGTGAACTCACTGTTTAGATTAAAAACTAGAATGTTATTGACATCTCCGAATTTTGGGTGTATTCCTCCAAAATTCCATCCTTCTACTACCATTCCAGAAATAACTTGATATATTATTCCCTATGCATTTTTTGGAAACCACATGGCCCTAGTGGTAAAAATCTGCTGCTAATTCAGAATACTTAAGAGATGAAGGTTCTATCCCTGGGTCAGGAAGAGACCCAGGAGGATGCCAAGGCAAACCACTCCAGTATTCTCCCCTGGAGAAATCCCATGGACAGATGAGACTGGTGGGCTACAGACCATAGGATTGCAAAGAATCAGACACAACTGAAGTGATTTAGCACACATGCAAGTATTTTTTTTTATTTTGTAAATATGATCATTTTATTAGAATTGTGACCTAAAACCAATATAGTGGTAATTATTATTTCAAGTTTGGTTTTTAGTTTTACTAAATGTTTTTATTAAAAAATGTTTATTTTCTGTTGGAATACAGTTGATTTACAATACTGTGTTAGTTTCAGGTCTACAGCAAAATGATTCAGTTATTCATATACATTTACCTATTCTTTTCCAGATTCTTTTCCCATTTAGGTTATTAAAAAATGTTGAGTAGGGTTCCCTGTGCTATACAGTAAATCTTGTTGATTATCTGTTTTACATGCAGTAGTGTATATATGTTAATCCCACCTCCCTAATTTATCCCTACCCCAATTTATCCATTTGGTAACCATAAATTTGCTTTTGAAGACTATGTGTCAACTTCTATTTTTGTAAATAAGTTCATTTGCATATTTTTTCGATTCCACATATAAGTGATATCATATGATATTTGCCTTTTCCAACTTACTTCATTTAGTATGGTAATCTCTGGGTTCATCCATGTTACTATGAATGGAATTATTGCATTCTTTTTAATGGCTGAGTTATATTCCATTGCATATACATACCACATATCCCTTATCCATTCCTCTGATGATGGGCATTTAGTTTGCTTCCCTGTCCAGGCTGTTGTAAATAATGCTGCAGTGAACATTAGGGTGCATGTGTCTTTTCTAATTTGGTTTTCTCTGGACACATGGGATTGTGGGGTTATATGGCAGCTCTTTTTAGTTTTTTAAGGGATCTCCATACTGTTCTCCATAGTGGCTATACCAGCTTACATTCCCACCAACAGTGTAGGAGATTCTCTTTTCTCCATACCCTCTCCAGCATTTATTGTTTAAAGAATTTTGATGATGACCATTCTGACCTGTATGAGGTGATACCTCATTATAGTTTTGATTTGCACTTCTCTAGTATTTAGCAGTGTTGAATATTTTCATGTGCTTCTTGGTCATCTGCATGTCTTCTTTGGAGAAATGTCTATTTAGGTATTCTGCACATTTCTTGATTGTGTTGTTTGATTTTTTGGTATTGAACTGTCTGTACTCTGAAAATTTTGGAGATTAATCCCTCCCTTTTTTGCAAATACTTTATCCCATTCTTTGGGTTTGTTTTTCATTTTGTTTATGGTTTCCTTTGCTGTGCAAAAGCTTTTGAGTTTAATTAGATTCCATTTGTTTTTGTCTTTATTTCCATTACTCTAGGAGACAGGTTGGAAAAAATATTGCTACAATTTATGTCAAAAAGTGTTATGCCTATGTTTTCCTATAAAAGTTTTATAGTATCTGATCTTAAATCTAGATTCTAGTTTGAGTTTATTTTTGTGTATGGTATTAGAGCATATTCTAATTTCATTTTTTACTTTAGCTTCCAGTTTTCCCAGAACCATTTACTGAAGAGACAACCTTTCTTCCATTGTACTGTCTTACCTCCTTTTTCAAGGATTAAGTGACCATAAGGGCATAACTACTTCTGAGCTCTTTATCCTGTTCCACTGATCTACAGTTCTGTTGTGTGTGTGTACAGTATCATACTGTTTTGATGAGTGTAGTTATTATCAAAGATTGTAAGTCAACAGTATTGAGAAGTATAGAACAAAATGCAGTTATTGGAGGACAATTGCTCTACAATATTGTGTTGGCCTCTGCCACACACACCACGAATCAACCACAGGTATATATATGTCCCTTCCCTCCTGAAACCCCTCTATACTACAAATGAATATAGCTTTGTAGTATATTCTGAAGTCAGGGAGCTTCATTCCTCCAGCTCCATTTTTCTTTCTCAAGATTGCTTTAGCTATTCAGGGTCTTTTGTGTCTCCATACAAATTTTGAGATTTTTTTTTAGTTCTGTGAAAAATGCCACTGGTAATTTGATAGGGATTACATTGAATCTGTAGATTGTCTTGAGTAGTATAGTCATTTTGACAGTACTATTCTTCCAATTTAAGAACATGGTATATTTTTCCAACTGTTTGTATCATCTTCAGTTACTTTCATCAGCTTAAAGTTTTTCAAGTACAGGTATTTTGACCACTTAGTTAGGTTTATTCCTAGGTATATTCTTTTTGATGTGTGGGTAAATGGGATTTTAACTTTCTCTTTCTGATTTTCCATTGTTAGTACATAGAAATGCAACAGATTTCTGTGTATTAATTTTTGTATCCTGCAACTTTGAATTCATCGAAGAACTCTAGTATTTTTCTGGTAGCATCTTTAGTATTTTCTATGTATAGTAAGTCATCTGCAAACAGAGAGAGTTTCACTTCTTTTACAGTTTGCATTCCTTTTATTAATTTTTCTACTCTGACTACTGAGGCTAGGACTTCCAAAATTGTGTTGAATAAAAGTGGTGAGAGTGGGCACTCCTGAACTTAGAGAAAAGGCTTTCAGTTTTTCACCATTGAGTATAAAGTTAGCTGTAGGTTTGTCATATTATTATGTTGAGGTATGTTCTCTCTGTCCAATTTCTGGAGAGTTTTTATCATAAATGGATGTTGAATTTTGTCAATAGTTTTTTTTTTTTTTTCATCTGTTGAGATGATCATATGGTTTTTATTCAATATGTTGATGTGATGGATCACACTAATTGATTTATGGATATAAAAAAGTCCTTGCATCCCCAGGATCATGGTGATCATTGTGTATAATCCCTTTAATGCATTGTTGATATGGTTTGCTAGTATTTTGTTGAGAATTTTTTCATCTATATTCATCAGTGATATTGGCCTGTAAGTTTCTTTTTTTGTGGTATCTTTTTAAAATTTTGTTATTGGGTGATAGTGACCTAATAGAATGAGTTTGGGAATATTCCTTTCTCAGCAATTTTTGGAATAGTTTCAGAAGGATGAGTGCTAACTCTTTTCTCATGTTTGACAGAATTTGCCTATTAAGCTATCTTGTCCTGAGCTTTTGTTTGTTGGGAGTTTTTAAATTACAATTTCAATTCACTGCTTGTGATTGAGCTGTAAAATTTTGTTATTGGGTGATAGTGACCTAATAGAATGAGTTTGGGAATATTCCTCTCTCAGCAATTTTTGGAATAGTTTCAGAAGGATGAGTGCTAACTCTTTTCTCATGTTTGACAGAATTTGCCTATTAAGCTATCTTGTCCTGAGCTTTTGTTTGTTGGGAGTTTTTAAATTACAATTTCAATTCACTGCTTGTGATTGAGCTGTTTATATTTTCAGTTTGTTTCTGATTCAGTCCTAGAAGACTGTACCCTTGTAAAAATTTGTCCACGTCTTCTAGGTTATTCATCTTATAGGCAGATATAGTTGCTTGCATTACCAGTTGTTTCTTATGTTCCTGTGTATTTCTGAGTTATAAGTTGTAATTTAGCCTGTTTTCATTTCTGATTTATTGATTTGAACCCCCTATTTTTTCTTGATGAATCTGGCTGATGCTTTATCAATTTTGTTTATCTTCTCAGGAACCAGCTTTTAGTTTCATCCATCTTTCCTACTGTTTTCTTCACCTCTATTTCATTTATATCTGTTTTGATGTTTATGATTTCTTTCCTTCTATAAACTTTGTGTTTGTTCTGCTTTCTCTGGTTGCTTTACTTGTAAAGTTAGTGGTTGTTTATATGAGATTTGTTTCCAGAGGAAAGGTTGTATTGCTACAGACTTCCCTCTTGGGACTGTTTGTTCTGTGTTCCATAGGTTTTGGATGGTTGTGTTTTTGTTGTCATTTGTGTCTGCTGCTGCTGCTAAATCGCTTCAGTCGTATCCGACTCTGTGTGACCCCAGAGATGGCAGCCCACCCGGCNGACCTAATAGAATGAGTTTGGGAATATTCCTCTCTCAGCAATTTTTGGAATAGTTTCAGAAGGATGAGTGCTAACTCTTTTCTCATGTTTGATAGAATTTGCCTATTAAGCTATCTTGTCCTGAGCTTTTGTTTGTTGGGAGTTTTTAAATTACAATTTCAATTCACTGCTTGTGATTGAGCTGTTTATATTTTCAGTTTGTTTCTGATTCAGTCCTAGAAGACTGTACCCTTGTAAAAATTTGTCCATGTCTTCTAGGTTATTCATCTTATAGGCAGATATAGTTGCTTGCATTACCAGTTGTCTCTTATGTTCCTGTGTATTTCTGAGTTATAAGTTGTAATTTAGCCTGTTTTCATTTCTGACTTATTGATTTGACCCCCCTCTTTTTTCTTGATGAATCTGGCTGATGCTTTATCAATTTTGTTTATCTTTTTAGGAACCAGCTTTTAGTTTCATCCATCTTTCCCACTGTTTTCTTCACCTCTATTTCATTTATATCTGTTTTGATGTTTATGATCTCTTTCCTTCTATAAACTTTGTGTTTGTTCTGCTTTCTCTGGTTGCTTTACTTGTAAAGTTAGTGGTTGTTTATATAAGATTTGTTTCCAGAGGAAAGGTTGTATTGCTACAGACTTCCCTCTTGGGACTGTTTGTTCTGTGTTCCATAGGTTTTGGATGGTTGTGTTTTTGTTGTCATTTGTGTCTGCTGCTGCTGCTAAGTCGCTTCAGTCATATCCGACTCTGTGTGACCCCAGAGATGGTAGCCCACCCGGCTCCCCCATCCCTGGGATTCTCCAGGCAAGAACAATGGAGGGGGTTGCCATTTCCTTCTCCAATGCATGAAAGTGAAAAGTGAAAGTGAAGTCGCTCAGTCGTGTCCAACGCTCAGCAAACCCATGAACTGCAGCCTACCAGGCTCCTCCGTCCATGGGATTTTCCAGGCAAGAGTACTGGAGTGGGGTGCCATGCCTTTTCCGATTTGCGTCTAGGTATTGTTTAATTTCTTCTTTGATATCTTCAGTGATCCACTGGTTGTTTAGTAGCATATTGTTTAGCCTTTATGTATTTGTGTTTTTTACAGTTTGTTTCTTTTGGTGATTTTTAATTTCATAGGGTTGTGGTTGGAAAAGATGCTTAATATGATTTCCGATTTCTTAAATTTGCTGGAGCTCACTTTGCGGCCCAGCATGTGATCCATCCTGGAGCATATTCCACATGCACTAGAAGAGTGTGTGTTCTGCTGCTTTTGCTTGGAATGCTATATAAATACCAATTAAGTACATATGGTCTCTTGTGTCTTTTAAGGCCTATGTTTCCTTCTTGATTTTCTGTCTGTATGATCTGTCCATTGAGGAAAGCGGGGTGTTAAATGCCCCCACTATTATTGTGTTCCTGTCAATTGCTCCTTTTATGGCTGTTAGCATTCACCTTATATAATGAGGTGCTCCTATGTTAGGTGCATGTGTATTTTCAACTGTTAAATCTTCTTCTGGAGTTGATCCCTTGA